>SJYX01017609.1:161837-194080 GCA_006410675.1 Oreotragus oreotragus | reverse complement strand
TGCACGAGGCCGCGCCGCCGGTCGTCCAGGATGTCGAAGAGCGTGCGCAGGCTCTGCAGGAAGGCGCGCGGCAGCCCCTCCGTGCCGGGCGCGGGAGGCGGCCCGCCGCCCGGCTCGGCCATGGCGGCTCCGGCCATGGGCGCCCGCCCGCAGCGCTCGGGCCTCAGGCCGCCCCGGCTTGGTCCCCGCGCGGCCCGACGGCGGGCCCGGCGGCGCGCGACCCGCCCCGACAATAGCGGCGACTTTTTGAATGGGCCTCCCGGTGGCGTCAGAGCTCATTAGCATTCGTGGCGGCCATTGGCCGAGGCTAGCTAGTCTCCTCTCTGATTGGCTGAGAGGCCGGCAGCCCTGGTTTGATTTTCGGGTGGAGAGACCGGTGGCTCGCGCGCTCCCGCCGTGCCCAGAGGGGCCGGGGGCGCGCGGAGGCGCCCGGCGGGCAGGGGGCGGGGTCCCCCAAGTCCGCCTCCCTGTCGAGCTTGCGGGTGGGGGCGGGACCCTAGAGCGCCCCCGTAGACTCCCCAGCCCCAACCACTCTGGCCGCTCCCTCCGCGGTCCTGACCTCGCTGGCTCTGGCCGCCCCGCCCACCTTCCGGAGGGCGGGGCCCGGGGCCGGCGGTAACCTGTCCCCAGGTGGCCTCCCGGGATAAGGAGGAGAGCAGCCCTCCACGGACCCCCCTTTCCCCTCGAGCTGCCCCGCGCGCTCTTCGCTGAGTGTCCCTCGGCGCAGCCCTGGGGCTCCTTTCTCTTGCGCCAGGAGGGCCCCGAGGGGATCGTGGGCTCCAGCCAGCTGGGCGCTTCCGCGCACAGAAGCCTCTCTGTCCCCACCGCTGCTCGCTCCTCCGCCGGCCCCTCGGGACAGCCTGGCCTTTCCTGCCGGCCGCAGGACAAAGCCACTTTTCTTGTGTCCCCAGATTCCCTTGTGCTCCCAAGGTCCTTCTGCTCCGGCCCCTTCCTCTGGCTGGACACCTCCTCCAGCTGCAACCAGGGCACACATGGCCTCCTGAAGCCAGCTAGGCAGGCCTGTGCACCCCCTCCCACCCCTGCCCACTGCCCCTGCTTCATTCCCCGGTCACTCTGTCTGGTCAGTCTGGGAGGGGCTCATCTCAGGCCCACTGATGGGACCTTCCCCAAATCAGGGAAGGACCCGAGATGCTGTCTGCTTGGGACCCTGCCTTCCCCATAGCCTGCCCTGATCCCTTTCCTCCACTGATGGTCTTCTCCATGTAAATGATACCCCACTTTGCCACTGAGCAGAGCGCATGAGTTATCTGCTGCTTTAGAAGACTGTTCACCTGGGGGGTAAAAGAACAAAGAGCTGGCGACCACCTCCTCCAGACAGGCTCTTGGTGCGGCCTTGGGCCCCACACTGGCTGGCCTGCCTGCCTGTGCCTCTGTGTCCTTGGGCCCCAGGCACTGGTCTGAGTCTCAAGCTGTTGTGAGGGCAGCTGCGCTGGCCAGGGAGTGTGCGGGGTCCCCTTCTCCCTGGGTTATCCCTCAGAGTGAGGACTCTTATGGAGAGGAATGTGGGGGGCACCTAGAAAGCCGTGAGCCTAGAGTTAACCATGGAGACTGCTCTGTCCCTGCCTTCCCCTTTAGTGGCAGGACCAGCCAGGGGCCCCAGAGGGGTTCAGGTCCTTTGTCCCGCACCTCATCTCCCCTTCCTTCTCTGCTTTCCGCAACCATCCCCCAGCCCAGTCCCCCATGCTCAGGGTACTGGCGGTCCTTGACCTCTGCCTCTGTGCACCTGGGGGCTCTCCTACCGGGAACACCCTTCCTCGGTGCTCCTGGCTGAGCCCCGTGCTCTTATGGTCCCCAGTGGTGCTCAGTGGAAACCTTCCCGGAGGTCACGCGGAAAGAGCATCTTTGGGTGGGACGCTGAACCAAGGCAAGGCCCGTGGGAGGGGGTGGCCTGGGGGCAGCTCTGTGGGGTTAGTGTGGGTGTGGAGGCCGGCGGCTGGCAGCGGGCAAAGCTGCTGCTTCTCAGACAGCGTGCCCAGCAGGACCCAGGCTAGGCCACGGCCCTTGTGAGCCTGAGCCCACTGTGCCAAGGAAGCAAAGGCCCCTCAGGGCTTCTAGAGCCATGGGGAAGGTGGGCCCTGCCAGCCCCTGGTCCATGGGTGTTCCGACGGCCCCTCACTAGGCACTGGAGAAAGGTGTGGAGAAGCTGGAGTCAGTGCCAGCTCTGGATGTGGGACTAAGGCGTGGTCCCCAAGTCTTTCTGATCCTGAACTCTGATCACTTCCTCCTTCCGCGTCACTTTCCAACCTGCCCAGCACCTTCCCACCTGTAGCTTTCGGTTGGCTGTCACCCTGGTAGGGGATGGGGGAGGCTTCCCAGAGGCCCAGGCCAGGCAGATCTCTGTGGCCTTTAAACTAGAGGTACCCACCCTAGTTGTAATTTTCCCTAAGGCAGCCAGGAGCTCTTTGGAGCGGGCAGGGGCACTGGCCACGCCGTACCCTGCCGCCCTTGGCAGGTGGCCCAAGAGGCAGGTGTGCCTCCTAGGTACCCCCGTTTGTCAGTGTGCCCTCTGCCCAGGTGGGCCGACCCCCCTACTCTTGGCCCTTCAATTGCCTCCGGCTACATGCTCTCAGTTGTCCGAATCCTTCTGACCTCAGCTGAGCCCCAACCTCCCACACACGCTGTCCACTTGGAGCGCCTGCCGCAGACCTCCCTTCAGGGCCACAGACTGATGGAGTGGACCAGCACCCATGCAGTGTGTGAACCCACACAGCCGTCTGGCCCAGTTACTGTGCTAGACCTGGGGCCCAACACGATCGTTCTGTTAATAGGTGTTGGCTGAGCGTCCACTGTGTGCTGGTCATGGATCACGCGATGGCACACAGCAGTGAACCAGACAACATCCAGCTCTCAGGGGTTCCATTCCTGTGGGAAGCCGGGCAGGGGAGGGTACAGAAAGGCAAGGGGGAACAGAAAAAGATAAAAGGGTCTCCCCAAGTGTGACCTGTGACGAGAGATCTAGCAAAGTGGAGCAGGAAGTCCTCTGATTTTCTGGAAACAAGCCATTCAGGTGCAAAGGCCCTGAGGCAGGCCCACTTCTTTCAGTCCTGAGCAAGTGCAGGCTGTTAAGCTCTGCCTCCTAACCCAGGAAGGGTACTTGGAAGGTGTGGGGCTCGCCCCTTAACGAGTGTTCGTGGGACAGGCTGGAGGAGGTTTTTCTTGTCTTTTCTCTCTTTGTCTCCCTTCCTCTGGACCGGGTCTTAGGTGTGGCATGTGGGATGGTACAGGAGGCAGTGACCAAAACCATCCCCAAAGGAAAAGAAATGCAAGAAGGCAAAGTGGTTGTCTGAGGAGGCTTTACAAATAGCTGAGGAAAGNCCTTCCTCTGGACCGGGTCTTAGGTGTGGCATGTGGGATGGTACAGGAGGCAGTGACCAAAACCATCCCCAAAGGAAAAGAAATGCAAGAAGGCAAAGTGGTTGTCTGAGGAGGCTTTACAAATAGCTGAGGAAAGAAGAGAAGTGAAAGGCAAGGGAGAAAGGGGAAAATATACCCAACTGAATGCAGAGTTCCAGAGACTAGCAAGGAGAGAGAAGAAGACCTTCTTAAACGAACAACGCAAAGAAATAGAGGAAAACAACAAATTGGGAAGGACTGAAGTTCTCTTCAATAAAACTGGAGATAGCAGGAAAACATTTCACGCAAGGAAGGGCACAGTAAAGGACAAAAATAGTAAGTACCCAAGAGAATCAGGAAAGATGAAGTGCCAAGAACACACTGAAGAACTGTAAGCTGGAAACCGTGCTGGCGTGGTCGCTTCCCTAGAGCCCGACACTCTGGAGTGTGAAGTCAGATGAGTCTTCAGAAGCTTTACCGTGAACAAAGCTAGTGGAGGTGAGGGGATTCCAGCTGAGATATTTCAAGTCCTAAAAGATGATGCTGTGAGCGTGCTGCACTCAATATGTCAGCAAATTTGGAAAACTCAGCAGCGGCCACAGGACTGGAAAAGGTAAGTGTTTATTCGTAAGTGTTTATTCCAGTCTCAAAGAAGGGCAATGCCAAAGAATGTTCAAACTACCACACAATTGCACTCATCTCACATGCTAGCCAGGTAAAATCCTTCAAACTAGATTTCAGCAGTATGTGACTCAAGAACTTCCAGATGTACAAGCTGGATTTCGAAGAGGCAGAGGAACTAGAGATCAAATTACCAGCATTCATTTGATCATGGAGAAAGCAAGGACATTCCAGAAAAACGTCTACTTNGCTAGCCAGGTAAAATCCTTCAAACTAGATTTCAGCAGTATGTGACTCAAGAACTTCCAGATGTACAAGCTGGATTTCGAAGAGGCAGAGGAACTAGAGATCAAATTACCAGCATTCATTTGATCATGGAGAAAGCAAGGACATTCCAGAAAAACGTCTACTTGTGTTTCATTGACTATGCTAAAGCCTTTGTGTGGATCTCAACAAATTGTGGAACATTCTTAAAGAGATGGGCATACCAGAACACCTTACTTGTATCCTCAGAAACCTGTATGCAGGTCAAGAAGCAACAGTGAGGGCTTCCTTGATGGGCCAGTGGTAAAGAATCAGGCTGCCAGTACAGGGGACTCTGCACCGCAGCCACTGAGCCTGCGCCCCGGAGCCTGGAAGCTCAAGCGCCCTGACGCCCATGCTCTGCAAGGAAAGCCGCTGCGATGAGAAGCTCGCGCGTTGCGACTGGAAAGTGGGCCGCACTCTCTGAAATCAGAGAAAAGCCCGCGCAGCAGTGAAGACCCAGCACGCCCAAAAGGAAGCGAGTAAAATTATTTAAAAGAGAAGGAAGAAGAAGCAACAGTTAGAACCGGACATGGGACAACTGACTGATTCAAAATGGGGAAAGGAATACAGCAAGGCTATATGTATACTGTCACCCTGCGTATTTAACTTAGATGCAGAGTACGGCATGGCAAGTGCTGGACTGCATGAATCACAAGCTGGAATCAAGGTTGCCAGGAGAAGTCAACAGCTTCAGATATGTGGATGATACCATGCTAATGGCAGAAAGTGAGGAGAAACTACAGAGCCTCTTGATGAAGGTGAAAGAAGAGAGTGGGAAAGCTGACATGAAACTCAACAGTAAAAAGCAGCAACAACAGCTAAGGTCATGGCATCTGGTCCCATCACTTCATGGGAAATAGATGGGGAAACAGTGGAAACAGTGTCAGACTGACTTTATTTTTTTGGGCTCCAGAATCACTGCAGATGGTGACTGCAGCCATGAAATTAGAAGACGCTTACTCCTTGGAAGATAAGTTATGACCAACCTGGATAGTATATTCAAAAGCAGAGACATTACTTTGCCAGCTAAGGTCCGCCTAGTCAAGGCTATGGTTTTTCCTGTGGTCATATATGGATGTGAGAGTTGAACTGTGAAGAAAGCTGAGCGCCGAAGAATTGATGCTTTTGAACTGTGGTGTTGGAGAAGAATTGAGAGTCCCATGGACTGCAAGGAGATCCAACCAGTCCATTGTGAAGGAGATCAGCCCTGGGATTTCTTTGGAAGGAATGATGCTAAAGCTGAAACTCCAGTACTTTGGCCACCTCATGTGAAGAGTTGACTCATTGGAGAAGTCTCTGATGCTGGGAGGGATTGGGGGCAGGAGGAGAAAAGGACGACAGAGGATGAGATGGCTGGATGGCATCACAGACTCGATGGACGTGAGTCTGAGTGAACTCCAAGAGATGGTGATGAACAGGGAGGCCTGGAGTGCTGCGATTCATGGGGTCGCAAAGAGTCAGACACAACTGAGCAACTGAACTGAACTGAACTGCTCCTTGGAAGGAAAGCTATCACAAACCTAGACAGCGTATTAAAAAGCAGAGACATCACTTTGCTGACAAAGGTCCATACAGTCAAAGCTATGATAGTCGTGTATGGATGTGAGAGTTCGACCATAAAGAAGGTTGAGAGCAGAAAAAAATGATGCTTTCGAACTGTGGTGTTGGAGAAGACCATTGAGAGTCCCTTTGACTGCAAGGAGATCAAACCAGTCCATCCTAAAGGAAATCAACCCTAAATATTCATGGGAAGGACTGATGCTGAAGCTGAATCTCCAATACTTTGGTCAACTCATTGGAAAAGACCCTGATGCTGGGAAAGATGGAGGGCAGGAGGATAATATGGTGGCAGAGGATGAGATGGTTGGATAGTATCATGGACTCAACGGACATGAATTTGAGCAAACTCCAGGAGATAGTGGAGGACAGAGGGGCCTACTGTGCTGCAGCCCGTGGGGTCACTGACAGACACGACTGACGACGGAACAACAATCTGGGATCTTTAATTGGAGCCTGTGGGATCTTGGTTCCCTGCCCAGGGATTGAACTCAGCCTCCCTGCATCAGGAGATAAGAGTTTTAGTCTCTGGACCACCCGGGAAGTCCCAGAGATCTTTCCATTTCGGGTCCTAAAGCACCCTTTTAACTTGTTTTAACCATGCGAACGTATGACTTTTAGACTTAAACTAGTTTCCAAAAGAAAATTTTGTCCTCTAGTGCCTGAAGCTACTCTTTCATATTTTTCACCAAGGAGGCTGTAAGCAGCAAGAGGTTTAAAATCTGATGGTTAAAGTAAAAAGGCAGGGCCAGGGGCAGCCCCTGTGTGCTTCCGGTCACACGGCAATAGGAAGGAGGAGGAATGAGAAGGAGGGGGCCCACGGCAGGAAGGTTGGCCTTCTGGGGGACCCTGCTGGAGATCTGGCTCAGTCCGCCCCCGCCCAGCCCTCAGTCTGCTGGCCCTGAGCCCCCGGACTGTGGTCCCTGGCGCCAGGGGTCCTGGTTGAAGCAAACACGGCCACTGGCAGAGACGGACCCTCGCCTCCGCTGGGGACTGTGGGCTAGGCGGTGAGCTAAAAGTGAAGCCCGCCCTCCAGCGCCAGGGCGGGCAGGGGCGGGGCTCGGCGCGGCCTCCGGGGCTGAAGAGTGGAGGGGCGGGGCGGGGTCAAGGCGGGGCGGCCCCGGCCCGCCCGGCTGGAGTCCGGGCCGCCCGCCGGGTCCCGTGACACCGGCCGGAGAGCGCGGGTCACAAGCGCCAGCGCGGCCAGCGGCGGCAACATGGCCTCGGAGGCGGACCTGCGCGCCCGGCTGCAGCGCGCCAGCCAGGAGCATCTCCTGCGCTTCTGCGCCGAGCTGGCGCCGGAGCCCCGCGCCGCGCTGCTGGCCCAACTCGAGGCCCTGGAGCCCGAGGCGCTGCGCCGGCACTGCCAGCGCGCGGCTGCCGCCTGCGCGCGCCCCCCGGGCCCGCCGCCCGACCTGGCCGCGCGCCTGCAGCCCCTGCCTCCTGAGCGCGTGGGCAGCGCGAGCGAGGGTGACCCCCAGACCCGGCGGCTCTGGGAGGAGGAAGGTAGGCGGCGGGGGTCCGGGCGGCGGGCGCCGCGGGCGGCCGGAAGGGGCCACGCCCACGGAGCGGGCCGCGCGGGGAAGCGGAGCTTGGAGCTCAGTTTGCCTTCTTCGTGAAATTGCCTGCCCTCTCACACGTACCGGCTCGGGTTGGTTCTGGGCCCGCCGCCCCCAGGCCGAATTCCCTGGGGGTGCGCTTCGTGCTGGGCGCCCCTGGATGGCCAGCTGCCACTTACTGACAGCAGGGGGCCCCTGGATACCCGCACAGGCCCCGTTTCACAGCAGCGCTGGCGGGCTGTGCTCCTTGCCTCTCGGCGGCCCGTAGCTGAGGCTGTTGCTCTTGGAGGGGAGTCGTCCCCGGGTTCCCGCCGGCGGCTCTGAACGGGCCCGCGGGGTGCTTCCTCTGAAGGACCCAGGAGGGCGTGGTCAGAACCTCGGCAGGGTCGTGGAAAGGTTAGGGGTGGGTGAGGCCCCGGCCCAGGTCAGAGTGTCATCTGGAAAGTTATGCGCTGTGGCTCGCAGCCCCAGGCGCAAGTTTGGTTTGGGCTAAAATGAAGGGGTGGTTGTGTGGTGGGTTTCGGGAACCCCCTCATGGTGCCCTCTGCCTCCAGGCTTCCATCAGATCGCCCTGAACAAGGTGGCCGTGCTGCTGCTGGCTGGTGGGCAGGGCACCCGCCTGGGGGTGACCTACCCCAAGGGCATGTATCAGGTGGGGCTGCCCAGCCAGAAGACCCTGTACCAGCTGCAGGCAGAACGGATTCGGCGGGTGGAGCAGCTGGCCGGCGAGCGCTACGGGACCCGCTGCACAGTGCCCTGGTGTGCCCGCCTGCATTCCCTTGCCTCCAGAGTGATTCCCCCTCCCCCAACTTGTATAGCCCCAGTCCTGCTCCACACCAGGACTTGAACCCCAGCACAGCCCCAGACAGAGCCCAGCCCCCACCCAGAGGGAGGCCTGCCAGTCCCATCTGCCAGGGGGACCAGGCCCTCTGCAAGGCTGGCTCAGCCTTGCTTCCCTTGCAGGTACATCATGACCAGTGAGTTCACGCTGGGGCCCACGGCCAAGTTCTTCAAGGAGCATGACTTTTTCCACTTGGATCCCAACAACGTGATCATGTTTGAACAGCGCATGCTGCCTGCTGTGTCCTTCGATGGCAGAGCCATCCTGGAGAGGAAAGACAAGGTCGCCATGGCACCAGGTACGCCCCAGGTACGCCCCGTCTCTGAGGCAGGAAGGGTCTGAATGTGGAGGAAGGCCGAGAATGTGGAGCTAGCTTGGGGTCAAGAGGCCTGGGACGGAGGCCAGAATATGCTTCCCAGAGGCTGTGTAGTCCTGAGCAAGTGGCCTCCCTTCTCTGGGCCTTGATTCCCATCTGTCACGTGGAACAGCCACAGGGCTACTTGGATAGCGATAGAGCGCGCCCTTAGGCGCAAGGTCCAGCCCCGAGGGGCCTCCCCTGTCTTAGCACAGCATCAACTAGAGGCCGGCCGGAGCCCTTGCAAGGCCCTTTCTCCTCCGTCGACAGATGGCAATGGGGGCCTGTACAGCGCGCTGGAGGACCACCAGATCCTAGAGGACATGGAGCAGCGTGGAGTGGAGTTCGTGCACGTGTACTGTGTGGACAACATCCTGGTGCGGCTGGCCGACCCGGTCTTCATAGGCTTCTGCGTGCTGCGGGGCGCCGACTGTGGAGCCAAGGTGAGCCGTTGTGCCCGCCCCGCCCCGGCCCCGGCCCCGGCCCCGGCCCCACCGCCGGCCCCACCGCCTCCTCCCACCTCACCCTACCCGGCCGGCGTCCGCGCCTGCCCGGTCCCGCCCCAGTCAGTTATCAGTCCCAGCCAGGCATCAGTCCATCCTGTCTCGGCTTCAGGTGGTGGAGAAGGCGTACCCTGAGGAGCCAGTGGGCGTGGTGTGCCAGGTGGACGGCGTCCCCCAGGTGGTGGAGTACAGCGAGATCAGCGCCGAGGTGGCGCAGCTGCGCGCGCCGGGTGGGGGCCTGCTGTACAGCGCAGGCAACATCTGCAGCCACTTCTTCACCCGAGACTTCCTCCGGACGGTCACCAGGTGTGCGTGCAGGCGGCTTCCCGGCCAGCTGGCTGCAGGGCCTGGGGGCAGACCTGACCTTCTGTGGATTGCAGTGCAGAATGGCTCTTGACTTTAACAAGCTGGAGGCAGCGGAGAGCTCGGCAGCTGGTGCGGCCGCATGGGCCCTCCTGTAGAGAGGCCGTGCCGGCGGGCGCCGCCCACCCCGGGGCTTGCCGCTGCCACTGTGCTTGGTCAGGGGTGAGGCTGATGGTGGCCGGTTCTCTGGCTCTGCAGAGACAGGGCTCAGCTGGGCTCTCACCGCCCTCCGCTGTCTCCGTCTGTCCAGTTGCCCCACCTGGCCAGGCATGCGGGAGGCAGGCGGGGGCCCCGAGGTGTCCGTCTGAACTGCGTCTCACCTCCTGTTGGCCTCACGCCCCCAGGGAGCTTGAGCCCCTGCTGCAGCCACACGTGGCCGTGAAGAAGGTCCCCTGTGTGGACGAGCACGGGAACCCGGTAAAGCCGCTCCAGCCGAATGGGATCAAGATGGAGAAGTTCGTGTTTGACGTGCTCCCGTTTGCCAAGTCAGTGCAGAAGCCGAGTTTGTTCCTGCCCCCTACCCCCGTCCTGTGGCACTTCTGAGGCCCAACAGGCAGGGCAATGGAGGCCGTGCCCCTTTGCAGGGGATGCTGGGGGGCTGCAGGCGGGTTTTGGCGCGAGAAGCCCAGAGGAAGCAGTCCCTGGGGCGGGAGCGGAGGGCGCGTCTAGGGCAGTCAGAGCCCTCGGGGTTGTGGACTTGGGGGGACGCCTGTGCTTCCTCTTGAGATCCCCTCTGCCCTGGCCTGGGGCCCTGAAGCTGTTTGCAGGGGAAGAAGCTGGAGCTGCCAGGGTAGGTGGCCCCCGCCTGGGGTCCCAGGTTCTGGGGGTCAGGCTGGCGGGGAGGGGAGGGAAGAGAGGGCCAAAGGTAGCTCCGGGGTCTTGGAACAAAGACTCACGCATGCTCGGGGGCCCGGAGAGCAGACCCCCACGGGGTCTTTGTCGCTCCCGCCCGGCTTTCAGCTGCCAGGGCCCAGGGCATCTTGGCCAGCACATCAGGTCTGCAGCTGTCTCCCCGCCCCCCAGGAACTTTGTGGCCTTCCAAGTGCTGCGGGAGGAGGAGTTCTCCCCACTCAAGAACGCCGACTCAGCCGACAGGGACAGCCCCTCCACGTCCCGGCGGGCCCTGCTCGCCCAGCACTGCCGGTGGGCCCTGCGGGCAGGCGCCCGCTTCCTGGACGCGCACGGGGCACGGCTCCTCGAGCAGCCCAGGTGAGTGTGGGTTGTGCGGTGTGGCCCAAAGGACAGTGGTGTCAGGGTGTCACAGCCCAAGCCCCACCCCAGGGCCTTGCTGGCATGGCTGCTGAGCAGGGCTGGGGGCTTCTGCCCTGGCACCACGCTGAACGCAGGTGGCCGTGGGCCCGGTCCTTGAGGTCTGCTCAGGTCCCCGGGCACGTGAGGGCTGCACTTTCCCAGGCAGGGCACCCAGAAAGCAGCAGGCAGGTCACCTTCCAGGGTGGGGAAAGAATAGGAACTTAGGTTCCACCCCGATGCCCACAGCCACCTCCTGAATCTGGCTATCCAGGCTGTGAAATGCCTGCAGAGGGCAAAGAGCGTTTTCCAGATCAAGTCAGCGCCTGTCATTCTGAGGCGATGCCCGGGGCCTGGTGTTTAGAGGAAGAGGAGGTTGCCTGGAGGAGGGCTGCGGGTGTGGAGGATGGTCCTCCGGGTGGGCAGGGACTGGCCGGCTCCCTGGTGGGTGGGGCCAGGGAGGGCGCTGGGACAGGACCCTGAGCTGATCCTGACGAGTGCATCCCCCAGCCTGCCCGGCAGCACAGAGCCTCCGGCCATCTGCGAGATCTCACCCTTGGTGTCATACGCTGGAGAGGTGAGAGCCGACCGGCTGGCGGGGGACACCTTGGGGTTGGGCTGGTGGGGTCAGACGAGGCAGGCTGAGCTGGATGCTTGGCTAGGAAGTCACAGCTCTGCCACGGTCCTCAGTGGCAGAGGACTGCCCGAGTCCTGGGGTGCAGTGAGCTGTCAGAAGCCTGGAGGGACTGGGGAAGGCAAAGCAGGTCCACCTGAGCCTGGGGTCTGGGCCAGTGGGAGCCTCTCAGTGGGAGGACAGCCCGCTCTGCGTCCCATTGGCAGTTCTGGCCAGCCCTGCGGGAGGGCTGTGCAGGCCCGGGGGCTCGAGGTGGCATCCAGCCCTCGCTCCTAGAAACCTCTCTGGCCCTGCCTCTCACTGGCTCTGGGCTGACCTGGGGCCCTACCCAGTGGACCAGGAGGTGGGATCGAGTCATCACGACCTGCTCGTCTCCAGGGGCTGGAGGAGTACCTGCGAGGCCGCGAGTTCCAGCCCCCACTCATCCTGGATGAGGCCACTGCCAAGGAGCTGCGGCCCTGACCCCTGGCAACCCGGGGGCCCAAGACTCAGGACACAGCCCCACCTGGGCTCCGGGCAGGAGAGCTGCTCTGCGGTTCTGGCTGCAGACCGGGGAAGACAGGGCAGCTCAGCAGTCTTCCTCCACAGGGGTGGGAGGCCCCCCGCCACCAGGGCCCCGGGAGCCGGGTGGCCCCAGGCCTGCAGGACCCCGGGGACGCTCTGGCTTCACGCCGGCAGTGGCGTCCAGGCTGCAGGCAGAGGGACCCGGTGGACGGGGGTGGGGCCCAGGCAGGCGCGGCAGGTGCTGAGGGGCGCACGGGCCTGTCGAGCTGAGGGGGCTCCTGTGCGCCTGCAGGCCCGCCAGGCAGGAGCAGCAGCAGCCACACTGCGCTCCTCTGCACAGGCAAGGCAACGGCAGCGCCTGCAGGCTCCGTGTTGAGAGCGGCAGCTGAGCCCGGGGCTCACAGCCTGGCGCCCCTTCCCTGCCCGGCTGAGGCCCACAGCAGGTCCAGAGCTGGCTCTCTGGGAAGNAGCCACACTGCGCTCCTCTGCACAGGCAAGGCAACGGCAGCGCCTGCAGGCTCCGTGTTGAGAGCGGCAGCTGAGCCCGGGGCTCACAGCCTGGCGCCCCTTCCCTGCCCGGCTGAGGCCCACAGCAGGTCCAGAGCTGGCTCTCTGGGAAGCTTGGCCTGCACGCCTGACAGAGTCCTCTCGAGTTCCGTCCAAAGCCTCAGCCCCCAGGAAACAGTGGACCCGTGGAGGGTGCCCCCCCCCGCCACCCCAAGCCTACAGGGAGCTTCTGACAACAGTGCCCGCGCTCCTTAGCCCCCCCAGGGAGAGGTGGGCAAAGCCCCTCACTGCACACCCTCAGCCTGGTCAAGGTGGGAGAAGCCGGCTACCTCTGGCCTCTTTCCCCGGGCTTGGCTGCTCGGGCCCTGCCCGCTTCCCACCTGGGGAGCAGCACAGGGCGCCTGCCCCCGCCTCCTGTGAAGAGCGTCCTAAGTGCGGCCCGCAGCTCAGCCAGGCCCGCCCCGCCCCTCCCTGCTCTTCCAGCCCAGGTGCGGCCGACTCCCCCAGGAAGAGTGCTGTCCCGGGGACTTCAGTGGCAGTGAGCCTCCCAGGGGCTTGGAGTGGCCCAGTGTCTCATCCACGCCTCCCGCCCCGGGTGTGACGGCGGGGTCAGGGCCAGGCCCAGGGCCCGGAGGACGGCTGTGCCTGCATCCAGGCTCTGCCGTCAGTCCTAACCTGTGCCTTGCTCGCCTTCTCCCAGCTGCGCCACAGGCCAGCAGGGGGCCTGGGGCAGAGGAGGGTCACCAAGGAGGAGGCCGGGGTTGAGGGTCCCGCCCGGCCCAGGGGCTCCTCACTGCCAGAGGGGGCAGCCTCTTTACCACCTCGAGTTTGTTGGGTAAACTATTAAAACAGCTTGCCTTCACAAAACCTTTTTATTTTCAAATAATTACACCTTCACGTGAGGCTTCGCTCAGCACAGAGAGGCCCCCGGTACACCTCACCGTCTCCTGCACTGTCTGTCCTGCGATGCGAGGACGCCGTGACCAGGAGACCCTGGTCGTGCCGAGTCCTCTCTCCGGGTGAGGCTCCCTGTGGGTCGGGGGTCCCGTGGCTACAAGCACCTCCCTCCTGCTTCCTTAGGAGCCACGTGCCCCCATCATCTCTCACCCAGACAGCTGCTAATTGAAGCAACTGAGTTTTGAAAGATGGACAAACTCAGTTTTCCCAGAATGCAGGGGTTTCCAGTCATCACAAGGTGCTGTGACCCGGCCCGGCCTGGCGAGCGCGCTGTCTGACCAGCGAGTGTGGCGGGAGCAGCCCGGGGTGGCCCGGGTCTGCGACGTCCAGGGGCTGCAGCCTGCTGGCCCTGTGGAAACGAGAGCCCGCAGGCTGATCCTGGTATCAGGAGACTGACTTTATAGTGTGTGGGCAAGTGGACCTGAGTTTGGTTTCATAACAGATTCACTGAGGTAGCCTTTAGCTCTGTGTTCATTAACTGGCTGAAAGGAAGCCTTCCCTTTTAGTTCAAAGGACTGGGATCAAACAGGAAACCGTGTCTACTCCAGATTTAGCTAATTTAGCCTTCAACCAAGAGAGACCTCAAATCCTTAACCTTCAGCTCCAGCGAATAATGGTCCCTAGACAAAACCCTTTTAGTTTTTGCTAGTGTTGCAAAAAGCCTGGACACTGGAAAGAGACTGTGCTCAAGTACTTCAAGTGCCTCCAGGCTCTAATTAGCCTTCCCAGCGCCCTCAGCCCCCAGTGACGAGGCGCTTTCCAAACCCGGTTCACCATTAGGTCAGAGAAACAGTTTCCAGTTTGGGAATGAATCTCTTACCACACTCAGCTCAACTGTGGTAAAGTAGCCCGTCTTCAAAACTATGGTCCAAATGGTGGTGGTCCCTGTTGAACCTCAGCGTGTCTCTGAACCTGTTGCTTTTTGCTTAAGCCCCCGAGATACCCACCACTCCCTCTCCTCAATTCTTCCACCTCCATTCATCAGGCCAAGACATCCTAGAAAATACCACGCTGGAATTTCTTTCTCCCAAAAGGGGAAAGAATTCTAAGAATTCACAGCAACAATCAAAGTAGCCAACAAAGTGGATTGACTGTTCACCGCCTTTGCTTTGCTTTGTCTCAGTCCTGGAGCTGTTTCTGGAGACACTGCCTATTTGTTCCTACTGAATCAGCTACCACCTTCCTTCCCTGGTGGCTCAGACGGTAAAGCGTCTGCCTGCAATACGGGAGACCCAGGTTCGATCCCTGGGTTGGGAAGATCTGGAATGAAGCAACACCCTTAAGTAGAGAAGCCCCTCCGGGTTTAAAGCTTGTGACAGGCTTCCAGGCTCGGGGCCTCGCCACCCCGTGCACACTGCCAAACGGAACCTGTGAGAAAGCCCAGTGGCTCAGGCTGGAGGTCTGTCCAGGACCTGCAGGCCACAGTCAAAGCTGCTGCCCCTCGGCACCCTCTTGCTCTCAATCCCCACCCTCTAAGCACGCCTGCTGAAAGCGAGTATTTTCACTGTAGCTATGGTGTGCATTTAGCACAGGTACACCTTCAGGAATACTGTGGGTCTCATTCAGGACCATTGCAAAACAAGGAATCTCACAACAAAGCAAGTCACGTGAACCTTTTGGTACCGGTGCATGTAAAAGTTCTTTATACTCTTCTGTAGTTTATTAAACGTGCAAAAGCATTGTGTCTAAAAAACAATATATGTACTTCATTAAAAAATTTTATTGCAAAAAACTGCTCACTGTTAACAAGTTATAACATTTTTAAAGTAACATCAAAAATCACTGACCACAGATCACCGCAACACATAATAGGCACAGCGATGTCTGAGAAGTTGCAAGAATTGCCAAATGTGATGGAGACAGGAAGTGATGGACACAGGAAGTGAGCAACGCTGCTGGAGACACAGTGCCCGAAAATCTGCTCAATGCAGGGTTGCCCCAGACCTTCAATAAAGACGCAGTATGCACAAAGAGTAATAAGGGCAAGCACGCTAAAAGGTGTGCCTGCCTTCCAGCTGAAAAGGCTGGCCAAGACCTCTCAGATTCCACTTGGGAAGGACAGAAACGCACCTGCACGTGAATGCCCCGAGGTTGCACTGGAATTCCTTCCTTTCACAAGACTTAAAGGCTGATTTGGACGATACAAGGTTTCCTGCAGGCTCCACGCTATTACAGCGTTGGGACGACTTACTACTCTGCTCTTCTCAAACCTCTTCAGTTCAGCTCAGTCCTCAGTCGTGTCCCACTCTGCGACCCCATGAATCACAGCACACCAGGCCTCCCTGTCCATCACCAGCTCCCGGAGTTCACTAAGACTCATGTCCATCGAGTCCCTGATGCCATCCAGCCATCTCATCCTCTGTCGTCCCCTTCTCCTGCCCCCAATCCCTCCCAGTATCAGAGTCTTTTCCAATGAGTCAACTCTTCGCGTGAGGTGGCCAAAGTACTGGAGTTTCAGCTTTAGCATCATTCCTTCCAAAGAAATCCCAGGGCTGATCTTCACAATGGACTGGTTGGATCTCCTTGCAGTCCAAGGGACTCTCAAGAGTCTTCTCCAACACCACAGTTCAAAAGCATCCATTCTTCGGCGCTCAGCCTTCTTCACAGTCCAACTCACATCCATATATGACCACAGGAAAAACTATAGCCTTGACTAGACGGACCTTAGTCGGCAAAGTAATGTCTCTGCTTTTGAATATACTATCTAGGTTGGTCATAACTTTTCTTCCAAGGAGTAAGCGTCTTTTAATTTCATGACTGCAGTGACCATCTGCAGTGATTTTGGAGCCCAGGAAAATAAAGTCTGACACTGTTTCCCCATCTATTTCCCATGAAGTGATGGGACCGGATGCCATGATCTTCGTTTTCTGAATGTTGAGCTTTAAGCCAACTTTTTCGCTCTCCTCCTTCACTTTCATCAAGAGGCTTTTTAGCTCCTCCTCACTTTCTGCCATAAGGGTGGTGTCATCTGCATATCTGAGGTTATTGATATGTCTCCTGGCAATCTTGATTCCTGCTTGTGTTTCTTCCAGTCGTGTTTCTCATGATGTACTCTGCATATAAGTTAAATAACCAGGGTGACAATATACAGCCTTGACGTACTCCTTTTCCTATTTGGAACCAGTCTGTTGTTCCATGTCCAGTTCTAACTGTTGCTTCTTGACCTATATACAGATTTCTCAAGAGGCAGGTTTCACATCCATATATGACCACAGGAAAAACCATAGCCTTGACTAGGCGGACCTTAGTCGGCAAAGTAATGTCTCTGCTTTTGAATATACTATCTAGGTTGGTCATAACTTTTCTTCCAAGGAGTAAGCGTCTTTTAATTTCATGACTGCAGTGACCATCTGCAGTGATTTTGGAGCCCAGGAAAATAAAGTCTGACACTGTTTCCCCATCTATTTCCCATGAAGTGATGGGACCGGATGCCATGATCTTCGTTTTCTGAATGTTGAGCTTTAAGCCAACTTTTTCGCTCTCCTCCTTCACTTTCATCAAGAGGCTTTTTAGCTCCTCCTCACTTTCTGCCATAAGGGTGGTGTCATCTGCATATCTGAGGTTATTGATATGTCTCCTGGCAATCTTGATTCCTGCTTGTGTTTCTTCCAGTCGTGTTTCTCATGATGTACTCTGCATATAAGTTAAATAACCAGGGTGACAATATACAGCCTTGACGTACTCCTTTTCCTATTTGGAACCAGTCTGTTGTTCCATGTCCAGTTCTAACTGTTGCTTCTTGACCTATATACAGATTTCTCAAGAGGCAGGTTAGGTGGTCTGGTATTCCCATCTCTTTCAGAATTTTCCACAGTTTATTGTGATGCACACAGTCAAAGGCTTTGGCATAGTTAATAAAGCAGAAATAGATGGTTTTTCTGGAACTCTCTTGCTTTTTCCATGACCCAGGGGATGTTGGCAATTTGGCCAATCTGTTAAAACTGTTCGGTTTTACAGGGACATAAATTCTCCATGAAAAAACAGCATTTGATCAAACTCAGCATCGATACTTAGGCTGCCAGATCTTGGAAAACACCAACAGAAGTAATATTCCTCTCCGTCTCAATATGGCTATTATTTGCTACAGCTGCACCTTCGTATGGAGAAGGAAATGGCAACCCACTCCAGTGTTCTTGCCTGGAGAATCCCAGGGACCGGGGAGCCTGGTGGGCTGCTGTCTATGGGGTCACACAGAGTCGGACACGACTGAAGTGACTTAGCAGCAGCAGCAGCAGCAGCACCTTCTTAACTGCAAACCCTTTGCCATGCCCGAACAAACTCATTTTGCTGATCAAACAGCTGGCTACTTTTACGGTTGTCAGGTCCGATGGATGAAAACCCCAGGGCTTCTAACTCCGTAGCGGGCCCCGCGTCATCCTGCCTACCCAGCCTACCCAGCCGAGCCGGGCACCAACTGGGTCAAATCCACCGGGTGGGGGTGGGGGTGGGGCAGGGTCCAGCCCTGGGGTCCGCAGCTCAGGGGCTCCCGGCTGACGCGGTGGAGCAGGGGGCACCTGCCCGCGGTCAGCACTGCCGTGAGAAGCCCTGGCTGACCCTCGATGCCCACAGGCCCGGGGGAGCCGCGCGAGGACGGAGGACGGCGCGGCGGCCCTGAAGCCCTCCGGAAGCCTGCCCCGACGCCGGGCAGCCTCGGCGGCGAGCTGCGCGCAGGCGCGGCCGTGTGGGCGTGACGTCACCGCGCACGAGCAGACGCAGGGGCGCAGGACCCGGGCCTGCCTTCAGCGGGGCCGCGGCGACGCACGCAGGCGCAGTGGGCTCCGGAGGCGCGGCGGAGGCGCATTGGCGGCGCGGCGCGATGGGCGGGGAGTTGACGGCGCCGCTATGGCCGGACACCCGACTCAGAGCCACCGGTCTCTCAGCCCGGCTCGAAGCTGGGCTTCCTGACGCCGCCGGAAGGCGCGGCCCGTCGGGCCCCCGCGGCCGTCATGTACCCGCCGCCGGCGCCGGCGCGTCGGGACTTCATCTCGGTGACGCTGAGCCCCGGCCGGAGCTACGGTGGCGGCCAGGGCCTGAGGCGTCGCTCCTGCTGGCGGGTGAGCGGCGGGCCGCGCGGCCGGGGCGGCGCTTCCCCGGGCCGGGGGCTGGGGACCGGGCGCGCCTGCGGCCGGCCTCGCGGGGCCCGGGCGGGGAGGGCTGCGGGGCCCTCTCGGCCGTCCACTGGGGGCACAGACGGGCTCCGCGTGGGTTTCCTCTCTCCAGCCCCGACCGCTGGGGCTTCACAGGTGGCTCGGCGGTAAAGATCCCGCCTGTCGAGCGGAGACGCGGGTTCGATCCCTGGCTCGGGGAGACCCCCTGGAGGAGGTGTCTTCCCCACTCCAGTGCGCTCGCCGGGAAATCGCGTGGACACAGGCGCCTGGCGGGCTACAGTCCATGGGGTTCCAACGGACTGGGACGCTGCGAGCCACTAGCACCCACGAAGCCTCTGCGGGCTGTCGGCTGCAGTACCGCTCCAGCCTGCGGCCCCCGCTTGGAGGAAACGGCCCCGGTTCAGAAGCAGCAGAGCCCCACGCTGGGCCTCGGGAATTGCTCCTCATCCTCCCGGAGTCTGACACGGCGGGAGAGATTGCTCCGTGTGCTCCTTTCAGTAAAATGGTCGTTGTCTGTCCCTCAGAAATGGAAGCAGCTGTCAAGGTTACAGCGGACGGTGGTCCTCTTCCTGCTGCTGGTCCTGATGCTCTTCGGCCTCTTGTTCTATGTCCACGTGGCCGACGAGTGGACAGGTACCAGCCGCATGATCCTCGGGCGTCCTGAGGGCTGACTGAGGGGTGGCACAGCGATCTGGCAGCGGCAGGAGGCCTAGACTTCAACGCATTGGCAGGAAGTGAGATAAGGAGGTGAAGCCTAGAATGTCCCCAGCCCCCCGCTATAAGGCGGCTGTTAATCTGCCGTGTGTGACTGCTTGCCGGAGGTCTGCTGTGGGAAGCGGCCTGTCGTCCCGGCCGTCTCACACTGAGAGCCAGGTCCGAGGGTACACGCGGAGTCCGCACGCACTGCGCTGCAGGCACTTGCTGGCACGCACTGCTGTGCTGGGAAGGAAGCGCAGGTGCGGGGGGAGGGGCAGCTCCCTCCCGGGTTCTGCTCGCGGCTCCTTGGAGGAGGAAAGCTGCAGAGCCCCCGCGGGTCACTCCCGTGGATGGCCCGTGTGCCACCGTGGGCCCTCCTTGAAGTGGAAAAGGTAAAGGCCAAGTGTTTGGGTTGTGGGTGGGGATAGAGACAGAAGCTGCCAGGAGCTATGGGCAAGGTTTGCGTCCCTGTGGCCACTCTGGAATTCCTTGACCTGCCCTTTTCGGAGGTCCCGGCCTGTCCCAGCCTTTCCAGGAGGGCCGGCCGTGTAGGTGTGTTTCCAGCGCCCTTTCACTCTCCTCCGGGCCTTGAGGCGTATCTGAGATGACATAGATTCTCTTGTTTAGCTGTGGACAGCAGGTCGGCGGCCGCATGGCAGATGAGACCAGCAAATCCTCCGGTCTTGCCAGCTCCTCAGAAAGCAGCTGAGAAGCCAGAGGCCGTGGCGGGGCTGTCACCTCAGGTACCTGGAGTAAACTGACGGTGGAGTCGTGAGTGGGGTCCAGGCCAGAAGCGCTTCAGCACGGCATGGGCTGTTTGAGAGGGACGGGGAAGAATTCTGCTTCCTGCCGCGCGTCTGAGGTTTTACCCTGAACCTCCTTGCTCTGGGCCGGTGGGACGGAGGAGACGTGGAGAGAGGAGGAGGGCCATTCTGTTCTCCGTCCCCTTTGCCCGTCTGGCGCTCCGGCTCCTTGGGAGGTGAGAGAGACTGTCCCTTTTCTCTGGGAGCTACTGGCCGGGGGCAGTCAGGCGGGGGCTCCATCTGGACCTGCCCAGACGGAGGTGCTGGGGCCTCCGCCTCACAGTGGGGTCAGCAGGGAGGAGTGGGAGTTGGCAGGTGCATGGTGCCTGCCATCCAGAAAGGGTGAGGGCAGGGGTGAGGCAATGTCCTGGGGGGCCCCGAGCCGTCCAGGGGGGCGAGCGGGGGCGGGGGAGCACGTGGAGACTAGAGGGCGAGGGCTCAGCCAGAGCCAGGGCAGGTCCCACGCCAGGAGAGCGGCCGGCCTCTGAGAGCACAGGGTGCTCCGTGCCAGGGACACGCTCCCGCGGGCTGGGGCGTCCAGGCGGGCCCAGGTGCCCCCGGGGAGAGGCTCTGGGACTGAGGCCGGCCTCGCCCCGCAGGCTGCCTGCGCTCGCCCCGTCTCTCGGGAAGGTCTGTGAGAGAGAGAGCCGGCTTCTCCCTTTAGAGCCAAGAGCAGTCTCTTCCTGTCACTTCCGTGGCCGCGCTCTCGTGTGTTGACTTCACGGTCACGTGACAGCAGAACGTGGGCGTCTCTTCTCCGAGAGACACGTTTCCACACCTCCGCGTCCGTGCCCTGGACTCTGGGGTCCGGGAGGGGCCTGCAAATGAAGGCGTGAACATGCACGTCTCCTGTGGAGCGCATCTCGGGGCCCCCGCGCATCCTGAGGCCGCTGGCGCCTCCTCTGGGTCCGATGCCGACACTCGTCCCTGAGACCTGCTCCGTCCGTGGAGCTTTGTTCCGGCCGCACCTGCTCTCGTGATCCAGGGGCCCGGCTCGGTGGGGTTTGGATCTTGGAAGGGGGGTCTTCACGGATCCTCCGCCGCGGTGTCCGTGGGGCTGCAGCCAGAGGCTTTTGCATTCGCGAGTCTGTGTCCTTGGGAGCGGGAGGAGTTGCTGTCACAGGCACTGCTGGGGGGCTGGGGCTGGAGCCGGGACGCGTGCGGCCCCCCACGGCACCTTGTCACCGAGCGGCCGCCTCTGCCGCCGCCTTCCGAGGCTGAGGTGGGCGTCCCGGGCGCAGGCCTGGGCAGTGTTCTCTGTGGCTCCATCGACGGGGACGGGGTGGTTGAGCCCTGCCCTGCTACCCTTCGGGTCTGCCTCCCAGACGCGCTCTGGCCAGGGGCTTAACTGACCCTCCAGGGCTACGCTCGCCCATAGGCAGAGCCTCCATCCAAGTCAGAGCCAGGAGCTGAGGAGAAAGGGGCTCCTCCCAAAGCGTCGCATCGTATGTAAAGCAGAAATCATTTCCTCTAGGAAACGGCAACTGCCCAGCCAGTCCACAGCGCTCCCTGTGTGGCTCCAGGTCTGACTGGGGACGGGGTGCGTCCTAGAAGCGGGATGGAATCATTGTATGAGTGACTCTTGTCTCTGTCCAGAAGCCCCAAAGGCATTTCCGACGCGGACCCCCCAGGCTGCAGATGAGAGCACCCGATGGAGACCCCCAGGAGGAGAGGCAGGACCAGGCCCAGAGGAGGACAGAGGTGGTGGGAGAGGCTGGCTGGGGAGCAGAGGCGCAGAGAGACGGCCTCAGGTACCGGGAGCCTCAGGGGTGGTCTGATCGTGGGGACCGTTGTTTTCTGATACTTTTTTAACAAAGACTGAGTGCTAATAAGTGTTTTCCTGTGTTTCAAAAGGCGCACGCTTGTGGAACGGTGTTCATTGGCTTGTCCATTCTCGGTCCCCTGGGTAGCGTGCGAGTTAGACCCCGAGCTTGGTGGCAGCCTTGGGGCGTCCACACCTCTGTTCCTATTCTGAGCACTGATGTTTCTCTCCCTGCAGCTGGAGGGGAGCAGGGACCAGGCCACAGCAGGGCGCTGACCCTCCCGGCAGGAAGGCAGAGCTCCCCCCCAGGCCTTCCCCAAAGGCAGCGAGGATTCAGCCCAACCCAGGTAAGGCCCGCCTGCCTCCCCGGCCTCAGCTGCCGTTCGTCCTGAGGGTCGCGGCGAAGGACACGCTCGAGAGTTGGGCTGGCCGCGCAGCCCCGGTCGTCGCCTTGGACGCCCAGTGGACCAGGCTCCTGTGGGTCAGGCACTCTGTAGCTTGGTGATGACATCTGGCTCCTGGAGAGATGTCTTTCAGTATCCGGTGCTGCAGCCATTCTAACTTTGAGTTTGAATTCTAGTAGAGATGACTGACAGTGCTGTCACAGTCTCAGATGAGCAGGGGAGGGACTCGGCCGTCCACGCGCATGTCTCCGCTCTGCTGCACCCTCCCCTCCCGGGTGGAGGGCCTGTGACACCGAGCAGGGCTCCGTGTGCGGTGACGTGGACCCTTGTGTCTACCCGATTAGGACAGAGCAGCATAGATGAGTCTGTCCCAGACTCCCTAACTGTCTGCTCCCCAGCTCACTTCCCCGGCAACCGTCAGCTCCTTCGCTAAGTCTGTGGGTCCCTTTCTATTTTGCAACTACATTTACTCGTATCATTTTTTCTTAGAGTCCGTATGTGAGAGATGTCGTAGGACACTTCTCTCTTGTCTGAGCTACTTCATACACTGGCAATACACTGGCAATCTCTAGCCCCGCCCACGTTGCTGCAGCGCCCGCACTTCATGGCTTGCAGTGGCTGAGTGACATCCTTTGTTTACACGTAACGCGCTTTCTTTCTTTATGTCTCTGTTGGTGGACACTCAGGTCGCCTCTGTGTCTTGCTTCTGTAAACAGGCTGCAGTGACACTGGGGTGCCTGGATCCTTTCAGTCGTGTGTTTCTCCGGATCTATAGCCAGGAGTAGGTCGCAGGGTCATACGGTAGCTCTATTACTAGCTTTTTAAGGAACTTCTATGTTTTCAGACGAGACCATCTTGTCGGGCTCGCCAGCGCCTGTCACGTGTGATGTCCACAAGCCAGGCTGCACACCCAGGGGTCCTGGGGCCCCAGCTTTCGCTCCTTCGCTCTTTCCTGGAGGCTCGTCCCTGCTGGGACCTGGTGGAGGCTGACCAGCCTGGGCCAGGTGCCAGTGGCAGCTTGGGCCTTCACGGCAGCCTGAGGTGCCCCCAGGGCAGGCTCACTGGCTGTGAGGCCACAGGGCAGGGCTGTCTGGGTGCCCACGCCCCCTTTCCTCCTCCCAGCCTCCCAGAACGCGCGCCAGAAGGCTGTGGTAGATGCTTTCCTCCACGCGTGGGCTGGATACCGCAAGTTCGCCTGGGGCCACGACGAGCTGAAGCCCCTGACCAGGTCCTTCAGCGAGTGGTTCGGCCTCGGCCTCACGCTGATCGACGCCCTGGACACCATGTGGATTCTGGGGCTAAAGAAAGGTACCTGCTGTCCCTGCGGTGGGCTCGAGCTCGCCGCGCGTGACCCGCGGGCCCGAGTGAGCCGGGTCTGGGAGGCGACCGCACGCCGCGTCCTGCCGCGCTGTGCTGCCCCCGTCCTGGCTGCCAGTGTGGCTGTGTGGCCGCGGGCGGGTCTCTCCCCACACGTCCGCGTGCCCTGCGCCTCCTGCAGAGGCCGAGTGTGCTGGAGGGGCACCAGGGGTGTTTGCAGCCACGTTTCCGTTGCGGTCAAGAGGGCCCTGTGGTGGGAGGCGGCACGGGATCCGACGCAGCGGCCGGCCGCGCCCTAGTCGCCCTCAGTCCCTGTCGGTGCCGCAGGGCGAGACGGGTGGCGTGTCCCAGGCGTTTCCGAACTGGCGCGCTCCCGGCCCTGCCCGTCTGATGCTCGCACTGCAGGCCTCCAGGCACTCACCCGCGTGCTTCCGTGTAGCGTGGCCTTGGCGTCGAGCACTTGCGCTCCCGCGGCACGGCCTTCCCCCAGCTGCACGCTGGCCCCGGGTTTTCTGTGCGGTTGGAGGACTCCTGGGCCCCCCTCCTGCGTGAGGAGGTGATGTCGGAGCCCTGCAGGGGTTTGCACAGCCCCAGGGGCGCAGGCAGGGAAAGGCTGGCCTGTTTGTTTATCCCTGTGCCTCTGCTGTTCCACGCGGCAGAATTTCAAGAAGCCAGGAATTGGGTGTCCAAGAGGTTATTGTTTCAGAAAGATGTGGACGTCAACCTGTTTGAGAGCACAATCCGGATCCTGGGGGGGCTTCTGAGCGCCTTCCACCTGTCTGGGGACATCCTCTTCCTGAAGAAGGCTGTGAGTGTCCCGGCATCGGGTCTGCTCGCGTCCTGGGGAGACGGGGGTCTCAAGTGCTCAGCAGCCAGTGCTTTTCTCGCGGGACTGGGCTGTGGCGGGCGTTTGTTTCCAGTTCCGTCTCCTCCCGCTCTTGAGTCTGTTTCCGAGCACGTGGGTGGCTGAAGCAGCATTGGGCCAGCCTGCTGCCTGCCTGTGAAGTCATTCTGAACTAATTGAGTGTAGCTCGGTTTTGTAGCAGGCCGGGGTTGGGTCACGTGAAGCCAGCATACTCAGGTCTGTCCACTGAATTTGATGAAAATGGGTGTTGGGTTTACTGTCGTGTCATGGAGACAAGGCCGCTGAGCAACAGGAATCGTTGACTCATCGCTGTGTTGTGTATCAGGAGGATTTNGCAGGCCGGGGTTGGGTCACGTGAAGCCAGCATACTCAGGTCTGTCCACTGAATTTGATGAAAATGGGTGTTGGGTTTACTGTCGTGTCATGGAGACAAGGCCGCTGAGCAACAGGAATCGTTGACTCATCGCTGTGTTGTGTATCAGGAGGATTTTGGAAATCGGTTAATGCCTGCCTTCCGAACACCCTCTAAGATTCCATACTCCGATGTAAACATTGGCACTGGAGTTGCTCACCCGCCCCGATGGACCTCTGATAGCACGGTGGCTGAGGTGACAAGCATTCAGCTGGAGTTCCGAGAGCTCTCTCGTCTCACGGGGGATAAGAAGTTTCAGGTATGGAGGGGCTCTGCCCCCGGCTGAGGACTGCGGGTTTTCTGTGGGGCCGTCTATGGCTCGTGGAGGCGACTGCAGGTCTGCGTGGTTGTGGGTCCTGGGCCACGAGAGTCGCGTCGGTGTTGGTTCCTGTCCCACGTTCTCCGGCAGAGTCACATTTTCTGGTGATGCCAGAGGCGCAGACGGGAGAGGCCTTGACTGGAGGCTGAGTCCTCTGCCTGCCCCGCAGGGCCCCGACAGCTGACGGCTCGTCCTGCCGCGCTCGGCGTGGCCTGGTGTCCACTTGCTGTCGTCCTGGGCCCTCCTGCAGTGGCGGGGACTGCCTGCTGCGTTGTGGCTGAGTGCCACGGGGCGTGTTGGAGCGCTGCGTTTTGTAGTCACGGCAGCGGAGGCGGCGTTGTCGCCACGGCACCCTGCCTTGTCCCCGCGCGCCGCCCCGGCTGGCCGGCTGGTGCGCTGTGCCGGCGTGGCCCCGGCTCGGCGGCGCTGGCGTGCGTGTGGAGCGCTGGCGGCGCTGCTTCCGTGCCTGGCTCTGGCTCTGTGTGCAGCAGCGTTGCCCCCTGCCTCCTCAGGGCCCCTGCTGTGGCGCGGCTGTCTGCGTGTTGGCATCCGCTCAGGTTTCCCCGTTCTCTCCGCTCACCCCCATCTCGTTTTTTGTTGAGATGTTTGTGTTGAGAGGTCCTGCCCTCTCCCGTAACCGTGGCTGTCTGTGTTCACGTTCTGGCCATCGTAACCCTCTAGAACCGTCCCCTCCACCCAAGCGACCCCAGCACTGTTCACCGACTTCCCGTTCGTCACTCCAGAGCCCTGGGTAGCCAGCCGGGGGCTGCGGACCAGAGCCTTCCCCGTGCTCAGTGGTCCTGTCTTCTCGTGCCGTGGCTGCAGTCTGGGTGGTCAGTGAGCCTGCTGTTTCAAGGTGCCGGGACCGGTCAGGATCCTTCCTTTCTCAGCTTAGAGAACTCCTGACGTGGTGCACTCGTTTATGGGCTGATCACTGCCAAGCTGCAGCCGGTGTACTGCTGGGGCCGTTGGCAGGAGGGCTGCCTTTGTGTGCCATCCAGCTGTCATTTGTCCCTCCTCACGGGTGTGTGGCAGTGTCTCCAGTTGGAGTTGAGTTTTTGATCAGTGGTGTGTCTACGTGACGTGTGTCTTTTATGTAGGAAGGCACCACAGGTCCCTGGCCAGGCCCTGACGTGGGGTCCTGTGCTGTCCTGAGGCTGGGACACCGTCACGCCATGCAGGTCACTTGCTCCTAACCTGTCCTCCCGGCTCAGGCCTGGGAAGGGTCTCAAGGACAGCTTCAGCCCTGCGGTCGGCCATCCAGGCGCTGAGCCAGAGGGCAGCCCCTCTGCCCAGCCCACCCGCTCACCGACGCCCCTGTCTGCCCCAGGAGGCCGCAGAGGAGGTGACGAGACGCGTGCACGCCCTGCACGGGAAGCTGGACGGGCTGGTGCCCATGTTCATCAACACCAACAGCGGCAGCTTCACCCACCTGGGCGTGTTCACCCTGGGCGCCAGGGCCGACAGCTACTACGAGTGCCTGCTCAAGCAGTGGATCCAGGGCGGGAAGAAGGAGAGGCAGTGAGGCCTGTTGCTCTGCCTTCGGGGCGCCCCCTGGGCTCGGGGTGGCGGGGCCCTCTCTGGGGAAGGGTGTTTGTCCGTCCTACGTGCAGAGCAAGGGCCGGCCCCCGGGGTGGGCACACGGGGGTCTTCCTAGGCGGCATGGCTGCTTGGTCATTGGCTCCAGCGGGAGGCAGCCGGGGCCAGGTGGGCCTCCTGGCGCGTAGCGCGCTGACACGGAAAACTCACACGTCCCCAGGGAGCAGCCTGGTCGCTCCTTGTCCAGTTATAAGATAGAAACCCCAGTGGGGTGCTGGGACCCTCTCAAGCCTCAAGCCTGGGGTGACTGTGGCCCAGGAAGTGTCACTGACTGGGGAGCCCGCAGGCTGGTTCAGGATGAATCAGGCTGGCCGAGGCTGGTCTCCAGCGGCCCCTTGGGGCTGGTTGGGAGGCACTGGCCTCACTGGAGTGGGGGCGGCCGAGAGGCTGACCTCCATGGGGCTGGCAGGGCCGGGCCTCATAGGTCCCAGGGGACAGGAGCTCGGGGTCACGCCCTGTTTGTGGACCTGAGGGCTGTGCGCCCTCCTGGCCAGAGCACACAGGCCCCGCTGGTCTGCACAGGCTGCTGGAAGACTACCTGGAAGCCGTGGGCGGGATCCGGAAGCACCTGCTCGCTAGATCCGAGCCCAGGAAGCTGACCTTCGTGGGGGAGCTCAGCCACGGCCGCTTCAGCGCCAAGATGGTGAGTGGGAGCGTGTTTCCCTGATTGGCCTCGAGGCAGCTGGGGACCCAGCCTCTGTGCCTGATGTCTGGTGGCTGTGAGTGGGGACGACCGGGGGAAGCTCGTGATCCTGGCCGTGGAGCGTGGGTGGTTCCGGGAGGATGTGGGTGTCCCATGAGAGCAGCAGGAGCTGAGGTCCGTGGGGAGCCAGGGCCCCCACCCCAGAGCCCCCGCCTCCTCCAGGCCCCTGCCCTGCGGAGCCTCTCCTTCTGCACTCTCGGGGATCCCCCACTCCCAGTTGCACACCCTCCTGCTCTCCTGTAGCCAGGGCCCCATCACCCTCTCAGGTGGCCCTGCCAGAAGCTTCTCCCCTGCCCGCATGGGGGCCCAGGTGCTTGGCCTGCAGCTCAGTCCCCTGTCTGAGGCCTGATGGCGCTGGACCCGCTGATGAGGTGACCCTGTGGTTTCAGGACCACCTGGTGTGCTTCCTGCCGGGGACACTGGCTCTGGGCGCCCACCACGGCCTGCCTGCTGAGCACATGGAGCTGGCCAAGGCGCTCATGGACACCTGCTACCAGATGTACCGTCAGATGGAGACGGGGCTGAGCCCCGAGATCGCACACTTCAACCTGCACCACACGAAGGCTGTTAAGGACGTTCAGGTCAAGGTGAGCCACGCTGGGCCCAGGGCTGGGCCAGATGGGCGTGCCAGGAGGCACCTCCTAAGCCCACGTGCCTCCCCAGGCGGCCGACAGACACAACCTGCTGCGCCCTGAGACCGTGGAGAGCCTCTTCTACCTGTACCGCCTCACGGGCGACCGCAAGTACCAGGACTGGGGCTGGGAGATCCTGCACAGCTTCAACACCTACACGCGGGTGAGCCCCACGCCGGGTCACCTCCCAGGGGCTGCACAGGGAGGCCCTGCCCTGCTGTGAGGGCCCGGGGGATCGGGGCGTCCGTCTGTCCTGTCTGGGGGACAGCTGTGTCGGGAGGGTCCCTGCAGGGGCCCGAGGCACACAGACCGTGTCTCTGCTGGGTCCTCCATGTGGCCTGGGCAGCGTGTTTCCACCCAGCGGGTGAGTGAGCTCTGGGCCGCTACTCCCCAGGCCGGGGGCCACAACCAGCTCCACCCCCTGCTATGCGCAGGGCCCACTGCCCACCCTGGCAGGGCTGAGACTTGACCTTCGCCCTGTGGCCCCTGAGGTGGACTCTACACCCCTCGCGTGGCCTTGGGGCGTTTGTGAGGCCTGCACAGGGTTTGGAGGTGGCTCTTGGCATCTGGTCACTGAAGGGAACCATGGCTGAACTCCAGGTGGCCATTCCCCCTGTGGGCTTTGGTGTCCTCCCCGCCCCAGACTCTGCCTTGGGGGGCCGTGTGTTCTGGGGTGGGCTGGAGGCCCCAGGGGGGCCGCCTCTGGCTGGCAGCCCTTCAGAGGGCTGAGCCAGCATCGTGACTTGTGGCCTCGCCTCTCGAGCAGGTCCCCTCGGGCGGCTATTCCTCCATCAGCAACGTCCAGGACCCCCGCCACCCCCAGCCCAGGGACAAGATGGAGAGCTTCTTTCTGGGGGAGACGCTCAAATACCTGTATCTGCTCTTCTCCGACGATCCTGACCTGCTGAGCCTGGACACCTACGTGTTTAACACAGAGGCTCACCCCCTGCCCATCTGGGCCCCCTCCTAGGACGGGTTGGCTCTCGAGTAGGCGCTGCCCAGGAGGCTGATACGTGCTGTCTGTGAGGACGCCTGTCGGCAAGACCCGGGCCCTGACCTTGGCTGTGCGGTGATCCCCCGGCTGGCGGCACGTGCTCCGGGCCGGGCTGGTGACGGAGGCCGGCGGGCCGCAGGGCCAGGATGCCTCGGGGCCTCGTGCCTGCCTGGGGTGGCCACTGGGCGTCCGGTGCTCTGCCGTTGGTTCTGTGCTCCTCGCCTGGTTCCTGTTGGATCATCGTTTGGAACACGTAGGAATAAATGGGCGGTGTGATTCTGGGGAATCTTGTCCACTCGGCGAGTTTCTTCCTTCTTCCTAGAAAATCAAATCAAGTGACTACATTCCTAAACCCTGAACACTCTCCTGCTGCCCTGCAGGGGCTTCCTCGGGGTCCTGGGCGTCTGGTCACCCCAGGCCACTTTGGCCCAGAGCCCGTGATGTGATCAGAGACGGGCTGAGGGCACAGCCCAGTGCAGCCCAGCCTCAGGGTCACAGCCTGTGAACAAGCCTGACCCAGGGGCTCAGGGCGTCCTGACCTCATGGGGATTCGGGCTTCTGGCTGGCTGTGGTGTTTACACGTTGGACTCAGGGATCCGCCCCTGCCTTTGCAGGGCTGGGCAAGGCTGGGAGGCATGTTCACTGGCTCCCAGCCCAACAGATGGACTTCTAATCCATGATAAAAGTACACTTTTTCTGAATGGCATCTGCTTTGTCTTTATTTTCTGATTTCCAGCGTGAGGTCGGGGCAAGGGGCCGCTGGGGGTCTGGTCCCCCGTGTCCAGACGTCAGCTTTGGCTCTGGCCCGGGAACTTTGGGAATGTCCACCCACAGCGCAGGTGCCGGGCAAGGCGGCCCCAGGGTGAGGGTGTGAGGTGCTGGCTGTGGGCCTCAGTGGGCCCTGTGCTCTGCCTGCTGCCCGGGGTGCGGGGTGTCAGCGCCTGCTGCTCCCCTCAGGGTGCCTGGCTGGCCTGTCGTGTTCCTTCTGTTCAGCTGGCAGCACCCATTTTAGGGCTGACCAGGGTGTGAAAGTGAAATTAAAAGATGCCTGTTCCTTGGAAGAAGAGCTATGACCAATCTAGATGGCTTATTAAAAAGCAGAGATGTTACTTTGCCAACAAAGGTCTGTCTAGTCAAAGCTATGGTTTTTCCAGTGGTCGTGTATGGCTGCCCCCGACCCTGTGCCATAAAGAAGCCTAAACGCCGAAGAAATGATGCTTTCAAACTGTGGTGTTGGAGAAGACTCTTGAGAGTCCCTTGGTTCTGCAAGGAGATGAAACCAGTCAATCCTAAAGGGAATCAGCCCTGAATGTTTGTTGGAAGGACCAATGCTGAAGCTGAAACCTCTATACTTTGGCCAGTTGATGCAAAGAGCTGACTCATTTGAAAAGCCTGATGCCAGGAAAGATTGAGGGTGGAAGAAGGGGACGACAGAGGATGAGATGGTTGGATGGCATGACCGGCTTAATAGACATGAGTTTGAGTAAACTCTGGGAGTTGGCGATGGACAGGGAGGCCTGGTGTGCTGCAGTCCATGGGGTCGCAAAGAGACACTACTGAGCGCCTGAGCTGAAATGACTAGGGTGTGACCTTCCAGCAAGAAGCCAGATCCCTGGCCCAGCGCCCTCATGGGCCGGGCTGACCCTTTCCCCGGGTGTGGGAGGAGACACGTTGCTGTTTCCGGCAGACTCTGCAGGGCCTCCCCACCGCCGACTCGGCCGCAGTTGGCACTTGGTCCTGACGGCCCTCCTGTGTCCATCCTGTGAGGCTGCCGTCCCCCTCTTGCCCACAGGCCTGTGCAGGCCTGCCTCTGGGTTTCTGCCTGTGTGCACAGAAACCCAGCTGGAAGGCCTACGGTGTGCCCTGCTACCACCCCCGCAGCCCAGGAGCCGCTTCGGCAATGGTTTGTCCAGACTCCGACCGCAGGCTTCCTTCTTGCCGTTTCGCGGCCCGGTGGGACACAGTCAGCCCAGTGAAACAGGCTGCCCCCACCCTGTGCCAGCCTGGCCCCAAGCAGGTGGACTTGGGGACCGCAGGGGCCATTGCAGTAGGTGGGAATGGAGAGCACGGCTGAGAAGGGTGGAGGGTCGCTGGGGCGGCCGTTGGTTGTGGAATCTCTGGTTTTCCTCCTGCGGTAAAGGCCCGCGCACCCTACACGCAGGACAGCATGCGGAGCCGAGGACTCTGCTTTATTCAATGGCCACGTTGAGGAGGTGGTGTGAGCATGCCACAGTGTCCAGTCTCAGACGGGCCAGGGATAGGACCAGACATGCCTGACAGGCCAGCAGTGTTTGCCCAGCACCTCCTTGGGCAAGGCCCTGCCCACCCTGGCAGGGGTCCAGCTGCAGGAGCCGGGGCGTGGCACCTGCCCCTGCCTCGTCTCTGGCCCTGTGGCGGGCAGCCTTCAGCCTCAGAGCCCCGTGGGCCTCGCCGCCTCCACCCACTTGCCGATGAGGGCAGCCTCCAGCCTGCGGGCCTCCACCACGGATGCAGGGTCGTCTGGGTGGGAGGCTCTGGGGGCGGGCAGGGAGGCGCTCAGTTGGCCGGCCCGAGCCCAGCCACCCTCGCCCGCCAGACCAGGCACCACGCCCCCTCCCCAAGCAGGCGCACCTGAGGTCCAGGTGGTGCGCCCCCCCGCGGATGGTGATGGCGAGCAGGGACGCGCTCAGGTTGCTCTGGATCTGTTGTTGGAGGAGCCGGTGTCAGGGGCACGTGCTTTGGGCTGAGCCCCCGCCCACCGCCTGCTCGTCCCAGAAGGTAGGGTGCAGCTCCCACAGGGGCTTGAGGAGAGTGGCCTCGTTAGAAAGGAAAGGTGCCCGTGAACAAGCAGATGCCAGGCCACCGGAAGGAGGAAGGGAGCCCGGGCTCCACGTGACTCACCCCGCCCCGCGCCCAGGGGTCCAGGTCTCCATTGGAGAAGATGATGTTGCTGGCAGCCGTGAGGTCTGAAACGGGCGGAGGGAGCGTGGTGGGACGGGGGGCCCTCCCCCGACCCAGAGGCCAGGTCCTGGAGCCTGGGAAGCAGCCCGCTCAGTGCGGCGGGAGGAACCACACCCCCACCCCGCCGGGGGCCTCACCACGCCCGCCGAAGCTGGTCTGCAGCCAGTCCTGCCGCGGCCACACGCCCCACGTGTCCAGGCAGTACTGCTGGCGCTGGGCTTCAGTGAAGGGCAGCTCAGGGAAGAGGTCTGACACGTTGTTGCTGGAGAACGTCAGGTTGATCTCAGTGCAGGCCTGCGGAACGCGACACTGTGATCAGGCCGGCCCATGCAGCCCCGGGCCCCCAGCCCCCCATGCCCAGCCGCCCTGGGCCCCCCACC
>SJYX01017609.1:95291-146513 GCA_006410675.1 Oreotragus oreotragus | reverse complement strand
CGTGAACACGTGTTAGATTATGCATGTAATGTGCCCTTTCACCGTGGACACGTGTTAGATTATGCATCTAATGTGCCCTTTCACCGTGCTCATGTGTTAGATTATGCATGTAATGTGCCCTTTCACCGTGCACATGTGTTAGATTATGCATGTAATGTGCCCTTTCACCGTGGACACCTGTTAGATTATGCATGTAATGTGCCCTTTCACTGGGGACACGCATGCACACGTGTTAGATTATGCATCTAATGTGCCCTTTCACCGTGGACACGTGTTAGATTATGCATCTAATGTGCCCTTTTAACCTAAAAAGTGTGTCCACCACTTATTCTTTCTTGTGTTTTTTTGTTCTTTAATTTGGGGGTTTTTTTTTAGTTTTTTCGTTCGTTGAGGAGTTTCAAGAGACTTTGTTCTTGAGTTTTAGAGGTTTTAAAAAGTATATTCTTATTAAACCTTTATTGCATTTCTAGTTGGAGACTATCTTCCCCCATCCTGTGGGGCCTGTGTACTCGGGACAATGTCCTTCCGTGCACAGAGATTATTCTGACGACGTCCAAGCAAACAGCTGGGGGAAAATGGAAACAGTGACAGGCTTTCTTTCTTGGACTCCAAAATCACTGCTACGACAAACCTAGAAGGCGTATAAAGAGGCAGACGCATCACTTTGCCCACAAAGGTCTAGTCAGAGCTATGGTTTTTCCAGTGTTCGTGTACAGGTGTGAGAGTAGGACCAGAAAGAAGGCTGAGTGCCGAAGAATCGATGTTTTAGAGCTGGTGCTGGAGAAGACTCTTGAGAGTCCCCTTGGACTGCAAGGAGAGCATACCGGTCAATCCTAAAGGAAATCAATCCTGAATATTCATTGGAAGGACTGATGCTGAAGCTGAAACTCCAATACTTTGGCCACCTGCTGCAAAGAGCCGACTCACCAGAAAAGACCCTGATGCTGAGAAAGATTGAAGGGGGGAGGAGAAAGGGATGGCAGAGGATGAGATGGTTGAATGGCATCACCAACTCAACGGACAAGAATTTGAGAAGCTTCAGGAGACAGCGAAAGAAAGGGAGGGAAGCTTGGTCTGCTGCAGCCCGTGGGGTTGCAAAGAGTCAGACACGACTGAGCGACTCTACTACAACGACAAAAATCACCGCCGACGGCGACTGCAGCCACGAAGTTAACAGACGCTTGCTCCTTGGGAGGAGAGCCACGGCAAGCTAGATAGTGTATTAAACAGCAGAGACATCACATTGCCGACAAAGGTCTGTCTAATCAAAGCTATGCTGTTTCCAGCAGTCATGTATGGACATGACAGTCGGACCACAAAGAAGGCTGAGTGGCGAAGAACTGATGCTTCCAAACTGTGGTGCTGGAGAAGATTCTTGAAAGTCCATTGGACAGCAAAGAGATCAAACCAGTCCATCCTAAAGGAAAGCAACCCTGAATATTCATTGGAAGGACTGATGCTGAAGCTGAAACTCCAATACTTTGGCCACCTGCTGCAAAGAGCCGACTCACCAGAAAAGACCCTGATGCTGAGAAAGATTGAAGGGGGGAGGAGAAAGGGATGGCAGAGGATGAGATGGTTGAATGGCATCACCAACTCAACGGACAAGAATTTGAGAAGCTTCAGGAGACAGCGAAAGAAAGGGAGGGAAGCTTGGTCTGCTGCAGCCCGTGGGGTTGCAAAGAGTCAGACACGACTGAGCGACTCTACTACAACGACAAAAATCACCGCCGACGGCGACTGCAGCCACGAAGTTAACAGACGCTTGCTCCTTGGGAGGAGAGCCACGGCAAGCTAGATAGTGTATTAAACAGCAGAGACATCACATTGCCGACAAAGGTCTGTCTAATCAAAGCTATGCTGTTTCCAGCAGTCATGTATGGACATGACAGTCGGACCACAAAGAAGGCTGAGTGGCGAAGAACTGATGCTTCCAAACTGTGGTGCTGGAGAAGATTCTTGAAAGTCCATTGGACAGCAAAGAGATCAAACCAGTCCATCCTAAAGGAAAGCAACCCTGAATATTCATTGGAAGGACTGATGCTGAAGCTACAGCACCAATACTTTGGCCACCTGATGCGAAGAGCTGGCTCACTGGAAAAGACCCTGATGCTGGCAGAGAGTGAAGGAGGAGGAGAAGGGGACGACCGAGGACGAGATGGCTGGATGGCATCACCAACTCGATGGACGTGAGTCTGAGTGAAGTCCGGGAGTTGGTGATGGACGGGGAGGCCTGGCGTGCTGCGATTCATGGGGTCGCAAAGAGTCGGACACGACTGAGCGACTGGACTGAACTGAGGAGATAGGGAATGGCAGGGAAGCCTGGTTGCTTCATGGGGTTGCAAAGATTGGACGTCACTTGGCAACTGAACAGCAGCATAGCTATGAGCTTATTTCTAGATTCACTCTTGTTTTCCAGGGTCTACGTGTCGATCCCAGTCTCATGAAAACACCACACTCTTTTGAATACTGTGCCTTTGTAGGAAGTCTTGAACTTGGGAAATGTGTTTCTTCTTTTTTCTTTTTCAAGGTTATTTTGGCTATTGAGGGCCCCTTGCAATCCCCCATGAATTTGAGGATTGACATTTCAGCTTCTGCAAAAAAAAAAAAAAAAGTTGGAATTTTGATCAGGACTGCATTGAACCTGCAGGTCATTCTGAGTAGTGTTGACATCTTAAAATCAAGTCTTCCTGGGACTTCCCTGGTGGTCCAGAGGTTAGGACTCTCCTCTTTCACTGCTGGGGCCAGGTTTGATCCCTGGTCGGGGAGCTAAGGTCCAGTAAGCTGAGTGGTGGCCACCAGGGAAGTCCACCTCTATCATTTTCTGGTGAAAAATTATCTGTTAAGATGAAGATGCTTTTATATAACAGTCATTTCTCTTGTGCTATTTTCAAGATTCTGTCAACAATTTGATTATTAAAGTGTCTTGGTGTGAGTCTCTTTGACTCGATTCTTGGAAGTCACTGGACTTCTTGGATTTGTAGATTCGTACCTTTCATTGCACTTGGTAAGTTTTTAACTATTTTTTCAACTATTCATTTTTCCCTGTTTTCTTTCCTTTGAAATTACTAGAAGGCATGTGTGGGACCCACTAGGATGGGACTCCGGAGCTCTCGGCCTCTAATTACCAGTGTTTGTTGTTTTCTCTGCTCATGAGAGATGGACTGTGAAGAAGGCTGAGCACGGAAGAATTGATGCTTTTGAACCGTGGTGTTGGAAAAGACTCTTGAGAGTCCCTTGGACTGCAAGGAGATCCAGCCAGTCCATTCTAAAGGAGATCGGTCCTGGGTGTTCTTTGGAAGGAATGATGCTAAAGCTGAAACTCCAGTACTTGGGCCACCTCATGCAAAGAGTTGACTCACTGGAAAAGACTCTGATGCTGGGAGGGATTGGGGGCAGGAAGAGAAGGGGACGACCGAGGATGAGATGGCGGGATGGCATCACGGGCTCAATGGACGTGAGTCTGAGTGAACTCCGGGAGTTGGTGATGGACAGGGAGGCCTGGCGTGCTGCGATCCATGGGGTCGCAAAGAGTCGGACACGACTGAGCGCCTGAACTGAACTGAACTGAACTGTCATACACCAACTCCTACACCAACTCCAACTTGTCCTTCCTCCTGCCGGCTTGAATCTGCTGCTGAGCCCTAATGCATCTGATAGTTACTGTGCTTTTCTGTCTGAGGCTTTGCTCTCTGCTCGTAATTCTTTCCTTATTATTTTGGACTCCCTTTACTTCCACATGCATGTTTTCCTTGCGCTCTTCTGGCGTTTTTTAAACATTTATTTCTGGCTGCACTAGGTCCTCGTTGGGACGTGGAGGCTTTCTCTGGTTGTGGGGAGCAGGGCACAGGCTCCTCACTGTGGCAGATTCTTTTGCTACAGCGCATGGGCGTGCGAGGGCACGTGGGCTTCGCTGACCCTCAGAAGGTGGCATCTCCCCAGACCAGGACTTGAACTCCTGTCCCCTGCGTTGGCACAGCCCAGTGCAGCCCAGCCTCAGGGGCTCAGGGCGTCCTGACCTCATGGGGATTCGGGCTTCTGGCTGGCTGTGGTGTTTACACGTTGGACTCAGGGATCCGCCCCTGCCTTTGCAGGGCTGGGCAAGGCTGGGTGGCATGTCCATCAGCTCCCAGCCCCACAGATGGACTTCAGTTGGGATAGAAGCACGTATGCTCTGTGAGGCTCCCCATGTGGAGGAACTGGGCTCTGAAACGCTGGGGGTAGATTGAGACACTCCAGGCTTTTGGGTCCCAACTCGGAAGAACAGGCATTAACCGATTTCCGAAATCCTCCTGATACACAACACAGCGATGAGTCAACGATTCCTGTTGCTCAGCGGCCTTGTCTCCATGACACGACAGTAAACCCAACACCCATTTTCATCAAATTCAGTGGACAGACCTGAGTATGCTGGCTTCACGTGACCCAACCCCGGCCTGCTACAAAACCGAGCTACACTGAATTAGTTCAGAATGACTTCACAGGCAGGCAGCAGGCTGGCCCAATGCTGCTTCAGCCACCCACGTGCTCGGAAACAGACTCAAGAGCGGGAGGAGACGGAACTGGAAACAAACGCCCGCCACAGCCCAGTCCCGCGAGAAAAGCACTGGCTGCTGAGCACTTGAGACCCCCGTCTCCCCAGGACGCGAGCAGACCCGATGCCGGGACACTCACAGCCTTCTTCAGGAAGAGGATGTCCCCAGACAGGTGGAAGGCGCTCAGAAGCCCCCCCAGGATCCGGATTGTGCTCTCAAACAGGTTGACGTCCACATCTTTCTGAAACAATAACCTCTTGGACACCCAATTCCTGGCTTCTTGAAATTCTGCCGCGTGGAACAGCAGAGGCACAGGGATAAACAAACAGGCCAGCCTTTCCCTGCCTGCGCCCCTGGGGCTGTGCAAACCCCTGCAGGGCTCCGACATCACCTCCTCACGCAGGAGGGGGGCCCAGGAGTCCTCCAACCGCACAGAAAACCCGGGGCCAGCGTGCAGCTGGGGGAAGGCCGTGCCGCGGGAGCGCAAGTGCTCGACGCCAAGGCCACGCTACACGGAAGCACGCGGGTGAGTGCCTGGAGGCCTGCAGTGCGAGCATCAGACGGGCAGGGCCGGGAGCGCGCCAGTTCGGAAACGCCTGGGACACGCCACCCGTCTCGCCCTGCGGCACCGACAGGGACTGAGGGCGACTAGGGCGCGGCCGGCCGCTGCGTCGGATCCCGTGCCGCCTCCCACCACAGGGCCCTCTTGACCGCAACGGAAACGTGGCTGCAAACACCCCTGGTGCCCCTCCAGCACACTCGGCCTCTGCAGGAGGCGCAGGGCACGCGGACGTGTGGGGAGAGACCCGCCCGCGGCCACACAGCCACACTGGCAGCCAGGACGGGGGCAGCACAGCGCGGCAGGACGCGGCGTGCGGTCGCCTCCCAGACCCGGCTCACTCGGGCCCGCGGGTCACGCGCGGCAAGCTCGAGCCCACCGCAGGGACAGCAGGTACCTTTCTTTAGCCCCAGAATCCACATGGTGTCCAGGGCGTCGATCAGCGTGAGGCCGAGGCCGAACCACTCGCTGAAGGACCTGGTCAGGGGCTTCAGCTCGTCGTGGCCCCAGGCGAACTTGCGGTATCCAGCCCACGCGTGGAGGAAAGCATCTACCACAGCCTTCTGGCGCGCGTTCTGGGAGGCTGGGAGGAGGAAAGGGGGCGTGGGCACCCAGACAGCCCTGCCCTGTGGCCTCACAGCCAGTGAGCCTGCCCTGGGGGCACCTCAGGCTGCCGTGAAGGCCCAAGCTGCCACTGGCACCTGGCCCAGGCTGGTCAGCCTCCACCAGGTCCCAGCAGGGACGAGCCTCCAGGAAAGAGCGAAGGAGCGAAAGCTGGGGCCCCAGGACCCCTGGGTGTGCAGCCTGGCTTGTGGACATCACACGTGACAGGCGCTGGCGAGCCCGACAAGATGGTCTCGTCTGAAAACATAGAAGTTCCTTAAAAAGCTAGTAATAGAGCTACCGTATGACCCTGCGACCTACTCCTGGCTATAGATCCGGAGAAACACACGACTGAAAGGATCCAGGCACCCCAGTGTCACTGCAGCCTGTTTACAGAAGCAAGACACAGAGGCGACCTGAGTGTCCACCAACAGAGACATAAAGAAAGAAAGCGCGTTACGTGTAAACAAAGGATGTCACTCAGCCACTGCAAGCCATGAAGTGCGGGCGCTGCAGCAACGTGGGCGGGGCTAGAGATTGCCAGTGTATTGCCAGTGTATGAAGTAGCTCAGACAAGAGAGAAGTGTCCTACGACATCTCTCACATACGGACTCTAAGAAAAAATGATACGAGTAAATGTAGTTGCAAAATAGAAAGGGACCCACAGACTTAGCGAAGGAGCTGACGGTTGCCGGGGAAGTGAGCTGGGGAGCAGACAGTTAGGGAGTCTGGGACAGACTCATCTATGCTGCTCTGTCCTAATCGGGTAGACACAAGGGTCCACGTCACCGCACACGGAGCCCTGCTCGGTGTCACAGGCCCTCCACCCTTCACCTCCTTATCTCACTTCCTGCCAATGCGTTGAAGTCTAGGCCTCCTGCCGCTGCCAGATCGCTGTGCCACCCCTCAGTCAGCCCTCAGGACGCCCGAGGATCATGCAGCTGGTACCTGTCCACTCGTCGGCCACGTGGACATAGGACCGGAGGCCGAAGAGCAGCAGGACCAGCAGCAGGAAGAGGACCGCCGTCCGCTGTAACCTTGACAGCTGCTTCCATTTCTGAGGGACAGACAATGACCATTTTACTGAAAGGAGCACACGGAGCAATCTCTCCTGCCGTGTCAGACTCCGGGAGGATGAGGAACAATTCCCGAGGCCCAGCGTGGGCTCTGTTGCTTCTGAACCGGTGACGTTTCCTCCAAGCGGGGGCCGCAGGCTGGAGCGGTACTGCAGCCGACAGCCCGCACGGATCCACTGAGAATGAAACCCATGGAGAGACCTTTCCTGGCCCCGGTGCGGGTGTGCCGGCTGCGGCCCCTTCCTGCCTTACCTTGGCCCTGCAGCCCACTAGATGGGCTCAGGTCCCCACCTCTGCACAGCTACAAGTTCCTTGCATGGCATTAAAGGCCTCCTGCGAAAAACAATTTTTTAAAGGTCCAACTGGGAAATCCTTGGCAGTCCAGTGGGTAAAACTCTGAGCTTCCACTGCATGGGGCCCAGTTTGATCTCCGGTTGGGGAACTAAGCTCCTGGGTGCTGCCTGACTCAGTCAAGAGAAAGAAAACCTCCTGAGAGGCAGGTCCACAACAAACTGAAGAGGACAAAGGGACCCTGGTGGTGGTTCCTAGGTTCTCCTGACCCGTCAGGCCTCGGCATGGGGCGACAGTGACCCCAGCAGGCATGTTTTATTGACGTGACATCGGGCTCACAACTCAGATTCTGGATCAGTGACGTCAAGGACCTAAAAAGCACAAGGTCTGTCTGGGGTGAGACATGAGTATTGTTTTTCTTTCATCTTCATGAGGCCATGAAAGGAAGAACAGAATTAAGGCGAGGGTAGCTGGACTAAAACCTGCTGATTCGTGGCAGAAGCGAAAGTACAGCACGTCTGGGGACGCAGGCCTGAGTCAGAGGAAGAAGCCGGTACAGAAGTAATGACGGGCAAAGTCCCTCCAAAGGAAGCGGCTTTCTGAACGTCGTAGCTCCAGAGGCCCGCTTGAGGAAGGGGTGGCCGGTGACACGAGACGTGAGGCAGACAAACTCTCCAAGTGTCAGCAAGCAGATGTCCGGGGCCAGAGGGAGTGCCGCCGCCCCGGAGACACGCGATCCCTCTCTCGGGCTCCTCCCCGCCGGGAGCGCTCACACTCAGTGCTCAGGGGGTCGGTGAAGCGCCGGGGGTCCGTTCTGTGCGACCTTAGAGAGTCAGGGTGGGTGACCCCTTCGACAGACAGAGGCGCGAGGGGTCTCGGACGGGCCGCTGCTACGGAGTCCAGGCCCCCCAGAGGCGCAGGGCAGCACGCGGGCCCTGCCGCCGGCCCCGGGGCACAGGTCGGGCTCTGGCAGGGCCTCGCGCGGAGGGCCGGCCCAGCCTCTTCCCGGGCCTGCGCGGCGGCCCCGCAGCCGGCGGGCGTGTGCGGGCGCGGCTGCCGGGTCGGGTCGCAGCTGTCCCGCCCGCGGAGCCTGTCTCCCGCCGCGCTCCGCGCCCTCCCGGCCCCTCAGGCCTGAGCCCGGCGCCGGCGGACGCTCACCCGCCACGGCCAGCAGGGCCCCCGCGCCCCGCCGCCGTCGGGCCTCCAGCCGGGGCTCAGCGCCAAGGCGCCCGCGGGCGGCGCGGGCCGCGGGTGCATGCCGGCGGCGGGGCTGCCGGTGCGCCGCGCGCAGAAGCCCGCCGACCGTTACCCGGCTCTGCGCGGCGGACGAGGAGCGGCTCTGCTCCCCCGGCGCTCGCGGAGCTGCGTCCCCGCCCGGCTCCCCCGCGAAGGCCTGGGGGAGCGGCCGAGCCTTCCCGCCCGAGTCTCGGGGCGGACTCGACCCGGCTGTCTTCCCGCAGCCGTGGCGTGGGGCTGGGGCCTGGCCGACCGGGCTCGGTGAGGGCAGAGGGCCGCAGAGCCATGCAGGTGGGCCCTCGGGGTCTTCCTCGAGTGTGTGTGCGCGCGCGCCACTTAGTCGCATCCAACTCTGCGACCCCATGACTGTAGCCCACCAGGCTGTGGGCTCCTCTGTCCCTGGAATTTTCCAGGCGAGAATACTGGAGTGGGCTCTCCTCCCTTCTCCAGGGGATCTTCCTGATTCAGGATCCAACCCAGGGCTCCTGCACTGCAGGCAGAGTCTCTGCCGTCACTAGGAAAGCCCCCCCTATACGTCTCAAAGTCGCGCAGTCGTGCCCGACTCTTTGCGACCCAGCGTCGGTATGGTCCGTGGGATTCTACAGGCCAGGATGCTGGGGTGGGTAGCGTTCCCTCTCCAGGGTATCTTCCCGACCCGGGAATCGAAGCCGGGTCTCCCGCGTTGCAGGCGGATTCTTTATCCACTGAGCCACAAGCGAAGTCCCTTGAACTTATTAAAATTAGTAATTCGTCAGAAACCCTCAGGGAGGTGCGGTCAGGAGACCAGGAGCGGGAGCGCTCTCGCCCTACCGGGCAGCCTCTGTAGCAGACCCCACAGGAAGCGCTGACCCAAGCCCCAGGCAGACGGAGATTTTCGGCAAGCGTTCAGCCAATGAGAGACAGGGCAACAGATAAAACGCCGCCCCACTTCCGGCTGCCGGTTTCCCCCCGCCGTGGACCCTCGTTTAGTACAGCCCCCTTCTCATCTACGAAAGGGCTCCTTTCGTTCTCAGCACTTGCTGGAAGCTCGCCTTAGTTTGTCTTGGATTCCTGGTCTTAACTGTTCCAGAATAAACCCACGTTGCTGGTAAAATAACTGGCTGTTTTCTTGTTCCAGGTCAACAGCCAGTTACCAAGTACAATGGAAGAAGGCTAACAGCAGAGAACCATCAATCACAGGCCCCCACGGACAAGCGCGTTGCTTCTAGCGGAAGTCACCTCAGCGACTTAGCCGAGGAACCATCCTCACCCTGAACTCGCCGTCTTTCCCAGGGAGATTCCATTAAAGACAACAGCGAAAAAACCCAAACCTCTCACCCTCCTCGCTTTTCTCTATAAAGTAACCATTCCTCTCCTTTTTGTTGGACTCACCGATGGCTTTTGCTATAGCCTGCGTGTCGCAAATTGCAGTTCCTGTGATGTTCCAGCGTCCACTTTTGCTGGTGAAATAGCGGAGTGCTTATCCTTGGCCAGCAGACTCCATCGTCCTCAGGATGCAGCAAAGAGCACGGCGCTGCTGTGGGCTTCCTCCCCTCAACACACAGGGCCAGCGCGGCCTGGGCTCAGCGGGCTCGCGATTTGGGGCCCCGCCCCGCGGTCTCTGCAGCTCCTCCCTAGGGCTTTCCAGGTCCCAGTGCCCACTGCCCCCATGGGGGAACCCACTGCCTCCTGCCATCCCAGCTCTGACCTTCCTCAGGAGGGAGGGCTCCCCGGCACAGGCCCCTACTGCCCAGCACCTAGGCCTGTCTGCCCCTGACCCAGAGGCCTCCCTCCCTCCGCCCCCTCCTCTCTAGGGGTCATCTCTGGGGCCTCTGCAGGTCTCCCACACACCGCTCCGCTGGCAGTTCCAGCCCCTCCCTCAGGACTCCTCCCTGCACAACCAGTCTCCAGGGAAGTGGTGGCATCTGGAGGAGGGTTTGTCATGGTTTCTCACCCTCCCCCACCAAGAGAGCTGGTTCAAGGGACAGCTTCTGGACCAGCCCCCAAGGTGCCTGATCCACTAGGTCTCCCCAGGCTCCCCTGCAACCCTAGGGAAGAGCTGGATGGAGCACAGGGAGATTCCTGGGCAGCCCAGATAGGGTTCAGCTCAGCCTGTGGGCTCTCGTTTCCACAGGGCCAGCAGGCTGCAGCCCCTGGACGTCGCAGACCCGGGCCACCCCGGGCTGCTCCCGCCACACTCGCTGGTCAGACAGCGCGCTCACCAGGCCGGGCCGGGTCACAGCACCTTGTGATGACTGGAAACCCCTGCATTCTGAGAAAACTGAGTTTGTCCATCTTTCAAAACTCAGTTGCTTCAATTAGCAGCTGTCTGGGTGAGAGATGATGGGGCACGTGGCTCCTAAGGAAGCAGGAGGGAGGTGCTTGTAGCCACGGGACCCCCGACCCACAGGGAGCCTCACCCGGAGAGAGGACTCGGCACGACCAGGGTCTCCTGGTCACGGCGTCCTCGCATCGCAGGACAGACAGTGCAGGAGACGGTGAGGTGTACCGGGGGCCTCTCTGCGCTGAGCGAAGCCTCACGTGAAGGTGTAATTATTTGAAAATAAAAAGGTTTTGTGAAGGCAAGCTGTTTTAATAGTTTACCCAACAAACTCGAGTTGGTAAAGAGGCTGCCCCCTCTGGCAGTGAGGAGACCCTGGGCCGGGCGGGACCCTCAACCCCGGCCTCCTCCTTGGTGACCCTCCTCTGCCCCAGGCCCCCTGCTGGCCTGTGGCGCAGCTGGGAGAAGGCGAGCAAGGCACAGGTTAGGACTGACGGCAGAGCCTGGATGCAGGCACAGCCGTCCTCCGGGCCCTGGGCCTGGCCCTGACCCCGCCGTCACACCCGGGGCGGGAGGCGTGGATGAGACACTGGGCCACTCCAAGCCCCTGGGAGGCTCACTGCCACTGAAGTCCCCGGGACAGCACCCTTCCTGGGGGAGTCGGCCGCACCTGGGCTGGAAGAGCAGGGAGGGGCGGGGCGGGCCTGGCTGAGCTGCGGGCCGCACTTAGGACGCTCTTCACAGGAGGCGGGGGNCTCCTCCAAGGAGCCGCGAGCAGAACCCGGGAGGGAGCTGCCCCTCCCCCCGCACCTGCGCTTCCTTCCCAGCACAGCAGTGCGTGCCAGCAAGTGCCTGCAGCGCAGTGCGTGCGGACTCCGCGTGTACCCTCGGACCTGGCTCTCAGTGTGAGACGGCCGGGACGACAGGCCGCTTCCCACAGCAGACCTCCGGCAAGCAGTCACACACGGCAGATTAACAGCCGCCTTATAGCGGGGGGCTGGGGACATTCTAGGCTTCACCTCCTTATCTCACTTCCTGCCAATGCGTTGAAGTCTAGGCCTCCTGCCGCTGCCAGATCGCTGTGCCACCCCTCAGTCAGCCCTCAGGACGCCCGAGGATCATGCGGCTGGTACCTGTCCACTCGTCGGCCACGTGGACATAGAACAAGAGGCCGAAGAGCATCAGGACCAGCAGCAGGAAGAGGACCACCGTCCGCTGTAACCTTGACAGCTGCTTCCATTTCTGAGGGACAGACAACGACCATTTTACTGAAAGGAGCACACGGAGCAATCTCTCCCGCCGTGTCAGACTCCGGGAGGATGAGGAGCAATTCCCGAGGCCCAGCGTGGGGCTCTGCTGCTTCTGAACCGGGGCCGTTTCCTCCAAGCGGGGGCCGCAGGCTGGAGCGGTACTGCAGCCGACAGCCCGCAGAGGCTTCGTGGGTGCTAGTGGCTCGCAGCGTCCCAGTCCGTTGGAACCCCATGGACTGTAGCCCGCCAGGCGCCTGTGTCCACGCGATTTCCCGGCGAGCGCACTGGAGTGGGGAAGACACCTCCTCCAGGGGGTCTCCCCGAGCCAGGGATCGAACCCGCGTCTCCGCTCGACAGGCGGGATCTTTACCGCCGAGCCACCTGTGAAGCCCCAGCGGTCGGGGCTGGAGAGAGGAAACCCACGCGGAGCCCGTCTGTGCCCCCAGTGGACGGCCGAGAGGGCCCCGCAGCCCTCCCCGCCCGGGCCCCGCGAGGCCGGCCGCAGGCGCGCCCGGTCCCCAGCCCCCGGCCCGGGGAAGCGCCGCCCCGGCCGCGCGGCCCGCCGCTCACCCGCCAGCAGGAGCGACGCCTCAGGCCCTGGCCGCCACCGTAGCTCCGGCCGGGGCTCAGCGTCACCGAGATGAAGTCCCGACGCGCCGGCGCCGGCGGCGGGTACATGACGGCCGCGGGGGCCCGACGGGCCGCGCCTTCCGGCGGCGTCAGNCCGCCGCTCACCCGCCAGCAGGAGCGACGCCTCAGGCCCTGGCCGCCACCGTAGCTCCGGCCGGGGCTCAGCGTCACCGAGATGAAGTCCCGACGCGCCGGCGCCGGCGGCGGGTACATGACGGCCGCGGGGGCCCGACGGGCCGCGCCTTCCGGCGGCGTCAGGAAGCCCAGCTTCGAGCCGGGCTGAGAGACCGGTGGCTCTGAGTCGGGTGTCCGGCCATAGCGGCGCCGTCAACTCCCCGCCCATCGCGCCGCGCCGCCAATGCGCCTCCGCCGCGCCTCCGGAGCCCACTGCGCCTGCGTGCGTCGCCGCGGCCCCGCTGAAGGCAGGCCCGGGTCCTGCGCCCCTGCGTCTGCTCGTGCGCGGTGACGTCACGCCCACACGGCCGCGCCTGCGCGCAGCTCGCCGCCGAGGCTGCCCGGCGTCGGGGCAGGCTTCCGGAGGGCTTCAGGGCCGCCGCGCCGTCCTCCGTCCTCGCGCGGCTCCCCCGGGCCTGTGGGCATCGAGGGTCAGCCAGGGCTTCTCACGGCAGTGCTGACCGCGGGCAGGTGCCCCCTGCTCCACCGCGTCAGCCGGGAGCCCCTGAGCTGCGGACCCCAGGGCTGGACCCTGCCCCACCCCCACCCCCACCCGGTGGATTTGACCCAGTTGGTGCCCGGCTCGGCTGGGTAGGCTGGGTAGGCAGGATGACGCGGGGCCCGCTACGGAGTTAGAAGCCCTGGGGTTTTCATCCATCGGACCTGACAACCGTAAAAGTAGCCAGCTGTTTGATCAGCAAAATGAGTTTGTTCGGGCATGGCAAAGGGTTTGCAGTTAAGAAGGTGCTGCTGCTGCTGCTGCTGCTAAGTCACTTCAGTCGTGTCCGACTCTGTGNGAAAGAAAGTGCGTTATGTGTAAACAAAGGATGTCACTCAGCCACTGCAAGCCATGAAGTGCGGGCGCTGCAGCAACGTGGGCGGGGCTAGAGATTGCCAGTGTATTGCCAGTGTATGAAGTAGCTCAGACAAGAGAGAAGTGTCCTACGACATCTCTCACATACGGACTCTAAGAAAAAATGATACGAGTAAATGTAGTTGCAAAATAGAAAGGGGCCCACAGACTTAGCGAAGGAACTGACGGTTGCCGGGGAAGTGAGCTGGGGAGCAGACAGTTAGGGAGTCTGGGACAGACTCATCTATGCTGCTCTGTCCTAATCGGGTAGACACAAGGGTCCACGTCACCGCACACGGAGCCCTGCTCGGTGTCACAGGCCCTCCACCCTTCACCTCCTTATCTCACTTCCTGCCAATGCGTTGAAGTCTAGGCCTCCTGCCGCTGCCAGATCGCTGTGCCACCCCTCAGTCAGCCCTCAGGACGCCCGAGGATCATGCAGCTGGTACCTGTCCACTCGTCGGCCACGTGGACATAGGACCGGAGGCCGAAGAGCAGCAGGACCAGCAGCAGGAAGAGGACCGCCGTCCGCTGTAACCTTGACAGCTGCTTCCATTTCTGAGGGACAGACAATGACCATTTTACTGAAAGGAGCACACGGAGCAATCTCTCCTGCCGTGTCAGACTCCGGGAGGATGAGGAACAATTCCCGAGGCCCAGCGTGGGCTCTGTTGCTTCTGAACCGGTGACGTTTCCTCCAAGCGGGGGCCGCAGGCTGGAGCGGTACTGCAGCCGACAGCCCGCACGGATCCACTGAGAATGAAACCCATGGAGAGACCTTTCCTGGCCCCGGTGCGGGTGTGCCGGCTGCGGCCCCTTCCTGCCTTACCTTGGCCCTGCAGCCCACTAGATGGGCTCAGGTCCCCACCTCTGCACAGCTACAAGTTCCTTGCATGGCATTAAAGGCCTCCTGCGAAAAACAATTTTTTAAAGGTCCAACTGGGAAATCCTTGGCAGTCCAGTGGGTAAAACTCTGAGCTTCCACTGCATGGGGCCCAGTTTGATCTCCGGTTGGGGAACTAAGCTCCTGGGTGCTGCCTGACTCAGTCAAGAGAAAGAAAACCTCCTGAGAGGCAGGTCCACAACAAACTGAAGAGGACAAAGGGACCCTGGTGGTGGTTCCTAGGTTCTCCTGACCCGTCAGGCCTCGGCATGGGGCGACAGTGACCCCAGCAGGCATGTTTTATTGACGTGACATCGGGCTCACAACTCAGATTCTGGATCAGTGACGTCAAGGACCTAAAAAGCACAAGGTCTGTCTGGGGTGAGACATGAGTATTGTTTTTCTTTCATCTTCATGAGGCCATGAAAGGAAGAACAGAATTAAGGCGAGGGTAGCTGGACTAAAACCTGCTGATTCGTGGCAGAAGCGAAAGTACAGCACGTCTGGGGACGCAGGCCTGAGTCAGAGGAAGAAGCCGGTACAGAAGTAATGACGGGCAAAGTCCCTCCAAAGGAAGCGGCTTTCTGAACGTCGTAGCTCCAGAGGCCCGCTTGAGGAAGGGGTGGCCGGTGACACGAGACGTGAGGCAGACAAACTCTCCAAGTGTCAGCAAGCAGATGTCCGGGGCCAGAGGGAGTGCCGCCGCCCCGGAGACACGCGATCCCTCTCTCGGGCTCCTCCCCGCCGGGAGCGCTCACACTCAGTGCTCAGGGGGTCGGTGAAGCGCCGGGGGTCCGTTCTGTGCGACCTTAGAGAGTCAGGGTGGGTGACCCCTTCGACAGACAGAGGCGCGAGGGGTCTCGGACGGGCCGCTGCTACGGAGTCCAGGCCCCCCAGAGGCGCAGGGCAGCACGCGGGCCCTGCCGCCGGCCCCGGGGCACAGGTCGGGCTCTGGCAGGGCCTCGCGCGGAGGGCCGGCCCAGCCTCTTCCCGGGCCTGCGCGGCGGCCCCGCAGCCGGCGGGCGTGTGCGGGCGCGGCTGCCGGGTCGGGTCGCAGCTGTCCCGCCCGCGGAGCCTGTCTCCCGCCGCGCTCCGCGCCCTCCCGGCCCCTCAGGCCTGAGCCCGGCGCCGGCGGACGCTCACCCGCCACGGCCAGCAGGGCCCCCGCGCCCCGCCGCCGTCGGGCCTCCAGCCGGGGCTCAGCGCCAAGGCGCCCGCGGGCGGCGCGGGCCGCGGGTGCATGCCGGCGGCGGGGCTGCCGGTGCGCCGCGCGCAGAAGCCCGCCGACCGTTACCCGGCTCTGCGCGGCGGACGAGGAGCGGCTCTGCTCCCCCGGCGCTCGCGGAGCTGCGTCCCCGCCCGGCTCCCCCGCGAAGGCCTGGGGGAGCGGCCGAGCCTTCCCGCCCGAGTCTCGGGGCGGACTCGACCCGGCTGTCTTCCCGCAGCCGTGGCGTGGGGCTGGGGCCTGGCCGACCGGGCTCGGTGAGGGCAGAGGGCCGCAGAGCCATGCAGGTGGGCCCTCGGGGTCTTCCTCGAGTGTGTGTGCGCGCGCGCCACTTAGTCGCATCCAACTCTGCGACCCCATGACTGTAGCCCACCAGGCTGTGGGCTCCTCTGTCCCTGGAATTTTCCAGGCGAGAATACTGGAGTGGGCTCTCCTCCCTTCTCCAGGGGATCTTCCTGATTCAGGATCCAACCCAGGGCTCCTGCACTGCAGGCAGAGTCTCTGCCGTCACTAGGAAAGCCCCCCCTATACGTCTCAAAGTCGCGCAGTCGTGCCCGACTCTTTGCGACCCAGCGTCGGTATGGTCCGTGGGATTCTACAGGCCAGGATGCTGGGGTGGGTAGCGTTCCCTCTCCAGGGTATCTTCCCGACCCGGGAATCGAAGCCGGGTCTCCCGCGTTGCAGGCGGATTCTTTATCCACTGAGCCACAAGCGAAGTCCCTTGAACTTATTAAAATTAGTAATTCGTCAGAAACCCTCAGGGAGGTGCGGTCAGGAGACCAGGAGCGGGAGCGCTCTCGCCCTACCGGGCAGCCTCTGTAGCAGACCCCACAGGAAGCGCTGACCCAAGCCCCAGGCAGACGGAGATTTTCGGCAAGCGTTCAGCCAATGAGAGACAGGGCAACAGATAAAACGCCGCCCCACTTCCGGCTGCCGGTTTCCCCCCGCCGTGGACCCTCGTTTAGTACAGCCCCCTTCTCATCTACGAAAGGGCTCCTTTCGTTCTCAGCACTTGCTGGAAGCTCGCCTTAGTTTGTCTTGGATTCCTGGTCTTAACTGTTCCAGAATAAACCCACGTTGCTGGTAAAATAACTGGCTGTTTTCTTGTTCCAGGTCAACAGCCAGTTACCAAGTACAATGGAAGAAGGCTAACAGCAGAGAACCATCAATCACAGGCCCCCACGGACAAGCGCGTTGCTTCTAGCGGAAGTCACCTCAGCGACTTAGCCGAGGAACCATCCTCACCCTGAACTCGCCGTCTTTCCCAGGGAGATTCCATTAAAGACAACAGCGAAAAAACCCAAACCTCTCACCCTCCTCGCTTTTCTCTATAAAGTAACCATTCCTCTCCTTTTTGTTGGACTCACCGATGGCTTTTGCTATAGCCTGCGTGTCGCAAATTGCAGTTCCTGTGATGTTCCAGCGTCCACTTTTGCTGGTGAAATAGCGGAGTGCTTATCCTTGGCCAGCAGACTCCATCGTCCTCAGGATGCAGCAAAGAGCACGGCGCTGCTGTGGGCTTCCTCCCCTCAACACACAGGGCCAGCGCGGCCTGGGCTCAGCGGGCTCGCGATTTGGGGCCCCGCCCCGCGGTCTCTGCAGCTCCTCCCTAGGGCTTTCCAGGTCCCAGTGCCCACTGCCCCCATGGGGGAACCCACTGCCTCCTGCCATCCCAGCTCTGACCTTCCTCAGGAGGGAGGGCTCCCCGGCACAGGCCCCTACTGCCCAGCACCTAGGCCTGTCTGCCCCTGACCCAGAGGCCTCCCTCCCTCCGCCCCCTCCTCTCTAGGGGTCATCTCTGGGGCCTCTGCAGGTCTCCCACACACCGCTCCGCTGGCAGTTCCAGCCCCTCCCTCAGGACTCCTCCCTGCACAACCAGTCTCCAGGGAAGTGGTGGCATCTGGAGGAGGGTTTGTCATGGTTTCTCACCCTCCCCCACCAAGAGAGCTGGTTCAAGGGACAGCTTCTGGACCAGCCCCCAAGGTGCCTGATCCACTAGGTCTCCCCAGGCTCCCCTGCAACCCTAGGGAAGAGCTGGATGGAGCACAGGGAGATTCCTGGGCAGCCCAGATAGGGTTCAGCTCAGCCTGTGGGCTCTCGTTTCCACAGGGCCAGCAGGCTGCAGCCCCTGGACGTCGCAGACCCGGGCCACCCCGGGCTGCTCCCGCCACACTCGCTGGTCAGACAGCGCGCTCACCAGGCCGGGCCGGGTCACAGCACCTTGTGATGACTGGAAACCCCTGCATTCTGAGAAAACTGAGTTTGTCCATCTTTCAAAACTCAGTTGCTTCAATTAGCAGCTGTCTGGGTGAGAGATGATGGGGCACGTGGCTCCTAAGGAAGCAGGAGGGAGGTGCTTGTAGCCACGGGACCCCCGACCCACAGGGAGCCTCACCCGGAGAGAGGACTCGGCACGACCAGGGTCTCCTGGTCACGGCGTCCTCGCATCGCAGGACAGACAGTGCAGGAGACGGTGAGGTGTACCGGGGGCCTCTCTGCGCTGAGCGAAGCCTCACGTGAAGGTGTAATTATTTGAAAATAAAAAGGTTTTGTGAAAGCAAGCTGTTTTAATAGTTTACCCAACAAACTCGAGTTGGTAAAGAGGCTGCCCCCTCTGGCAGTGAGGAGACCCTGGGCCGGGCGGGACCCTCAACCCCGGCCTCCTCCTTGGTGACCCTCCTCTGCCCCAGGCCCCCTGCTGGCCTGTGGCGCAGCTGGGAGAAGGCGAGCAAGGCACAGGTTAGGACTGACGGCAGAGCCTGGATGCAGGCACAGCCGTCCTCCGGGCCCTGGGCCTGGCCCTGACCCCGCCGTCACACCCGGGGCGGGAGGCGTGGATGAGACACTGGGCCACTCCAAGCCCCTGGGAGGCTCACTGCCACTGAAGTCCCCGGGACAGCACACACAGGTTAGGACTGACGGCAGAGCCTGGATGCAGGCACAGCCGTCCTCCGGGCCCTGGGCCTGGCCCTGACCCCGCCGTCACACCCGGGGCGGGAGGCGTGGATGAGACACTGGGCCACTCCAAGCCCCTGGGAGGCTCACTGCCACTGAAGTCCCCGGGACAGCACCCTTCCTGGGGGAGTCGGCCGCACCTGGGCTGGAAGAGCAGGGAGGGGCGGGGCGGGCCTGGCTGAGCTGCGGGCCGCACTTAGGACGCTCTTCACAGGAGGCGGGGGTAGGCGCCCTGTGCTGCTCCCCAGGTGGGAAGCGGGCAGGGCCCGAGCAGCCAAGCCCGGGGAAAGAGGCCAGAGGTAGCCGGCTTCTCCCCACCTTGACCAGGCTGAGGGTGTGCAGTCAGGGGCTGTGCCCACCTCTCCCTGGGGGGGGCTAAGGAGCGCGGGCACTGTTGTCAGAAGCTCCCTGTAGGCTTGGGGCAGAGGGTGGGCGCCCTCCACGGGTCCACTGTTTTCTGGGGGCTGAGGCTTTGGATGGAACTCGAGAAAACTCTGCTAGGAGTGCAGGCCAAGCTTCCCAGAGAGCCAGCTCTGGACCTGCTGTGGGCCTCAGCCGGGCAGGGAAGGGGCGCCAGGCTGTGACCCTCAGGCTTAGCTGCCAGGGAGAGAGGAGCAGCCCCTTCAAACACAGTGCNAGCTTCCCAGAGAGCCAGCTCTGGACCTGCTGTGGGCCTCAGCCGGGCAGGGAAGGGGCGCCAGGCTGTGACCCTCAGGCTTAGCTGCCAGGGAGAGAGGAGCAGCCCCTTCAAACACAGTGCCGTGCAAGGGTTTGGATAAAATGGAAAATTTCCCAAAAAGATACAAATCACCAAAACTGATGCAAGAAGAAATATAAAATATGAATATGTGTATAAGCAAATTGGATTAGTAATTTAACCTCCCTCCAAAAGAAAGCCCAACCCCGGGCGATGTTGCTGGTGAAGTGTACCAAACAATTAAAGAATTAACATCAATATTCACAAACTCTTCCAGGAAACAGAAGAGGAGTAAACACTTTCTAGCTCATTCTATGAGGCCAATATTAATCTAATACCAAAACTGGAAAGAGGAATCCCTAGAAAACTACAAACCAATATCTCCCATTAAGACAAATGCAAAAATTCTCTACAAAATGTTAGCTAAAAGAATTCAGCAATATTCAGAAAACACTGTACATTTTGACCATTTTTTCCAGAAATGTAAGCTTGGTTTAACATCCATAAATTGATGTCATACACATGCTAATAAAAGACCAAAGCGACACGGTCGTTTCAATAAATGCAGAAAATAAGCATTTGAAAAATCCAGTACCTATTCACGATAAATACTCTCAACAAATTAGGGAAAGAAGAGAACTTCCTAACCTGGTACAATTGCCTGCAAAACCCAATAGCTATTATTGTGCTTGATAGTGAAAAATCAAATGCTTTCCCTCTGGGATCAGAAGTGAGGCACAGATGTCTGCTCTCACCGTTTCAGTCTTGGAATGAGAGGTTCTGTCTAGTTCACTCTCCCCAGAAAGATACAAACAGCTTCCAGACCGGGAAGGAAGAAGGGAAACCGTCTATTAACACACAGACAGCGTGATTCCTACAAAATGCTCGGGAGTTGAGAACAACCGAAAAACCTACTAGAACTAATAAACAGGTTCAGAAAGCATACAGACACAAAAGCAATGCTCAAAAGTCAGCTTTATTTCTACATGCATATTACTGATGACAGGCTAAAAATAAAGAAAATAATTTCATTCAGAATTGCAGCAAAAAAACACTTGGGAATAAATTTAATGAAATAACTAAGTTTTTGTACATTAAAATCTACAAAACACTGCTGAAAATAAAGATGTTTTAAATATTAATAATGGATTGAAAGACTCCATTTTTAAGACTGCAATTGTCTTAATTAATATATAAATGTACTGCAATTTCTATCAAATCTTAGCAGAAACTGACAAGATGATCCTAAATTATATTTGTAATTACAAAGGACCCAGACTAGCCAGAACAATCCTGAAAAAGAATGAAGTGGGAGAACTGGCACTAGATGGGCAGAGGTGCAATAATCAAGACAGTGTGGTCCTGGCATAACGAGGCATGTAGATCAATGGGACAGAACTGAGATTTTAGAAATAAACCCTGACATTCATGGTCAACTGACGTCCTACAAAGACAGTAAGAAAGTTCAGTGATTACAGGATAGCTTTTTTCAATAAATGGTGCTGGGTCAGTCAGACACCTACATAAAAGGAATGAATTTGCCCCTGGCCTTATGCCACGTAAAGGAAGGGGCTCAAGTGGGCCATAGACCTCAGTGTGAGAATCCAAAGCACACAGCTCCAGGATGGAGACGTGAACTGAGACCTTTGTGGCTTTGGACTGGGCAAAGGCGCTTTAGATATACCAGCGCAACCAACTACCAAAAAGTCTGATAACTGGACTTCATCAAAATTTAAAACTCTTGCACGTTAAAGACCACACTAAGAAAATGCAAACACAAGTCATGGACATGGAGAAAATATTTAAAAACATAATATCTGATAAAAGAGCTTTATCTAGAATATAAGACACGTATAACTCAAAACGAAGAAGAGAATTAACACAGTTAATATGGGCAAAATGTTCGAATATACATTTCTCCAAAGAAAATATACAAAAGGCCAATAAGCACAAGAAAAGATGCTAAACATAATCAGTCGTTAAGGAAAATGCTCAATAAAACCACCCTGAGGAACATTTACATTTATTGAAACACTGCACCCAACAACAGCAAAATGCACAATTTCCTCTAGGTTCATAGAATATTCACCAAGAAAAACCATCTTATGAACCGTAAAATAAGTCTCAATATATTTAAGATCATACAACATATGTACTCTGTAGCATGCATATGTAATCAGTAGCAGAAATACATTCAGAGAATTTCCAAATATTTGAAAATTAAACAACAGGCTTCTAAATAACCCATAAATCAAAGCAGAAATCACAGGAGAAATTAGGAAAACTATGCAACTTAATGAAAACAAAAAACACAGCATAGCAAAGCATGCAGGGTTTGTGGCTTAGTGGGAGCTTTATACGGAAATGAAAAGTCTTGATTCTTGCTTCAAAACGCCTCCTAGACCTGCATATGTCCATTCCTCAGGGTGGTACCACCATTCTCTCAGATGCTCAGGACAAAAACTCTGGAGTTCTCCTTGGCTCCTGACCTTCTTGTCCCTGTCTTGTCACATCTGTATCTCTACACTGGAACACGAATTACCCCAGTAACTTCCTGGGTGGCCACCCCCTTCTGCTTTCATTATCCACATAGCAGCCGGATGGTCCTCTCTAAAAGGTAAACTGAACCACGTCCCTCTCCTGGTCTAATCCTTCCGATCTCACATAGAATTAAGCCGGGCCCGATGAGGGCTCCCCACCTCCACGGCCTCCTTCCTGCCTCCCACATCGCTCCCCTGCTCCAAGCTCTGGCATCTCCGTCCCTGGAACACTCTTTCCTCAGATATTCGCATGGCTTGCTCTCTCATTTCATTCAGAAAAAAAGCAACCTGCATTGATTATTTAGCCATCCATTGATCAAAACAATAAACACGCATTATGTCTCACAGTTTCCGTCAGGAGCTCTGGAGCAGTTTGCAGAACGGCTCAGGCTCCAGGTCCCTCACGAGGTGACACCCAAGGCGTTGGGCACGCTCAAAGGCTGGATGAGTCCGGAGGGCGCCTAGTTTCCAAAGGGGTTCACGCCCACAGCTGGCGAGTCGGTGCTGACCACTGGCAGGGGGCCACTGGCAGGAGCGCCTGTCCACACGGGCCTCGCGCAGGAAGGAAGGAAGGAAGGATGGCGTTCCTCGGACCTCCCCTTGAGAGCCACACGTGTCCCTCTGCCACAGCCCTCTCGAAAGCAGTCTGCCAGTCCCACCACATACAAAGAGAGGGACTGGGTGCCGTCTGAAGGGGCGCACGTCGAAGACGTCGCAGGGGTGCGCGAACCACCGCACGGTCCCATCGAGCTCTGCTCCTCTCTCCTCCTCGGAGCATGCGACACTGCGGCAAACGGTCTGAGATCCTAATTTGCTTGCCATGTCTAAGTCAGGAATCTCACTTTCCCGCTGCTGTACTCCAGCAATGTAGAGCAGTGCCTGCCAGGCCACGGGAGCCCAGCAAGTGTCTGTGGGTGAATGAAACGTGAAAGTCCCCCTACAGTGGGACCTGGGGGGACGCTGTAATGTTGAGAGGACGCGTGCCTGCATGCTCAGCCGCTGGGTCGTGTCTGACTCTGCGATCCCACGGGCAGCAGCCCACCAGGCTCCTCTGTCCATGGCATTTTCCAGCAAGAACGCTGGAGTGGGTTGCCATTTCCTCCTCCAGGGGATCTTCCTGACCCAGGGATCAAACCTGCCTCTTTCGTGTGTCCTGCATTGGCAGGCAGGTTCTTTACCACTGCGCCAGCTGGGAAACCTGCTGGGAAGACGGGCTTGCCGGAAAAGGTTTGGAAAGTCGGTGAGGACAGGGACAGGAGGACCTTGTGGGGAGGTGGGCAGAAGGACCATGGACGTGGTGTGCGACGCAAATCAGCGCGAGGGCAAGCGAGACGGCGCCGCGGGGGCCTGCAGCGGTGAGGCGAGGGCCCTCGGGCTCCCCCAGGTCGAGGACGGAGTGCCAGGGGCCAGGCCTGCGGACGGCCAGCCCCAGCTCCCCGGGCCTGGTCTGGAGGCAGGCCCTTGACTGGCCGCAGGCCAGGAGTCTGGACACAGCACAAAAGCTCCACCTGCCTGTCAGCGTCCTCCTGACGGAAGTGTCCACAAGTGACTCAACTTTCAGAGATCGGTTCTCACCCGGGTGTCTGATTTGGTCAAAATCCCGGGGGAAAACCCTGAGGGGAGGGCGGGCCTGCTTGAGTCACGTGACTCCTTCTCAGCCAATGGGCCAAGGCCAAGGAGGGGCTGTATTTGTGATTGACAGCCCTTGCTAGCGCCCCTGGGTTGGCGTCAGGGAGGAGGGGAAGCAGTTCCCTCCACATGGGGAACCGGGTTGGGCTCCGGTTGAGCCCCAGGCCTGGCGGTGCAGCTGGAGGCTCCCCCCCCCGCTCCCCTTGGATGGACAGGACCTCTCTCCCACTGGGGGCAGAGGCGGCACCCCAGCATTCCTCTGTCCTGACCACAGAATCGGATGCACCGGACTCAGGGGTCCAGTCCTGGCGGTATCTTTGTGTGTATGTGCGAGTCACAGGTACATTTAATCGCGCCCTAGGGCAGCAGCAGCGCTGCGAGTCAACACCATGTCCCGCGTTCCCACAGCCCAGCCAGACTGACGTCCACTTAAGTGAAGCTGGTTAGTGCTGACCGTGAGCAGACGCAGGCCTGGAAGCTTTCAAGCCTTTGTTTTCACGCTTTCCCTCTTTCTTTTTTCTTTCTAAAAACATATTTCTTTGGCTGCACTGGGCCTTCATGCAGCGCGGCATACGGGCTGCTCCTGTCGCAGGGCGCAGGCTCTCACGGGCCCTGTTGCGCGGCTCGCTCGGGCTCTGCAGCACGGGGTATGGAACAATCCTTCCCCTGTGTTGGAAGGCAGACTCCTAACCATTGGACCAGCAGGGACGTCCCAGGCTTTACTTTCATCAGCACTCCTGATTTTATAAGCTGCGCTGCTGCTACGTCACTCAGCCGTGTCTGACTCTCTGCGACCCCGTGGACTGTAGCCCACCAGGTTCCTCTGTCCCTGGGATTTTCCAGGCAAGACTACCAGAACAGATTGCTATTTCCTTCTCCAGTGGATCTTCCCAGCCCAGGGATCGAGCCCGAGTCTTCTGTGTGTCCTGCGTTGCAGGCGCATTCTTTGCCACTAGCGCAAGGAAGCCCATTAACCCCATTCCCACCCAAATCTCCTGGTAAGCTTAGATATAGTAGGGTTTCATGGTGATCCAAATATTCTTAATAAGGCTTTGAAGCATCCTGGCACGGGCAGGCATCTGCTCAGGCAGCTTCAGCCTGCAGCAGGATCTTTCACAGCAAGTAGCGGGGTTGAGCCCTTCTGCAGCTGCACCTCTTTTGCTGGGGGTGTGGAAGAAGCCCACGAGGTGAGAGGGGGTGCAGAGCCCAGGAGAGACTCAGCATGGGAAAGACTGAGGCCTGTGGCGCGCGAGGGCCTCTGGGCAGAAGCCTGAATGCCGGCAGCCTGGGGAGTACACAGCTGCGGCCGCGGCCAAGCCTCCAGCTGTGGAGCAACCAGCCCTGGGCCAGGGAACACATAGAAATTCTCTCTAGGCCCCAGAGGAGTCCTCCAGAACCCCCTCCTTGAGGAGTGAGGTGGGTGGGAGGAGCCAGGCCCTCTTTGGGCCCTGGTGAATTCCTTCCCCCCTGCACTGACCTGGAGCTGTTGGGGCCACACCAGAGCCAGCATTGCTGGCTGCCTGTCCCCACGCAGCCGGGCAGACTCCAAGCTCTGAGCCACCAGGAGCCACAGACCCTGTGAAGATGGGACCGGCTCTGGGCCCCTGAGCACATCCCCCAAGCCCTCCTAAGACCACCCGGCAGGCTGTGGACCTCACCCCCAGAACACAGGGATGTGTGGGTGCAGCTGCAGGCAGGCGCAGTCGCCCCCAAGCAATGATTTCCTCGCGTTGAGAGAGAGGAGGGGACAAGAAAGGGAGCATGCCGAGCGCTGCAGCCCTCGCCTTGCAGCCAGGGTTCCCGCAGTGTCTGTGCTGAACTGGGCCGGGCCGGGCAGAGCAGGGCTTGCTGAACTGGGGCAGGCCGGGCAGAGCAGGGGTGCTGAACTGGGGCGGGCCGGGCAGAGTAGGGGTGAGAAAGGCAGAGGGTGGGGCCAGGACCCTGTCGGGAGGGACTTGGCCCCTCCCCCCCCACCGCTTAGGACATTGCTTAGTTGTGGGGACCACCCTGCTTTGTCCCCACTGGGGGCTTCTGCTGTTGGGTCTGCAGAATCCTCAGTTGCTATTGGAAACGGTGATGTCACTGGCAGTGGGCGGAGCTTCAGTCATCTTTTGAGTTAGGGAGAAGGAAGCACACCACGGGGGTTGAGGGGGTTAGGACAAAGAATTGGAATCCTGAGGACTGGAAGGACAAGGCGGTTCTGTCAAGGGGCAGGAGGGGTTGCTGGGCCCCGGGAGGGCACTAGGAGAGGGAGAAGCGTGGAGACAGGGTGTGCATAGGGTGTCTGCATCAGCAAGGCCTCCTCACCTCTGGCCCTCCTCCCACCTGCTGCAGACCGGAACCCCTCTGGCATGGCCTCTCCACAGCTGGTTGGGTTCAGACCCTCAGGCTCTCCTGGAAGACGCAGCTCAACATGGGGCGGTCACTACCATCCCCCCACTCTTCTCAGTTCTCCAGGAGGGAGCCCGAGTCACATGGCCAGGCAGCCAGGGCCTCGCCCCCATTTCTGAGCCTTCTGCCTCCCCCAGGGGCGCGGCTCAGGGCCTCTTCGCAGGCCTTGCTTTCCAGCCGGCAGAGTCAGACCCCGAAATACCACTGACTGTGGGCGAGGACTCGTGCACGCGCGCGCGCACACACACACACTGGCACGAACACATTCGGTCCTGTTAAAGGACACCGGCGGCCGCCTGCGGTGACACGAACTCTTCTCACCTCCTCACGGTTGACTCCTTACAGGTGCGAGACAGCCCAGGTCTCACAGTCTCAGCGACCCCTCCACACGCGCGCGCACACGCGCACACGCGCGCGTGCACAGGCGTCCCCCTCTGGCGCGCGCTCTGAAAAACACTCTCACGAACGCAGGCGCACAATCTGGCGCGGGAGGCGCCCCCGCTCGCGCTCCGCGTTGGGAAGCGGGGGCGGCAGGAGGGGCAGGCGACGCTCGCCACGCTCGCCGCTCCGCAGTCGCCGCAGCCGCCGCAGCTTTGGGACCGGGACCAGCGAAGGCCGCGGAGGAGCTGCCGCCACAGTGTCCTCGCGGCGCGGGGCACCCGGAGCGGCAGCGAGACCCGCTTCAGCACCGCGGACAGCGCCCGCCGCCCGGGCCGCGCGCCAGGGACCCACGCGCTCCGGGGGCCGCCCGGCTAGCCGAAGCCTCGCGGCACGCGTCCCTCGCGCGGGTGTCGCAGAACTAAGGCTCCCGGGGAAGACGCGGCGCCCTCCGTCCGCGGGGTCGGGCGCGCGCAGGACGGCCGGGGCTTCCCGCTGGGGATGCACCGAGGGCCCCGTGTTCGCGCTGCCCAGAGTCAGGGCGCTGCCCGGAGCCCATGAGCACCATGCGTCTGCTGACTCTCGCCCTGCTTTTCTCCTGCTCCTTCGCCCGCGCCGCCTGCGACCCCAAGATCGTCAACATCGGCGCGGTGCTGAGCACGCGGAAGCATGAGCAGATGTTCCGCGAGGCTGTGAATCAGGCCAACAAGCGGCATGGCTCCTGGAAGATCCAGCTCAACGCCACCTCCGTCACCCACAAGCCCAACGCCATCCAGATGGCCCTGTCTGTATGCGAAGACCTCATCTCCAGCCAGGTGCCGGCCCCCCACTCGCCGGGCTCACGCGGTGCTGGCCCCTTCCCCTCCCCCTTCCCCCCATCCTCCCTGCTTCACCCTCCTTCCTTGCCGCTGTCCCCGTTTCATTCCATCCTTCCCTCGCCCTCTCGCTCCCCTTGAGAAAGGACCCAGAGGGCTGGTCTCGCCAGCAGCTGAACACCGGGCGTCAGCTCTGTGTCAGCCCCAGACCAATCGCCTGTCACCGGGGCTTGCCCTCACCAGGCGTCCAGCTGGTGTGTGTGGACGTGTGGCTGTTTGTTTGGTCACTGTGTGTCAGGGTGGTGGCGGGCATCCCAGGCCGCCCACGAGGTGCTGGCCTGGCTGCACGCAGGACGCAGGGCTTTAAACCAGATGGGGCCCGGGGCCATCTTTATTCCTTCTTGGAGACCTCCATCCCTTCACCCTCCCCCGCCCCCATCCACAGTACCGCCTGACAGGGGAAGTGGCCCACGTGTTGAAGCAGGGTGCTCTCTAGGGTGGGGTGGGGATGACCCGTGTGGGAGGCACCAGGGCTCAGCGGCTGGCAGCAGGCACTGCGGGGGGGGGGTGGAGGGGAGCTGTCCGCCCCCGGCTCCGCGCCTGCGGCATCCCCATGAGGCAGCCCCATCACTGCAGTGCAGCCCTTTATGTAAGAGGCGGACCGACCCCGGTGCAAGTGCTGCTCACACACACTCACCTGACAGGCGTGCCACACCCACGGACACTCATGTGCACACATATTTATCCACGTTTGTGCAAGGAGATGCCTAGACTTAAACTAGCACCCACTCATGCATGTTGGCATTGGGTAATCCACTGCACACTCATTAACACAGACGCCCAGCCCCATGCATCTCCATGGGCACATGCATTCCTGTGCCAGATATGCGAACACACGCTCAAGCATGCACACACATGCACGTACACAAGCAGACAAGCCGGGGCATGCTGCACACACACAACCAGCACACACTCGCGAGCACGGCATGGCCACACACACGCACACACATGCTCAGGCCCACGCTGACCAGCCACCTCTGGGTGCAGATGGGGTCAGATAGGGAGAAAGGGTAGGGCCCTTTATGGAGATCCCTCCTCCAACTTATAGTGTTGCTGCCTGTGGGCACCGTTCTCCCAGGGAACAGCCAGTGCCGGGAGCCTCGGGGAGAGCGGCAGCCGTCACTCGCTGTCACACGCTGTGTGCCAGGCATGGGCACGGCAGCCATCGCCCCCACCATGTGGGGCCCGCACACTCCCACCCATTTGCAGAAGCAGGGGGCCCTGTGGCTCAAACAGAGGAACGCACCAGTGGGACAGACAGGGCCTTCCAATCTGAGGGCAGCTCAGAACTACCAGGCCTCCTGCCCCATCTCCCTGCCTTGAGGGTTGAGCCTCTGGTCCAGGAGGGAAGTCCAAGTCTCCCTGAGGATGTGGCCAGTGCCCAAGTCAGCACTGCATCTGGCTCAAACCAAGCGGGGCTCAGCCTGCTGCTGGAAGACATCAGAAGGAGGCCTGGGCCTCTGGGTGGCTCCTTGTCCAGCTTCTCCCACTAGTTCCTAATTCTTGGTCTGTGATGGTCCCTGCAGGCCTTCTGGAGACACCCACCAGCTCTGGAGCATTAGCCTCTGTCCACCTCTCACCCAGGATGGGGGTCAGTGGGGGCTCTGGGTGTGGGTCTCCCCGGCCCGCAGCGTGGAGGCATGGACAGCCCCAGACAGGACAAAGACTGGCCTTCGTCCTCCCGGGCAGCTCAGGGCAGCCCCCCAGTGCGAGGGGCAAGAAGGGAGGCCCTGGACAGCAGGAGTGTGGGGAGGGGCCCGTCTTCTCCCTGGGTGTCTTCGTAGCCCTTGGAATCTTGGTTTTAAATTATTTTCGGCTTGGCTGTGCTGGGTCTTAGCTGTGACACTTGGAATCTTTAGTTGCGATATGTGGGATCTGGTCCCCTGACCAGGGATTGAACCCAGACCCTCTGCACTGGGAGTGAAGCCCCAGCCACTGCACCGCCAGGGAAGTCCACGCTCCTGGAGTCTTGCGCTCTCTGCCTCCAGACGAGGCGCGAGTGCCCCCCAGACGCGCCCCTGCCTGCCGCGCTCTGCCTCTGCTGCTGCTGGCCGGCCGGCTCTGGGGCAGGGCCCCCCGCCCCCCACTCGAGCTGACTGTGTCCCCTGTGCCCGCAGGTCTACGCCATCCTAGTTAGCCACCCACCTACCCCCAACGACCACTTCACACCCACCCCCGTCTCCTACACAGCCGGCTTCTACCGCATCCCTGTCCTGGGGCTGACCACGCGAATGTCCATCTACTCAGACAAGGTAAGCCTGACCTCTGCGCCCCTGTTGGCAGACCCAGGGCCACCAGCAGCTTCCTGCAGAGGGGGTGCGGGGCACAGGCAGAGGGGCTCAGATCACGGGCTTTGGGCTCCAGATGATATATTCAGGCATGCTCACAACTCACACCAGAATACAGTCTCACAGGGACACACAAACTCACCCACACACATGCACACCGGTACACACTCATAGCACACACACTCACACAAACTCACAGATGCAAACATGTCTGTACACTCACGCCTACACACACACAGTCACAAGGCCATTCACCTGCTCTTACATACACATACACTGATGTTCACACATGTGCTCACACCATCACCCACTCATTCATGCTTGTTTGCACACTCACATAAAACCCCTGTGTTCACTCCCCCACACTCAGGCCCATCCCACACTGTGCCAGGCACACACTCACACTCACATGCACACTCACAGTGACACACGCTGGCAGACACTCACACACACTCACATGAACACTCATGGTGACACACGCCTGCACACACTCAGGCACACAGTCCACTGACAGGTGACAGGTGCCAAAAGCAAGCCCCGGGAAGCGGCAGAGGCCCTCGTGGGTCACAAGAGAGGCAGATGGGACAGCTTCCCAGACAGTAGAGCAGGGGCCCTGGGGAGGGGGCTCTCCAGGAGGAGGAGACTCCTAGGGGGGCAGCGACACCAGGGGCCAGAGAGTGTGGTTTCCAGCCCCCTCTAGAGGACGCAGCTGGAAGAGGACTGAACTTGGTGCTGGGTGAACCGAGGAGCCCGCTCACGGCTGGGGGGCTGGGCTGGGGGTTGCGGTCCTCAGGGCTGCCTCGCGGCCCTCGGGCTGGGGGTCTGACTGGAGCCGTCTAATCGGGGAGCCGCAGCTGGGAGAGTCGAGAGGTCCCCGCGTCAGGCTGGCAGGAAACCCACCCCCAGAGCCGTGGGGAACACGCGCTGGCTCGCGCAGCTCTCCCGCAGCATCTGTCCCAGCTCTGGGAGGACCAGTCAGCTGGGAGCAAAGGCCACCAAGAGGCTGGGGGGCGGTTGGCCCGCTCCACTTCGCCCTCCAGGCCTGGGGCTTCCTGCGTTCTCAGTTGCTCCGTCCTGTCCGACTCTGCAACCCCGTGGACTGAAGTCTGCCCGGCTCCTCTGTCCACGGGATCCTCCAGGCGAAAACACTGGGGTGGGCCACCTGCAGACAGACTGCGGACTCTGGCTCGGTGTCTGAGCAGAGAGGCAGAGGGCTGGGCTCTTGGGAGCCGTCCAGCTTTCCCCATCTTCTCGAGACTCATCCTGCCCAGAGCCCTGAGCTCTAGATAACCCGCCTGAATCACAGAGGTCATCTCAGCCAGGCCTGGGGTGTCCAGGGAGGTCAGCTACTGCTGCCGCTGCTAAGTCACTTCAGTCGTGTCCAACTCTGTGCGACCCCATAGACGGCAGCCCACCAGGCTTCCCCGTCCCTGTGATTCTCCAGGCAAGAACACTGGAGTGAGTTGCCATTGCCTTCTCCAATGCATGAAAGTGAAAAGTGAAAGTGAAGTCGCTCAGTCAGGGACGACGGCAAAGTGAGAGCAGAGTGAGGGATCCTCTGGGATGCCCCCTGTGGGAGGAGGCTAGCGGAGGCCGGGGCAGCCCCTCTTCCTGAGGCTCTGAGAACCACAGTCACAGCAGAGCCTCCCGAGCTGCTCAGAGGCACTTACCCCTCAGCGGTGAGTGGAGGGCTCCCTCCTGTGCCTTCCAGCCTCTGCCTTCCACACCTCTCTGGGCAACAGGCCCGAAAAGTGCCTCCAAGGAGGACAGCAGCCGGGCACCCAGGGAAGCCGGGGCGGGAAGCTCTCTCCCGGGCAGGATGCAGGCCGTCACGGACTCCCACCCCAGATCCAGACCATGGCCCAGCACGAGGGCACACCTAGCAGCCGGACCTTAGAGCTCCACCCTGACCCTTCAAGAGCAAACCCCTGACCGTCTGTGCCCAGCAGGCGGGCCAGGACAGCCTGGGCCAGAGCCAACCCGCCACCCCAGCCACAACGCCCTGCAGCCGTGCCACCTGCCGGAGGACAGACAGAGGCAAAGGGGCATTCTTGAGCCCAGATTCCAAGGCATGAAGAGGGAGCAGATAACCCTTGGTTCGGGGTGGTTCCCAGGAGCCCTGCTCCCTGCAGAGACGCGGAGGCTCCGCGCTGAGGAGGGCGGCGCCTGCTCAGCCCCTCGCCCACAGGCGGCACCCTCAGAGCAGGCGGAGCCAGGGTGAGGGTTAGGGCGACAACCCCCGACGAGGCCAAGAGACAGGAGCGTAGCCCCACGAGGGAGGTTTCCTCAGAAAGATGGTTGTACAAATTCAAGAAGGACCCGTGGGGGTCTCCGAGATGCTGGGCATCAGCAAGAACTTTCTGAGCCTGAGTAGCTGAGCTGGGGTGTCTGTGGGGAGGTGGGGGAGTCACCTCAGGAAAAGTTCCACAGACCCCCCGCCCCGTCTCAGTCAGGGGGCTGGTGGGCAAGCCGAGCCTGTTTCTCAGATGAGATGATGTGGGGTCCGGGGAGGAGTCGGGGAAGCGAGGCCCCGGGGTCCGGGGTCTCCAACGCGCGCGCCCTGGCGGGGGTCTCCAACGCGCGCCCTGGCGGGGGTCCCCAACGTGCGCGCCCTGGCCTCTATGGCCGCGTCTCGAGCCCCGCGCGCCCTGGCGGGGACTCCAACGCGCGGTCCTGGCGGGATTTCCGGCCGCGCGCCCTGGTGGGGTCTCCGGCCGCGCCCTCAGCCCTGCTGTGCCTCGCAGAGCATCCACCTGAGCTTCCTGCGCACCGTGCCGCCCTACTCCCACCAGTCCAGCGTCTGGTTCGAGATGATGCGCGTCTACAGCTGGAACCACGTCATCCTCCTGGTCAGCGACGACCACGAGGGCCGGGCGGCGCAGAAACGCCTGGAGACGCTGCTGGAGGAGCGCGAGTCCAAGGTGAGGCGCGGGCCGGGGCGCGCGCAGGAGCAGGAGCGGCGAGCCGCCGCCGTGTCTGTGGCCCGTGTGAACACCCTTCTCTTTCCATCGTGCGTGGTCAGCACCACTCCGTCTGGCGAGCGCCCGCCCCAGCCTGTCCTCGGCTCATTTCACTCGCTTTTGCCATTGGTCGAAATCTCCTCCGTGTCAGTCCCTGCCGGGCGAGGGCAGGACCACCTGGAGCTCCGCAAACACCCCGCCCCGCCCCGCCCCGCCCCCAGCCCGCTCAAGCCCCGGGCTGGGACTCCCTCGGGAAGCCACCTCGCCCCCTCGCCGCCCCTAGGGCGTCCCCTCAGTGCAGCGGCCCCACGCGCCGCGTTCCCTGCACAAAGGATCGGTCCCCTCTGCTCTGACCCCTCCCGTGTCCTCTTGCTGGCCTCACTGCGCGGCTGCCCTCCGCCTAGCCGCTGCCCGTCAGCCTCACAGAAGCCCTATCCAGGGGCGCCTGCCAGCCCCACTCCCAGTCTTGGCCCTGCCCCTCTTCGGCCCCTTCTCTCCTTCCCGCCCAGGCTCTGGACCCCTCCTGAGGACCAGTTAGGTGTCTGGTTCTACTTGACTGTTCTTGCCCAGCTGACCCCCATCCTTGGGGCGGTGGCAAGACCGGAGTGGTGTTTCTGGGGGTCCAGGTGACCCCGACCCCTCCTTGTCCACCCCCACTACCAGAGGAAGTCCAGGGTCCCACCTCCACCCAGCCTACAGCTGCAGGCGCTCCGCACCCGGGCTGTGCCCCTCCTGGGTTGGGTGGCAGCCAAACCAGGCAGAGAGGCCCAGGCTGGGGAGGGCCCTGGGAGGCAAGACCCAGGGGTGGCGGGCGCACGCACTGTGTGCAGAGGCGGAGTTGGCTTCAATAAGCTGAGTGCCAACCCAGGCGCCCCAAGGCGCCATAGGCCCTGAAGGGAAGAGCGGGCACCGGCTGGGGGGAAGCAGAGGGCAGACCCAGAGGGCCCTGGGGGTCCTGCCTTAGGGGACGGGCTGAACCCGGGAGGGAGGGCTGGCTCCCAGGGCTGCATCAGGCGGGTGTGTCCCCCCCCCGGGGTGGCTGCACGCGTGCCCAGTGCACGCTCACACACACGCTCCCTCTCACAGGCACGTGCAGTTGCTCCCAAGGCCATCCACTCACATTCCCGCTGTCCCAGACTCAGGCCCCAGGGGCCCTCCACCCTCCCCGGAGGCCCAGCAGGCTCACCAGTGGCGTGTGCCCATGAGCGGGCTCACCCCGGATTCACACTCAGGCGCCTGCACGCACACATGTGCTCAGACGCGCCAACCCTCATCCCGCCCCCGCCGCAGGCTCACTAGGCCGACAAGCGCGCGTGGACGCCGCAGGCACGCCTGTGCTCAGGAACTCCTGTCTCCACCGCTCAGTGCCCGGGGGCGGCAGGGCATGCCACATGCCAGCGAGGGCAGAACCCTGGGCCTCCCAGAGGGGCAGAAGGGGTGCTGGGCGAGGGGACGCCGCCCCATTCAGGACTCCCGTGGCTGGGGGGGGTGCGGCGGGGACCCCACGGCAGGTGCATGGCAGGGCTGGGGGCAGGAGGGGTCCCCAGGGGGTGCGTTTCGCTTGGACGCAGACAGGGCCTCCCTCTCTCCTGAGCTTGACTGTTTCCACGAGCGCAAGTCCGCGCAGGCAGGGAGCCTCAGTGGCCCCCCACGCCGTGCACCCCTGCCCCGCCCCGGCCCGGCCCCAGCCCCGCCCCGGCCTAGGTGTTTGCGAGCTCCAGGTACGCGCCCGTCTGCAGACGTGCCGAGGAGGTGGTGTGATTGCTTTAGCGCCGTCATTTTCAACCGTTTATAATCTTCTTCTGTGTCTGCATATTTTCTCTGTGCACATTATTCATCAGAGTAAAAAAAGGAACTATGAAAACCTCGACCAACTGTCCTATGACCAGAAGCGCGGACCCAAGGTATATATGCATGGACGTGCACGCCACCCACGACTAGGGAGCCCCGGCCGCGCGCCTCGGCCACAGGGCTGCCGTGGGCCCGGCCGCGCCACGCCGCGGCCGAGCAGAGAGGCAGGAGAGCCAGGTCCAGAGCAGGCAGCCTAGGCAGGAGAGGCCGGTGCCGGCCGCCGGGCCCCCGCCCGCAAGCGGCCCGCAGGAGGAGCGGCTCTCCGGGGAGTGCATGTGAATCTCCGGGCCCCCGGGTTTCCTCGCGGAACCCAGGAGGGAGCCCGCCCGCCCGCCTGCAGTCCAGCCTGGGCCGCTCCCACAGGGCCGGCGGACAGGCCCCGGAGGGCCTCCCGAGGTTTTGGAAAAGGCGGCCGTCTCCGCCGTTTCGGATTGCGTTCCAAAACTCTTTCCTGTTTCCTGTCCGCTGCACGCCTCTTTCTGAGTCTCGGTCCACTTCAACTTGCATGCTCAGTGCAAAAGTGAGGCCAGGAGTGAGAGGAGGAGAGCGTGGAGCGCAGAGAGCGAGCAGGAGGAGAACGAAGGAAGGCCGGCGCAGCAGGGCAGGCAGCTGGCAGTGCAGGCGGCAGGCAGGCCGCGGCGGCCCTAGGGCGCGGCCTCGGGGTTCCTAGCGGCTGCAGCTCGACTCTCGCCCCTGAGGCGCTGTGTCCCTGCCCCGGCCTCCTGCTAACACTCCCGCTCGCACTGCAGGCGGAGAAGGTGCTGCAGTTCGACCCCGGGACGAAGAATGTGACGGCACTGCTGATGGAGGCGCGGGAGCTGGAGGCCCGGGTCATCATCCTCTCCGCCAGGTGAGGCCAGGCTGGGCCGGCCACCCGGCCACCTCGGGGCCAGGCACAGGGTGTGCCCTGCTGATGCTGGGCTTTACCTCCCGAACGCCCCCTGCCCACCGCCCCCCCCTGCCACGCACACACAGGGCCTTGGGGACGGCAGAGGGATAAGCCCCTGCCCTTAAGAAGGCAGAGGTGGCCCAGGCAGTAGTGGCTGACCGGGGTTCCGGAAGCTGGTCAGGGAGGGGTCCCAGGGAGGGGACAAGGGGCCTGCAGAGAAGGCCCACGGCAGGGAGAGGCCGGGGCCCTGGGGTGGAAGGTTTGGAGCGGCCTGACTAGGCAGCTACAAGAAGGGAACCGGTTAGGGACCTGACCCCCTGGCTGCTGCTGGAGGGGCCTGGCCACACCGTGGCCTGGAGCTGAGCCCCAGTGAAAGCCTCCCTTTGTGCAAATCGCTCTGTCCTGCGAAGGGAAGGCCAGGCCACCAGAGATAGGAAATGGAAGCGCCCTGCCCCCTGGGACATAGCGGGCCTGGGAGACCCGCCCCACTGTCCGCCTGTCCCAGAAGCTTTGCAGGCTCCAGCAGGGGTGAGACCTGGGGTGCCCCGCCTCCCGTCTCCCCGGAATAGAGCCTGCTCCTTGGGCTGGAAGGCAGGACTAATCCCCCACACAGGCACACACAGCACACGCACTCACACACGTCCACTGAACACATCACGCACATGCTGTCTGCACGGGTACTGAACACACACGCGTGCATGCAACCTGCTTCTCCGTCCTCGTGTACACAAGTATGTCCCGTACACACCGGACACACACACACAGGCACACAGGACACACACACACAGGTACACACACACACACACACAGGCACACCACTGCACACCACACTCACAGGACACACATACACACACACAGGCACACAGGCACACACACACACACTCACACTCACAGGACACACACACACAGGCACACACACTCACACACAGGCACACACACACACGCAGGCACACCACCGCACACCACACACAGGCACACCACCGCACACCACACTCACAGGACACACACACACACACACACACAGAGGCACACACAGCACACGCACTCACACACGTCCACTGAACACATCACGCACATGCTGTCTGCACGGGTACTGAACACACACGCGTGCATGCAACCTGCTTCTCCGTCCTCGTGTACACAAGTATGTCCCGTACACACCGGACACANTATACACACATAGGCACACAGCCACACACACACTTACAAGATACTCATACACACACAGGCACACAGCCACACACATACACTCTCACAGGACACTCATACACACTCACAGGACACTCATACACACGCAGGCACACAGCCACACACCACAGACACACACACTCACAAGACACTCATATACACACACAGGCACACTGCCACACACCACACACACACAGGACACTCATATACAGACACAGGCACACAGCCACACACACTCACAAGACACTCATACACAGTCACACTGCCACACACCACACACACACACACACACACTCACAGGACACACATACACAATCACACCACCACACACCACACACACACTCACAGGACACTCATACACACACACAAGCACACAGCCACACACACACACATAGTCACAAGACACGCATACACACACAGTCACACCACCACACACCACACACACACTCACAGGACACTCGTATACACACACAAGCACACAGCCACACACACACACATAGTCACAAGACACGTATACACACACAGTCACACCGCCACACACCACACACACACACACACTTGCAAACGTGTGCTCACCTAGACACAAGAGCAGACACACTATACCGGCACACACACCACACTGGCACACACGTGCTCACAAACATAGACGTGTGTGCCACACACTGCCCAGGGCACAGGCCCCGCACACGCACATACACGGCCCACAGAGGCACAGTGTTCATCAACCACACGCCCTCCTCTTGAATCCACTCACGGCCTCTGGATTTCAAGTGGGAAGGAACCCCCGCCCCCACACACAGGACCTCGGAGCAGAGAGGCGAGTCCCACCGCAGGAGGGGACCAGCCGGCCCAGCACAGTCCGCCCCTGGAGCCCAGGGATGTCAGCAGGCTCCTCCTCACAAAGCCTGTTGAGAGCATTTTGCAGAGCGACTTCATTAAGCCAGTCTTAATTTTTGACCAGTTTTCTACTGAGGATGTCAGAATTTCTAATTTGTTTCCAAAGCTTTTTTTAAAAGCAATCCTCCTGAAATTGTCTTTACTGGGATCAGTTATTTCCATAAAACAGTTTGATGTCGATCAGGCTTTTGTCTGCAACTGCTTTACTGAAGGTATCGATTTACACAGACACAACCAAGTCCAACCTCACAGACCTGGATGGTGTCGAGCAGAGAGGCCCCTCCAGCAGGCTTGGGGTGCCACGCCCCGACATACACGCGCTGGTGCCGCTGGCCGTCTTGGCTGGATGCAGCCTGAAGCACCTCTATTTTGGGTTGCGTTCTTGTTTAAAGCAAACCCTGAACGCTTGCATTTTTCCCTGAGAACGTTGGGGGCTGACTCCCAGGGTCCCTAGGGCTGCCTGGGTTTCCCACATCAGCCATTGTAAAAATAACCCCACCCTCAGACCAGCTCCCGAACTGCATTATCCCCCGCGGCCCATGCCCATGAGAAGCAAAGTGTCCGTCATGTCCGGGGTCAAGTTCTACCCTGCAGGGAGAGGAGGTGGGAGTGCCATCAGGCCCAGGGTGCTTGTCCTGACCAGGGGAATCCCAGCCCCAGGGGGCGGGGTCCACAGAGGCCCAGCTGTGAGGAAACACAAGAGCTCAGGGCAACGTGTGCCTGCAAGGTGAGGCCTGTGCCCTGTCCTGCCACTGTCTCTTATACACATCTAGATGTGTATAAGAGACAGCTCACAGGACACACATACACACACACAGGCACACAGGCACACACACTCACACTCACACTCACAGGACACACACACACACACACACAGGCACACACACACACACGCAAGCACACCACCGCACACCACACACAGGCACACCACCGCACACCACACTCACAGGACACACACACACACACACTCACATCCTGTTGGCTCTATTTCTCTGGAAATCCTGACTAATACACCACCTTTAAGCTTTCTCTTGGTCCTGCTCCTCATAATTATCAATTTGCTTAGATGATCCCAGCTTGGCCCATGGCATTCCCTCAGGACCTGTCTAGGATTCCATTCTCTTGACCTCTGACATGCCTGCGTGTTAAGTTGCTTCAGTTCTGTCAGATTCTTTGCAACCCTATGGACTGCAGCCCGCCAGGCTCCTCTGTCCATGGGATTCTCCAAGCAAGAATAGTAGAGTGGGTGGTTGTGCCCTCCTCCAGGGGATCTTTGTGACCCAGGGATTGAACCCACATCTCCTTTGTGTTTCCTGAATTGGTAGGTGGGTTCTTACCACTAGCACCACCTGGGAAACCTCTGACAGGATCTTCCAACTCTAGCAGTGCCCTCCAGGCCACCCTCCTTAGCCTAGGTCTGTCTATTTATTTGCTTGTTTATTTGGCCATGCCACGTGGCCTGCGGGATCTCAGTTTCCCGACCAGGGATTGAGCCTGGGCCCTCGGGAGTGAACGTGCCATGTCCTAACCCATGGATCTCCAGGGAATTCCCACTGAGGTCAGTTTAACCGGCTCGTGCTGGACTTGGATGCCTGGCCCTGGCCCTGGCCGGGCACTGGTGGTTTGTTTTATCTGGTTGGTTCGCGTGGGGGCACCTTGCTTCTCTGTGGGTTTTGTCCTCCTGAGATTCTGGAGGCCCGTGCCCCCACCTCTGACCCCCAGCAGGTGTCCAGCATGACTGTGGCCGGTGCGAGAGCAGTAAAGCAATTCCTCAGCGCTATAAACTCCAGGGCTTACCTGCTGAAGGTCAGTGTGTTCAGAGAGGTTTTTACAGCCCGTAAACAGAGCAGCCACTTACAGTGGAACACATTGGGTCGTAAATTATTTCACCGATAGCGCCAGCCCCTTATTTACAGAGAAATGGGGGGAAATTTCACATCCACTCTGCACGGTGAGAAAGTGCAGTTCTGGTTTTACCTGTGGGCTTCCTATCATTTTACTGATAAATTGTTTTCCTCCCCCTCAGCTTGTTATTTACCACTGGAGTCTTAGCCTCTAGGCCCAAACCACACTTGCCCAATCAGTCATTTTGCCCTGCTATAAGCACAGCCTCTGAGAGGTGCTTGTTTGGCCCAAGTTGGCTGTGTGAAGAGTATTTTGTAGGCCAGAGGCTACAGACTTTGACAGCTTGAACTCTGGAACTTCAGGGTATTCCAGGCACTGATCGGGATGGTCTCTGTGCCCCATTCTGCTAAGGGATGACTTCCGGAAGTCGTGGTCAGTGCTACTACAGGCGAAGGCTGGGTGTTCCTGCCCCGTGACTGTGCAGAAGGAAAGCCCCGATTCACTCCCCAGCGTGTGTATTCTGCTGTGTGGCACTTTGTGCTCTTCTGCTTGCCCTTCAAGCTGGGCCTTGAAGCCACCAGAAACTTGGGTGGAAAGTCTGAAAAATTATAGGATGCAGGTGTCTGACAGGTCCTGGGGAGTGGAAAGGCCACTGCAAAGAATATTAGCCAGATACATGTTTGAAACCTGAGTCTGCTATGGTCCAGCTGAGTTCACCTGGGCACCTTATACCTCCATGGGCCTCAGTTTCTTCATCTGTAAAATGGGCCCAGTAGGGTCCACCACAGGGAAGAGGTGACTTGAGTTGCCTATGAAAGAGTCCAGCGTGTAGTAGGCAGAGAACCGAGCAGCTCAGCCTCCCAGGGCTACTTAGCAGTTTCTCCTCCTCTCCCTGTTGCGAGAACTGATGCGGCTGGAGATGATAGCAGACACTGCCCAGAGCCACATTGTGTGAGCCTGATGTGAGCCGCACCAGGATGAGGGGGCACTCAGGCAACGTGGGTGGGCAGTTGACCACTGTTCCACAGAATAGGGCTTCGGAGGCTTGCCCCTTCAAAAGCCTCCTCTCTGCTCTTCTACTATGAGAGCTCTTCCTAAACATAAGCTTGCCCATGGTTTGGGTTCTTGAGTTGGGTGTTTGGGGAGGATCATTCTGAGTCAAGAATATCCCTTCCTGGGCTGATGCCTAACTGCCTCTGGACAGACAGCAGCTGGGCAGAGAGAGAGGCAGAACCCCAGAGCGGTCAAGAGGAGATCTGCTAGCCCTTCCAGCCGAATCAGCCTCCCAGCCCTGGTGGAAGGCGCCAGAGGCTTGTAAAATACCAGATATTTCTATAGGCTTTGGCAGTAGAGGGCTTCCGTCCAAGAATGGTTTGAGTCTGGGGATTTCTCACTTCCCCTTCTTCCTGAGCAAATGAATCCGATCCACTGGAGCTTCTTCTAGCTGGATCCCCGTGTACACACACACACACACACACAGAAGAGAGAAACTATGATCTCCCAGCAACCACCATAGCGGCTGTGATGTTTTGCTAACTGCTGACAGCAGCCCCCGCCCCTGAGGCTGAGTGGATGACCCTGGATACGAAGGGAACTGAGGTCCGGGGAGGTGAACTGAAATGGGAGGTCATGCACGCGGATTTGAACCCAGGACTCCGGCCCCAAATCGCTGAGCAGCTTGGCCACCTCGGGGGCTGGGAAGGGAACAGAATGAAGCAGGGGGCTGTGAAGAAAGCAGTGGGTGAGTGAGGAGGCCAGGAAAAGGGGCGAAAAGGGAAATACATAAAAGCGTGAAGTTATTGCCTCATCAAGGCAAATGAAGTTTGCTCATGTGGTGGAAAATTGTGAAACTTGGCTTTGAAAGCTTTATGTTCTGTACAGTGCTGAGCTGTGAGTCCTGCATGGTGAGAATTCTCCTGGCACAGCCTGTTCCCTCCCNAGGTGGAGGCCTGGGTGGTGGTGGTGGGGCGGGGCCTGCAGCCTGGGAGGTGGAGGCCTGGGTGGGTGGGGGGAGCGGGGCCTGCAGCCGCCTGACCCGGGCCATGTTGCGCAGAATGCTGGGGCACTTCGGGCTGCAGGAAGACCACATGGACCTGCGCACGGTGCATGTGGAGTCCCACCTCATGGCCCCTGACACGGCGGTCCCCGTGATGCAGCCCCTGGAAGAGCACGGCCTCATGACCATCACCATGGACTCGACCCTGGAGGAGCCGCCCCCCCCACCTGAGTAGGGCTTCGGGTGCTAGGGGGAGGGGAATTAAACGGTATTTAGTTACTCTGTGCTGTCCTCCCTGGGCCCCTCCGGGGGTGTCCGCGGTGGGGGGGGCCCTGCACGCATCCGTTCGCCCCCTTTCTCTTAAGTGGGGTGTCCGCTCTAGGCTCGCGCTGTCCACCCTCCGGGCAAGGGTCCACACCTCTGGGTGTCTGCACTTCCTGCATGCCTCAGCCCGGCTCCTCCCTGCCTCTGCCTGCTGCTTTGTCCCATGAAGCCTGCAGGCCCCCCGCCCCTGCTCCACCCCAGGAAAACGCCAAGACAGGACCTGTGACTCGCCGAGTCCAGAGAAGCAGCATGTGACCAGAGGACTTGGGCCACTGGCCCTGCCCCACCCACGCGTCTCCTTGAGGTTCCGGGAGAGCCCTTGGGGGGCGGGGCGGGGGAGGGGGGCGGCAGGTGACTGCCATGAACACACACGCGTGCATGCAACCTGCTTCTCCGTCCTCGTGTACACAAGTATGTCCCGTACACACCGCACACACACACAGGCACACAGGCACACCACCGCACACCACACACACTCACAGGACACACACACACGCAGGCACACAGGCACACCACACTCACAGGCACACACAGGCACACACACAGGCACACAGGACACACACACACACAGGCACACACACACTCACACTCACAGGACACATACACACACGCAGGCACACAGGCACACACTCACACACACACAGGACATACACACAGGCACACAGGCACACATGCACTCACAGGACACACACACACACACAGGCACACAGGCACACAGACACACTCACAGGACACACATACACACACAGGCACACAGGCACACACACACACACAAAGGACATACACACACACAGGCACACCACTGCACACCACACTCACAGGACACACACACTCACAGGACACACACACACACACAGGCACACAGGCACACACACACTCACAGGACACACACACACACAGGCACACAGGCACATACACACTCACAGGACACACACACACACAGGCACACAGGCACACACTCACACTCACAGGACACACACACACACANACACTCACAGGACACTCATATACACACACAGGCACACAGCCACACACACACTCACAAGACACTCATACACACACAGTCACAACGCCACACACCACACACACACTCACTCACAGGACACTCATATACACACATAGGCACACAGCCACACACACACTTACAAGATACTCATACACACACAGGCACACAGCCACACACATACACTCTCACAGGACACTCATACACACTCACAGGACACTCATACACACGCAGGCACACAGCCACACACCACAGACACACACACTCACAAGACACTCATATACACACACAGGCACACTGCCACACACCACACACACACAGGACACTCATATACAGACACAGGCACACAGCCACACACACTCACAAGACACTCATACACAGTCACACTGCCACACACCACACACACACACACACACACTCACAGGACACACATACACAATCACACCACCACACACCACACACACACTCACAGGACACTCATACACACACACAAGCACACAGCCACACACACACACATAGTCACAAGACACGCATACACACACAGTCACACCACCACACACCACACACACACTCACAGGACACTCGTATACACACACAAGCACACAGCCACACACACACACATAGTCACAAGACACGTATACACACACAGTCACACCGCCACACACCACACACACACACACACTTGCAAACGTGTGCTCACCTAGACACAAGAGCAGACACACTATACCGGCACACACACCACACTGGCACACACGTGCTCACAAACATAGACGTGTGTGCCACACACTGCCCAGGGCACAGGCCCCGCACACGCACATACACGGCCCACAGAGGCACAGTGTTCATCAACCACACGCCCTCCTCTTGAATCCACTCACGGCCTCTGGATTTCAAGTGGGAAGGAACCCCCGCCCCCACACACAGGACCTCGGAGCAGAGAGGCGAGTCCCACCGCAGGAGGGGACCAGCCGGCCCAGCACAGTCCGCCCCTGGAGCCCAGGGATGTCAGCAGGCTCCTCCTCACAAAGCCTGTTGAGAGCATTTTGCAGAGCGACTTCATTAAGCCAGTCTTAATTTTTGACCAGTTTTCTACTGAGGATGTCAGAATTTCTAATTTGTTTCCAAAGCTTTTTTTAAAAGCAATCCTCCTGAAATTGTCTTTACTGGGATCAGTTATTTCCATAAAACAGTTTGATGTCGATCAGGCTTTTGTCTGCAACTGCTTTACTGAAGGTATCGATTTACACAGACACAACCAAGTCCAACCTCACAGACCTGGATGGTGTCGAGCAGAGAGGCCCCTCCAGCAGGCTTGGGGTGCCACGCCCCGACATACACGCGCTGGTGCCGCTGGCCGTCTTGGCTGGATGCAGCCTGAAGCACCTCTATTTTGGGTTGCGTTCTTGTTTAAAGCAAACCCTGAACGCTTGCATTTTTCCCTGAGAACGTTGGGGGCTGACTCCCAGGGTCCCTAGGGCTGCCTGGGTTTCCCACATCAGCCATTGTAAAAATAACCCCACCCTCAGACCAGCTCCCGAACTGCATTATCCCCCGCGGCCCATGCCCATGAGAAGCAAAGTGTCCGTCATGTCCGGGGTCAAGTTCTACCCTGCAGGGAGAGGAGGTGGGAGTGCCATCAGGCCCAGGGTGCTTGTCCTGACCAGGGGAATCCCAGCCCCAGGGGGCGGGGTCCACAGAGGCCCAGCTGTGAGGAAACACAAGAGCTCAGGGCAACGTGTGCCTGCAAGGTGAGGCCTGTGCCCTGTCCTGCCAGGGGCTCTGCCCTGGGTGGTAGGGAGAGCACGCAGGGCTGGGCACCCAGAGATGCTTGTTCAGACTCCAAAAGAGAGAGCAGGTGCCCTCAGCCCCCAGTAGCTTCTGCTGCGGGGCTCAGGGCAGCACCCTGGCGTTTGGTCCCAGCAGCATCCAGAAAGGTCCCAGCCTCTCAGTTCACAAGTTCAGGCATGGAACCAGAGGACTGTGGCTTGCCCAGGAAGCTGCAGGAGCACAGGCTCAGGAGGGGATTATCAGACACAGACCCTACCCTCCGCTTCCCACCCGGTGCCTTGGCCCCTCAGTCCCTGTCCTGCCAGGGATCGTGTTCTGCCTGCCTCACAGGGAGGTTGTGAGAATTAAATACAAAGGCTCATGGAAAGCATTCAGAATAGTGTCTGGTACGGTGAGCAAGTTACCCGTCAGTAATGAGCCACCGCCGTCTGTGTTACGCTAACCCTGTCCACAAGAGCAGGGGGCCAGCGAGAGGCCTCTGGCAAGCTCTGGGGGTCTGGGCCCCACCCCATCACTTTGGGCCCAGGTGCAGTGCCGGCTGGGGGAGGGGCCGGGGCGGGGGCTGCCCCCCAATCTCTGCAGTGCCTCCAGAGCTCCCGGCAGACCAGGGGCGGGGCAAGAGGCAGGGGAAGGCCACCCTGTGGAGGGGGACCTGGGAGTCGAGCAGCCGCCGGCCGCGGGTGGGGAGAGCTGGAGTCCTGGCCGTCACCCCGCTCTGCCCCACAGCGAGGACGACGCTGCCACCGTGTACCGCGCAGCCGCGATGCTGAACATGACGGGCTCGGGGTACGTGTGGCTGGTGGGGGAGCGCGAGATCTCGGGGAACGCCCTGCGCTACGCCCCGGACGGTGAGTGCTGGGCGCCCGGGTCCCGGTGGGCAGGGGTCCCCCGCAGGCTCTAAGGCAGCCCTCGCCCCAGGCATCATCGGGCTGCAGCTCATCAACGGCAAGAACGAGTCGGCGCACATCAGCGATGCCGTGGGCGTGGTGGCCCAGGCCGTGCACGAGCTGCTCGAGAAGGAGAACATCACCGACCCGCCGCGGGGCTGCGTGGGCAACACCAACATCTGGAAGACCGGGCCGCTCTTCAAGAGGTGGGCGGGGAGGTGGGCGGGGCCACTCTTCCAGGGTGGGCGAGCTGATCTAACGCGGACGGGGTCTCTCTCTGAGCTTGCCGCGACCGCTCCGCTTGAGGGGGTGGGGGCGCCCTTCCAAGGTGGGCGGGGCCGCTCTTCAAGCGGCGGGGAGTGGCCACTCTTCCAGGGTGGGCAGGGCCGTTCTCTGAGGTGGGCGGGGCTGTTCAAGGAGTGGGCGGGGCCACTTCCAGGGTGGGCGTGTCTGACCCGTCTGAGGCTGGAGGGGCCACTTTTCCAGGGTGGGCGGGGTCGCCCTGAGGTGGGCGTGGCCTCTCCGTCTGAGGGGGTGGGGCCGCCCGTCTAGGGTGGGCGGGCCACCGTTCCGGAACCCGAAAGAGTCGCTCCAGCCCAGCGTGCTGCGCCTACAGACACAGTCTCCCCCGCTCCTCTCTGCCCCCACCTTGTCTCCATCCTCACCTCCATCCCCGCTGTGATAACCATCTGGTCCATTTCCAACACTGACACCATCGCCTCGAATGTCACAGAAGCATGGCTGCCTCCATTGCCCCTGTCCCCACCTTCAAACACTAAAGCCAACCTGAGACCCACCGCAGTCCCCAGGATGACTAACAGCCCTGGGGAGGAGGATCCTGCCTCAGGCGGGCACTGGGAGCGTCCTCAGGCCCAGGAGGTCAGACAAGGATTTGGGGGATGGCACCCAACCCTGCTTCCCTGGTGACTTAGGTGCTACAGAATCCGCCTGCAATGCCAGAGACCTGGGTTTGATCCCTGGGTTGGGAAGATCCCCTGCAGGAGGGCATGGCAACCCACTCCAGTATTCTTGCCTGGAGAATCCCCATGGACAGAAGAGTCTGGAGGGCTACAGTCCATGGGGCCATAAAGAGTTGGACAGGACTGACTGACTAAGCACATCCAAGTCTGCCGAGAGCCAGAGCTGGCAAGAGACACAGTGNGGGTTGGGAAGATCCCCTGCAGGAGGGCATGGCAACCCACTCCAGTATTCTTGCCTGGAGAATCCCCATGGACAGAAGAGTCTGGAGGGCTACAGTCCATGGGGCCATAAAGAGTTGGACAGGACTGACTGACTAAGCACATCCAAGTCTGCCGAGAGCCAGAGCTGGCAAGAGACACAGTGGGTGGCCGCAGCAGGGCAGGAGTTAACACAGAGAACCCTGGACACTATGCCCTAGTGCGGGGAGGCCCAGTCCATCACCAACACCCACCCCCAAGTAGCAGGTGCAGAGTCCTGGTTGGTGGTGCCCACAGCAGCATACACAACTGCAGACATGCGGCATATGTGCACACAGGCACACACGTGTATATGTAGATTTGGAGAGGCTCATGGAACATCACACCTGTGCCACAAGTACATGCACAGGGCTGCACCCTATACAGAGGTCTTGTGTGTACACACATATATGGCCCAGTGGACACACCACACATAAACACACACGTGTGCACACGCAGGAAGATGAGACCTCAACCCAGCCTCCTCCACTCAGTGGTGAGTGGGCCACCACGTCCTCCCTGGGCTTCTGCCGCCTCACCTGTAAAGCCGTGAGAATCAAACATCCCAGCCCAAGCTTGGCTGGCGTGGCTGTGCTGTCCATCTGGCGCCGGCGGATGGGCTCGCCCTCCAGACAGCTCACAGTGGGAGCAGGGACTGCATCCCTGATCGGTCCAACCACACTGCCCTCTCCAGGGTGCTGATGTCTTCCAAGTACGCAGATGGGGTGACCGGCCGCGTGGAGTTCAATGAGGATGGGGACCGGAAGTTTGCCAACTACAGCATCATGAACCTGCAGAACCGCAAGCTGGTGCAAGTGGGCATCTACAACGGCACGCACGTAGGTGGGGGTCATGAGGGGGTGGGGGCTGGGGCCTTAGGGCCCTGGGGCCGAGACCCCTGCGTGGCCACCTCCATCTCATACTCCCACCCCCAGGTCATTCCCAACGACAGGAAGATCATCTGGCCGGGCGGAGAGACCGAGAGACCNTGCAAGTGGGCATCTACAACGGCACGCACGTAGGTGGGGGTCATGAGGGGGTGGGGGCTGGGGCCTTAGGGCCCTGGGGCCGAGACCCCTGCGTGGCCACCTCCATCTCATACTCCCACCCCCAGGTCATTCCCAACGACAGGAAGATCATCTGGCCGGGCGGAGAGACCGAGAGACCGCGTGGCTATCAGATGTCCACCAGGTTGAAGGTGGGGGCCCGCCTCCTGCCCCAGGCTCCGCACACCGTAGCCTCCATCCTGTGCCGAGGGTGCAGAGGGGACAGTAAGGGCCCTGAAAGTGACTAAAGGTCCTGGGACCAGCCCAGCACCCACGGCCACTGGCGCGGCGGAGGCGCAGGGAGAGGGAGTGGGTACAGGAGAGGAAGCCCAGCTCCCCGGCCCCTCCTGACCCCATCCCGCTTAAGCCTGGGGCAGCCATGTGGACCCGGGCTCCCCTGGGGACGAGGGACAGACAGGTGGTCTTTCTGGGGACTTCAGTACTCTGAGTGCGGAGCCCCAGTCCTGGAGATGATGCCCCCGCACTCCTCTAGGTGGTCCCAGCCTACTGCCCACCCTTGGCCTTCCTGGCCTCGTGCTGGGGCTGGCTGAGACTGTCCTTCTGAGCCGGGTCTCCCTGCGCTGGCCAGCCCCTGTGACTCACTGGGCCTCTGGGAGCCCCTGCCCCGGGACCTCATCTCTCACAGCTTCTCTTCCTCGTCCTGACTCTGCTCCGCTCCTTCAGGCTCATCCCAGGATGCCTCCCAAGAGTCCCTCCCACACTGACCCACACCAGCACCAGGCTGGTGCCCGAGCTCACCGAACGCAAGGAGCCTCACGCCGTGCTTCTTGTGATGCAGCCAGGTCCTCTCTTGGCCTCCTCTGAGCTACCCCACCCCATGACCTCTCACCTGGACCTCTGTCCGCACCTGCCCACAGGGCACCAACCCTCTCTATGGGCAGAAGGGAGCTTCCCCAAGCCAACACTCAGGGAAAACGCCTTGTGTTGAAAGGTCTGAGTGTAAAACAGACAAAACAGAAGGCCAAGATGGTCCCCTATAGGCTTCGAGAGCCAGAAGGCCTTTTAGAACTTTTTTTGTGTGTCGCTTATTTTTTTGACACTAAATTGTTTATTTTCAACTTAGTTCTCATTGGAGGATAGTTGATTTAGTGTTCGTTTCTTCTGTACAGCAAAGTGACTCGATTATACACACACATATATGCACTCTTTTTAGGTTCTGTCCCCATAGGGGTCACTGAGCGCAGTTCCCTGTGCTATGCAGTAGATCTTATTACTTATCTATTTTACGTGTAGTGGTGTATGTATATGTCAATTCCAATCTCCCGGTTTTCCCCTCCTCTGTCTCACTGATTTTTTTAAAAGCATGAGCATATTACTTGTATAATAGAAATGGTGATGAAAGTTTTAAAGGCAAATAAGCCCCTTCAGGGGCTCCCAATCCCCTGCCCTTGGGGGAGCTGGTCACCCTGCAGGAGAAGGGGCCTCTCTCACCAACACCACTCACCTCATAGACTCAAGCCCAGCACCATGTCCCCCGGGAACCCCGACCCCACGCAGTGATTGTTCAGCTCCTCTGCCTGTGTCTATCCTGCCTACTCTCAGCCTTCAGGGCTCTGAAGGACAGAGAGGAGAGAGTGCCCAGCGTGAGCCCCAAGGAGCCCCTGGATTGAAGAGGCCACGGCAGAGAGGGCAGCCTCACTGGGGGAGAGGCAGGGAGGCAGGATAGATGGTCAGACAATGACCCCCTCCAGGTGGAGGCTTAGGCCAAAAGCTGGAAGAGCCGACAAGGGCAGTCCCTGCATGTCCCTAGTCCCGGGCAGGCTCTGAGTGGACATGCCCCTGTCTTCATGGCAGGGGTGGGGGCAGGGGGTAGGCTCTGGGCTGGGACAGGGAGGTCCTCAGCCTCAAGAAGTCAGAGAAGGGACTCAGGGCAGACTGGACATCTGGCAGGCTCCACTGACCAAGGGACTGTTCCATAGGCCAGGACCTGAAGGAAAAGTGGCCAAGAGAAGGCACGGTGTTCCAGGAGCCCAGGTGCCCTCTGCGCACTGGGCAAAGCCTTGGGGTCTGGCGCCGCTCCTGGGGGCAGCAGGCTGATCGCTGCCAGAGGGGGCCATAGAGGGTGGTGGTGTGGGAAATGTCAGGGATCTAAGGAGGGGGTCTCCAGGGAAGTCCGGGTGCTGAGAAGAGGGCAGCACCCAGGACAGCCCGGGGCTGGTGGTCCAGGCCGTGTGTCCCCTCATCCCCAGATCGTGACAATCCACCAGGAGCCCTTCGTGTATGTCAAGCCTACGCTGAGCGACGGCACGTGCAAGGAGGAGTTCACAGTCAACGGGGACCCGGTCAAGAAGGTGATCTGTACCGGGCCCAATGACACGTCGCCGGGCAGCCGTGAGTGCGGGGCGGGGACCGGGGCGCTGGCCTCGGGCGGGCAGGGACCGCGCGCCGGCGAGCCCCTCGCTGACCGCACCCTGCCCCCGTTCGCCAGCGCGCCACACTGTGCCTCAGTGCTGCTACGGTTTCTGCATCGATCTGCTCATCAAGCTGGCGCGGACCATGAACTTCACGTATGAGGTTCACCTGGTGGCCGACGGCAAGTTCGGCACGCAGGAGCGGGTAGGAGTGGTCCCTAGAAGCCGGCGCAGGACCGGGGCCTGCTCTCCGCAGGGCCTTCGGTGGGCGGGGCCTGAGCCTGGGAGGAGTCTGGAGTGGGCGGCCCATGAGACGGGCCGGGGCGGGAGCCTGTCTGGGGAGCGGGGCCCGCGGCGCCCGCGTCCCCACCGGCAGGGCCGCCCCGCAGGTTAACAACAGCAACAAGAAGGAGTGGAACGGGATGATGGGCGAGCTGCTCGGCGGGCAGGCGGACATGGTCGTGGCCCCGCTGACCATCAACAACGAGCGCGCGCAGTACATCGAGTTCTCGAAGCCCTTCAAGTACCAGGGCCTGACCATCCTAGTCAAGAAGGTGCGCGGAGGCCCGGCGGGGCGGGGCGGCGTCCCGGAGGGCGGGGCGGCGCTGACGGCCTGTGGCCCCGCAGGAGATCCCCCGGAGCACGCTGGACTCCTTCATGCAGCCCTTCCAGAGCACGCTGTGGCTGCTGGTGGGGCTGTCCGTGCACGTGGTGGCCGTGATGCTGTACCTGCTGGACCGCTTCAGGTGAGCGCGGCCCGGGGACCGGACTCACCTACCCGCGGGCGGGGGGAGCGGGCGAGGGCCGGGGCAGGCTGCCCCTCCCGCCCTCTCCCGCCCGCCCTTTGCGCCCCCGCAGCCCCTTCGGCCGGTTCAAAGTGAACAGCGAGGAGGAGGAGGAGGATGCGCTGACCCTGTCTTCGGCTATGTGGTTCTCCTGGGGCGTCCTGCTGAACTCAGGCATCGGGGAAGGTGAGGCGACGCCAGGCCAGGGCCCCATCCCGCCCCGCCGCCCGCCCCGAGCTGACGGTCCTCTGCCCATAGGCGCCCCCAGAAGCTTCTCGGCGCGCATCCTGGGCATGGTGTGGGCGGGGTTCGCCATGATCATTGTGGCCTCCTACACCGCCAACCTGGCAGCCTTCCTGGTGCTGGACCGGCCCGAAGAGCGCATCACCGGCATCAACGACCCGCGAGTGAGGCCGGGCCCGGCTGGGGGCTGGGGAGGGAGGCGCTCAGGCCCTCCGCCGCGTGGGGTGGGGCGGGGCCCGGGAGCAGCCACGAGCCCGGCTCTCTGCCCCCGCAGCTGAGGAATCCCTCGGACAAGTTCATCTACGCGACGGTGAAGCAGAGCTCGGTGGACATCTACTTCCGGCGGCAGGTGGAGCTGAGCACCATGTACCGGCACATGGAGAAGCACAACTACGAGAGCGCGGCGGAGGCCATCCAGGCCGTGCGCGACAAGTGAGGGGCGGGGCGGGGAGATGTGTATAAGAGACAGCACACTCACAGGACACTCATATACACACACAGGCACACAGCCACACACACACTCACAAGACACTCATACACACACAGTCACAACGCCACACACCACACACACACGCACTCACAAGACACTCATATACACACACA
>SJYX01017609.1:84581-95044 GCA_006410675.1 Oreotragus oreotragus | reverse complement strand
CACGCCCCGCCCCACCCCGCCCCGTCCATCCAGGTCCCACGAGAACGGCTTCATGGAAGACCTGGACAAGACGTGGGTTCGGTACCAGGAGTGCGATTCGCGCAGCAACGCCCCTGCTACCCTCACCTTCGAGAATATGGCAGGTGGGCCCCCTCCCCCGTCAAGGCCCCTGCTGACCCTGGATGGACGCCCCAGGGGGCCGCAGCTGGAGCAGCCACAGCTGAGGCACTGGGTGTCGCCCCCAGGGGTCTTCATGCTGGTGGCTGGGGGCATCGTGGCCGGGATCTTCCTGATCTTCATCGAGATCGCCTATAAACGGCACAAGGACGCCCGGCGGAAGCAGATGCAGCTGGCGTTTGCGGCAGTGAATGTGTGGAGAAAGAACCTGCAGGTAGGGCAGGCCGCCCTCCGAGGCCTGGTGCCCACGGCCCGGCCCGGCCCGGCCTTCCTCCATCCCCGCAGGCGGAAGCGCTGGCTCGGGCTCCCAGGAGCCCAAGTGGCGAGGACTGGAGCTGGGAGCCACAGCCAAGGCCGCAGTGCTGGGGGCCGCCTGTGGGTGGCCGCCTCTGCGAAGCCGGGCTCCAAGCGTCCACCTGGCCCCTCTGTCTTCAGAGTCGCCCACCGAGGCCCATTCCGTAGGAAGGCAGACTGAGGCAGGGTAAGACAGGGACCCAGCTGGGTGTAGCGTGTGAGTCCAAGGCGCAGTCCGCCATCCCTCGCCGCCCCATGCCCCTCCAAAGACCTGGTTCCCTGCCACCCTGCTGTGCTCCATGTAACTGCAGTCTGAGCTGGTCAGCCGGTCCCGCTGGGCACCCCAGGCTGCGCCCGTGGGGCTTTTCCGGCAGCAGGGGACGGGCTGCCCACAGCCCACCCAGGCTGGGCTCGTGCCCCACAGGCAGCCCCAGCTCTCCAGCTCTCCTCTTCCTCTGGGTGCCTCCCCAGAGCCTGTGTCCTGGGAGGAAGCCGGTGTTGCCGAGAGGGAGGGCCGGGGCTGGGGTCGCCGGTGCCCCCACACCTCTCATCTGCCCACCCTTGCTCTTGGGACCTGGCCGCTGCTCCCAGTGGCGGGCGCAAGGCCCACCTGGCCCTCAGACCCGAGGCCAGGGTCCCAGGAGCCGCCTCTGTCTCTGTGTCACTCCAGTCCATCTCGCCACCTGCCTTTGGTCCCCTCAGCCCCTTCCTAAAGGTGTGCTTCCTCTGGGGTCAGAGTGGCTGCTGGGGCCTGTGGGGGGTGAGGCCCCCACCCAGTGTTCAGGGGGTTCCTCCTCCTTGGGGCACCTACACCAGGGGCACCTTAGAGCCAGGGAACCAGGCAGACCTTCCTGGAAGACAGCCAGCTGAGGACCCCACCCAGCCTCCCCGAACCCAGTCCCAGCACAAGGAAGGTCAGGCCAGAGACCCCGGCAGCAGCACAGGCCGCCTGCGAGCGTGGGGCCGGCGGCTGGTCCGTCCAAGACAGGGAGGCAGGCAGGAGCGAGGGCCCGAGCGGCCAGCCAGGCTGGGCAGCAGCCCCCAGGAGCAGGCGAGGGCAGGTGTGGCCGCCACCCTCCGCCGTCTAATCACTTATACATATTCATTTTAGGATAGAAAGAGTGGTAGAGCAGAGCCCGACCCTAAAAAGAAAGCCACATTTAGGGCTATCACCTCCACCCTGGCTTCCAGCTTCAAGAGACGTAGGTCCTCCAAAGACACGGTAAGGGGAAGAGCGCCGAGTCCCACGTGTCCGACTCTCCCCTCGCCCCGTGTCTGTGTCCCGTGCATCAGGCCCGCCCTCGCCATCCCACCACCCGCCTCCGCCTGCGCGGCCCTTCTGCGCTCACCGCTGCCCGCCCGGCACACTAGGGCCTCTCTCTGACTCGGGGCCCCTCTTGGCCCTCTCCCGAGGGCCCGCCCGCCGGGTCGTCTTCCCCGTGTGTCTCTGCGTTAGTCTGCCCTCCGTGCCATGACGCCACGCGCCATCTTAAAGCCGTGTCGTGTCGTTGGTCAGCCGGCCAGCCTCCCCACTCGGGGCTGTGCCCGCAGCCCCGGGCGCCCAGGGCCACCCCGTCCCGGGCTCCTCAGCCGTCAGGAGGCCACACCACCTGTCGCGTCCGTCCCTCCAGCCTCTCCCAGGGAGAGGCTCACTGCCCTCGCTCCCTCCCTGCGACGTCCGTGGAGGGGTGCCTGTGATGTCCCATCCGTCCATCTGTCTGGCCGCCAGCCCCGCCACCCAGACACCTGTCTCTCGTGTCTCACCAGAGCCATGCCTGCTGCGTCCCCTCCGTGTGGTCTCTGTGTGGGCCGGGGCTGGGGGGCCGGGCCCGGCTCCATCTGGGTGGACGGCTGGGGCCTGGAGTTGGAACAGGCCCCTGGCCACAGGGGCCGTCAGATGGGGAACGGGTGGGACCAGAGGCGGCGGCTCCCACCCCAGGCCGAGCAGGGGCCCTGCAGGAGGCGTGCTGGCAGCACCTGGGGGTCTGAGAACAGGGTGGGGGGTGGCCCCAAAAGCTGTGGCTGGCAAGCCTTGGGCACTGAGGCTCGAGGAGGGGAGACCCCCATGGAGGGGAGCGGTGCTTCAGCGCCCAACCCCCAGCCCCTTCAGAGCCTGAGCCAAGGATTCCCTGTCCTCCTGCTTGGGCAGCCTGTTTCTGTCCCGGGTGTGTGCGCTTGAACCCCAGGCCTCCAAGACTGGCCTGGCCCTGCTGGGAGCGTCCCCAGGCAAGGAGGGCCCGCCCAGGGCCAGCACAGCCCTCAGCCCATCAGCTTCCCCGCGGTTCAGGGGCGGCTTGTCCTCCCGTCCACAAGGAGCCCCCAGTTCACAGGCAGCATCACCCCAGTCTTACGATCCAGGTGGAAGCAGGATTTGTAGCTCCTGCCCACAGCGCGAGGGAAGAGGGGCAGAACACAGGACAGACAGGGCGCAGCACAGAGCCACCCAAGTCCGGGGTGAGGCCGCCACCTGCCCCAAAGGGGCCCGTGAGGCCTGGCTACTCCACTGCTAGGGCTCAGCACAGGCAGAGTGGCTGGATGGAGGCGGCCCGAGGAGCTGAGAGCACACGCCTGGAGCTGTGCAGCCCAGGAACTGGGTGGGGCCTGAGCATGGGGCCCCACCGGGGGCTCGGGGGGCCAGCGAGGACCAGCTGGGGAGGAGGCGCCCAGCAGACAGAGATCTGGGGACAGGCAGGCGAAAGGAGGGTCAGGAGAGTCACACAGGCAGTGGGCCACTTTCCGAGGGCAACAGAATCCCACCCCCATCCTGGCCCAGAGCCCACTCACAAGCCCCTTAGCTGGCCTGGGCGCAGCTCAGAGACCCTCAGGGTGCCTGTCCCGGGACACGCTCCCAGCAGACTCCTTGCCCGAGCCTCCCCGGGGACCACCCTCCAGGCCAGCTCTGGTGCCACGTGGCATCTGGGGCTGGCCGGCCCTGCAGGGATGACTGGGGACACTGCCAGCTGGGGGCTGGGCGGGGAAGGGCAGCCCAGCCCCCCACCGTTCCAGGCTGGGCACCTGCTCGGAGGGAGGCCTGGGTGGGGGGCTCTGTCGGGAGGGGTGGGGTCAGTGCGGCTGCTGAGAGGCGCCGCCCCTGTCCCGTGGCTGGCCTGGGCCAGGGCGGCACTGGGCGCGCAGGGCTGGGGTCCCTGGCGGCCGGCGGGGCCAGCGGGTATTGACTGTTGGTTCTTATTTATAGAGCACCGGGGGTGGACGCGGCGCTTTGCAAAACCAAAAAGACACAGTGCTGCCGCGACGCGCTATTGAGAGGGAGGAGGGCCAGCTGCAGATGTGTGCCCGTCATAGGGAGAGCTGAGACGCCCTGCCCGCCCTCCTCTGCCCCTGTCCCCCGCAGACAGACAGACAGACGGACGGGACAGCGGCCCGGCCCACGCAGAGTCCCGGAGCACGACGGGGTCAGGGGGAGGAGCGCCCCCCCGCCTCCCCCAGGCCGCGCCCGCCTGCCCGCCGGTCGGCCGGCTGGCCGGTCCACCCGTCCCGGCCCCGCGCGTGCCCCTGACGGCCGGGCTAACGGGCGCCTTGTCTGTATTTCTATTTTGCAGCAGTACCATCCCACTGATATCACGGGCCCGCTCAACCTCTCAGATCCCTCGGTCAGCACCGTGGTGTGAGGCGCCCGGAGGTGCCCACCCGCCCCGTTAGCCCGGCCAAGGACACTGAGGGGCCGTGCTGCTCGGGAAGGCCTGAGGGAAGCCTGCCTGCCAGAGACTGCCCGCCCCGGGCCCCCCCGTCCATCCGCCCACCCTGCCGCTGGTGGGCAGCCCCCGCTGGACTGAAGCTCCGGCGAGAGCCGCTGAGGGCGGGCCAGAGCCGGGCTGGCTGGGCAGGGCCTCGGCGCTCTGGCAGAGGCAGGGCCCTGGGGTCTCTGAGCGGCAGCGGGAGCAGCTGACTCCGCCCGGCAGAGGGGCTTGGCGCAGAGACTGGAGCCCCATCCTTCCCGGCCACTCCCAGAGCTATGGTGGGCCTTGGCCCGGGCTGGCTGGGCCACCCCTCCCGCGCCCTCGCACCGCACGGCCTCCGCCCCACCTCCCCCTTCCTGCCTGTACCCCTTTCTCCGCTTCACCCCATCCTCTGAGCTGGCCCTGCCCTTCCTGGACTGCAGACCCTGAACTCCACCCGCTGGGAGCGCCTCCCTGGGGCGCGCTCGGGCTCCCCACTGCCTCCCACCTTCTCCGGACCCTGCGAGGGCTGAGCCTTCTCTTTGCCTCCTCCGCCCGCCGCCCAGGGTGGGCTTCGCAGACGCTGGCTCGGGACTATCCTCAGCCCCGCCGGGTGCAAGCCCCGGCCCTTCCGCGTCCGGGCGCGCCTCCCCCGTGCGGCCCGTGCCCTCCACCCCAGGGGCCCGGCGCGCGCCGACCCTTGCCCCACCCGGTGTGTGCAGTGGTGATGCCAAAAGGAATGTCACGAAAATTTCGAGCTGTGTCGCTTGTTGACGCCTGTCAGGAATGCGGAAGGGGCAAGCGGGTGGGGAGAGGTTCGAGGGCAGCCGCGGCCCTGGCACCTCAAGCTTGGGCGGCGGTGGCCGCAGGCGAGGCTGTGCCGGGGCCAGGATCTGGCTGCCTCCTCTGCTGTCGGCGGGCGGCGGCGCGGCGGCGGCGGCGGTGGCGAGCGCCGCAGGCAGTTAACGCGGAGCCCAGGGCCAGACAGGCGGCCAGGCTAGCGAGGAAGGAGACGGGCCCGAGAGCATAGACCACGGCCAGATCCTGGGCGGCAAGGGGCCGCGCGCAGTGGCTGAAGGCGGCGTCCGGGAAGGCGGTCAAGGGGCTGAGCGTCAGGCGCCCCGGCGATACGCAAAGCAGCGTCTCGGCCTCTGCGGGACACCGGCGCGGCGTCAGATGGTCGCGGGGGTAGCGGCCCGCCCGGCCCGCCCGCGCCCACGAGGGCTCACCTGGCGCGTGCCGCGGGTGCCCGCGAAGCCAGGCGCAGAGCGGGCGCAGCGCGCAGCCACAGGTCCAAGGGTTGCCGCGCAGGCGCAGCGTATTGAGAGCCGGCAGGCCAGCCAGGACCGCGGACGCGAGCGCAGGCAGGTCGTTGTCCTGCAGGCTGAGCGCGCGCAGCAGCGGGAGCGCGCCCAGCGCCGCGGGCTCTAGGCGCGCCAGCCGGTTCTCAGCCAGCGAGAGGGCGCGCAGAGCGCGCAGTGGCGCGAAAGTGCCGGGCAGCAGCGCCTCTAGCTGGTTGGCGCTGAGGTCTAGCTGCTCCAGCGCGCCCAGGCCCCAGAAGGCCCGCGCGTGCACCCAGCGCAGTCCGTTCTCGCGCAGGTCCAGGCGGAGCAGCGCGCCGGCATCCACGAAGGCGCCCGGAGGCAGCGCGTGCACACGGTTGTGGTTCAGCAGCAGCACGCGGACGCGCCGGTTCAAGCCCCCTGGCACGGCGGGCAGCGCGCGCCCCGAGCAGTTGGCCTGGCCCCCCGGCGCGCACACGCAGGCCTCGGGGCAGTCTAGGGCGCCCGGGGTTCCCCAGGAGGCGGCTGCGGCGGGCACCTGGGTCCAGACTGGCCACGGCAACAGCAGCAGTAGCAGCTGCAGCGGCGGCGGCGGCCCCCACGAGGTTAAAGAGGGAGTCCGCATGGGGACAGTCGTGGAGGGCTGCTGTCCGCGTGTTGCCGGAGCCTGTCCGTCCCTGCGGCGGCCGCACAAATATCAACTCTCTGGCCTGAGCACAGGCAGTTCCTGTCCGACGGCTGGTTCTGCGCCTAGGGCGGAGGCTGGGCAGACAGCCAAAGGCAGGGCACTGCCAGCCACCTGTCCCGAAGCTCTGAGCTCCACTTGGCTCCGTTCCAGCAGCGCTGTAAAGACCGCGCCCCCTCCTCACCTGTGTAGTGCGCCATCCCGTGACCCCAGGAGGCCTGAGCAACTGGACCACGCCATCTCCCACAATCTCTCCCGCGCCTAACTCACAGCAGCGACACAATGAAGGAGCCAGTGGGCCGTGCTGCTCAGCCGCCTCTGTCTCCACTCAGCAAGTGATCCCAGGGCGCACACAGCAGTCCCCACCTAGCACGGCCCTATCCCCATGGTGGACGGCTCAGAGCCCGGGGTCCAGGAGATGTGGTGGGGGACAGGGGGAGGGCAGCACTCCTGAGGAAGGGGAGGCAGTCACCTGCCGCCCCCCTCCCCCGCCCCGCCCCCCAAGGGCTCTCCCGGAACCTCAAGGAGACGCGTGGGTGGGGCAGGGCCAGTGGCCCAAGTCCTCTGGTCACATGCTGCTTCTCTGGACTCGGCGAGTCACAGGTCCTGTCTTGGCGTTTTCCTGGGGTGGAGCAGGGGCGGGGGGCCTGCAGGCTTCATGGGACAAAGCAGCAGGCAGAGGCAGGGAGGAGCCGGGCTGAGGCATGCAGGAAGTGCAGACACCCAGAGGTGTGGACCCTTGCCCGGAGGGTGGACAGCGCGAGCCTAGAGCGGACACCCCACTTAAGAGAAAGGGGGCGAACGGATGCGTGCAGGGCCCCCCCCACCGCGGACACCCCCGGAGGGGCCCAGGGAGGACAGCACAGAGTAACTAAATACCGTTTAATTCCCCTCCCCCTAGCACCCGAAGCCCTACTCAGGTGGGGGGGGCGGCTCCTCCAGGGTCGAGTCCATGGTGATGGTCATGAGGCCGTGCTCTTCCAGGGGCTGCATCACGGGGACCGCCGTGTCAGGGGCCATGAGGTGGGACTCCACATGCACCGTGCGCAGGTCCATGTGGTCTTCCTGCAGCCCGAAGTGCCCCAGCATTCTGCGCAACATGNCACCCCCGACCACCCAGGCCTCCACCTCTCAGGCTGCAGGCCCCCCCCCGACCACCCAGGCCTCCACCTCCTAGGCAGCGGCCACCTCCCAGGGCGCAGTGCACCCTTGGGGCCCGCCCCTGAGAGGAGGAGGACTCACTCACCTGCTGTCCATGTGTGCAGGGCACGTTTCACTGGGGTGGGGGGGACAAAGGTGAGGTGAGTCTGTGAACAGCTCAGCCGGCCTCCAGGCGCCCAGAGGTGCCCCCCTCCACCTCTCCCCAACCCAGTCTGGGAGACATCCTTCCCAAGCCTTCCTGCTGACCTCCCCTGGTGAGACTAGGAACCTGGGGGGGACAGCCTGACCTACAGTCCCCACCCCCGTGCCAGTTGGCCCTAGGATTCACGCACCCCTTGGCTCGAATGACACCGACGGCCACGATGACCAGGGCGCAGAAGCAGCTAGCGCTGATGCCTGCCAGCACCACCAGCAGGGCGATGAGGGCCTCGCGGCTGAGGCCAAGGCTGCACTCACAGTAGCCTCTAGCTGCAGGGACACGGGCCAGGCGGCCAAGGGGCCCGCGTCACCCGCCAGTGGCTGACCCCTGAACCCCGCCCCCGTGGCCCCTGGGCCTGGCTTGGGGGAGGCCGCACCTGCAGCAGGGATGAGCAAAAGGGACAGACATATGAGGCCGAGGGGGCCGAGGAGCAGGGAGGAGTTGGGCTGGGGACAGGCGGCCATGTCCAGCCCCCGGCCCGCCGCACGCCTCTGGCTGGAGCTCAGCGGAAGGCGCTGACCTCACAATGGAGCTGTGAGGCAGGGAGGGCGGGGGCAGGGCCTCTCCTGGAGCTTCGCTGCCATGGGCGCTGGGGGCCTCAGGGAGCCCTGGGCAGGCGGCCCCAGGATGAACAGGGCCGGTAGGGCGGCTGGAGTGCCCCGGCCAGATCTGAGGCAGGGCGGCGGCAGGGCTGCCCTGGCCTTGGGGGAGGACCCCTTCACGGGAAACTGTACCACCTGTATTTGGGCCCCTGGGGGCTGGGAGGCGGCAGCGTGGAAAACCAGAGGTCCACAGTGGGCAAGTGCCAGCCTCCGTTTGTCAGGATGAGGGCTGCAGCAGCTTGGTGGTGAGCGGCTGGCCTGGGGTGCAGCTGGCTAATGTCCCCACACTCCCCCCAAGACTGAGACAAACAGGAGGCCTGGGCCTGGACCCGCAGTGTTTGCAGAACACCCTTGAGGAGCAGGTGGCTCTGAAACCGCTTCGACAGCGTCTAGGGCTCTGGGTTGGTTGTTAGTTAGAACTCGTGGCCAGCTCTGCGGCCTGTTCCCCGTGTGGCCTTCCCGCACACCAGGCAACTGCAGCTCACGGGCGCTCAAGGTTAACCTCAGCCCTCCCCTCTTCCCCTAAGGGCCTGCCAAGCACACTCAGGCAGCAGGAGGAAATACCTGGCCCACACCTGACCCTCAGGGCACCCTGGTCCCCGGGGACCTCCCTGACCCTCGAATGGTGCCACCTCCTGGGGGCGGCTCCTGGCGCACCTCCGCACCCGATGAGTGAGGCAGTGACTTGAGACGCTGGTTTCACCACACTCGTGCAGAGTCCAGAGGGACTCGGTGCAGGTGTGTCCACACCCAGGGGCTGGCAATGCCACCCTGCCAGGCCGGTCCAGCCGGTTTCACCCAGGCTAGGACAATGAGGACAGGCCCGGCCCAGTGCCAGGCAGGAAGTCCTCTTCCCGTGACCACAGCACAGACCCCCGGCAGGCCAGGTCCAAGGGGGATACCAGCCGGCTTCTCGCCATCTGCAGACCACTCAGGCTCTGTGAGGCCCTGCACGTCTTCCTTCAAACCCTGCGGCAAACCCCATCCTAGGGCATAAGGAGTCCTAGAGCGAGCTCCCGGTGGCCCAGATGACCCTGGTGTGGCCAAAAAAAGAAGATCCCCGGAAGCCGAGCCAGCACTGGGGCTCTCGAGCAGAAGGGCAGGTGGGGGCGCGGGGTGCAGACCGAGGGAGCCGGGGGGCTGGGACGCCCTGCGGAGGGCGGCGGGCAGTGCAGACACCTGTCCTGACGGGGGTCTTTGTCACCTGGGGGGCAGTGCCACCAGGCTTCAGCGGGTCCGGCTGGAGGAATGAAGGTCGGGCCGCGGTGCCCGTGGTGCTCAGCACAGCTTGAAGGCCTCAGGCCTTGCACCAACACCCACCGCACCGCCTCCTGGGAGCTGGGGTGAGGCCAGTGCTAGGCCCCCAGTGTGGCTGGACAGGGCCAGTGCACAGCCCTGGGGGCAGCTGGCTCCCTGGGCCCAGCCTCTCCCTCGGGGGAACTGCCAGGCTCCCGGGCGCCCCCAACCACACCTTGGGCGTGGGAGGGATGGGTCTTTCGGGAAGCATGCCTCACTGTCAGCCCCCAGCACTGACTGCTGGACCACAAGCAGGGACGCAGGCAGCCCCTTGTGCTGCAGACGCGAGGGGCCGCCTGTCTGCTCATCCGCCTCACACGTTCTGACAATACCCTGGGGCAGCAGGAGCCCAGGGGCGCTCAGCCCAGCACTGGGGGTCTGGACCCTCAGGCCACGTAGAGGGAGGGGGACCAGAGTTCTCCCAAGGGCCAGAGGGGTGAGGCCAGGGCTGGGGGCCCTTGGGCGGAGATCCAGGAGGTCTGTTTCCCAGGTGGCTGGCCCCTCTGGCTGGAGCCACGACCCTGACCGGAGTTTTCGCTAGCCACGGTGACTGGACACTCATGTGCCAGGACTCCTCCCGGCCTGGAGCCCACACAGGTGCGCGGCCCCCACCTGCTCAGGGGACCCGCTCTGCCTGGGTGGGGGGAGGCCAGTGTGCAGAACCTGAGCACATGCCCAGAATCGGCGGCACGGGGAGGGCCTCAGCACGCGTCCCTGGCCCACAGAGCCGACACGACACGGAGGATGAAGAACCATCTCTTTACTCGCATTCTGGTGGGGGGTGGGGTGGGGGACGGGCAGGGCCCAGAGACGGCTCAGCCACAACTCTTGGGCAGGCGGTATACGCCGGCGGAGTACACGAGCTGCTGGTCGCGCACCTTCCTCTGCAGGAAGCCCTGGAGCTCCTGCAGGTCGATCTCGGCCAGCGCAGGGCCGGAGACCACGAACATGCGCAGCATGCTGTAGATGCGCTCCAGCGACAGGCTCTCCAAGTTGGTCAGCATGGCCTGGATGTACGTCCAGAAGAGCTGGGGGAAAGCCGCGGTCAGGCAGGCCGCCCCGGCCCGGCCCGGCCCGCCCCCGCCCCCC
>SJYX01017609.1:48929-84434 GCA_006410675.1 Oreotragus oreotragus | reverse complement strand
GGGCCGCCGGGGTGGGGGTTGGGGTGGCTGGGGAGCTCACCTTGGTCCTGGAAATAAAGCAAGACCACAGCCTGCACCGGGGTCACCGCCACGGACAGGGTGCGGTCAGCCAGTTCCACGTCCATTGTCACCAAGCCCAGGGTGTGCTTCCAGCTGAGCGTCCGCATGGCCTGGGGAGGACAGGGCCAGCGCGGGCCGTTCCGGGCGTTCCGCTGAACCAGGCTTTACAACCTGGGAGCAGGCGAGGAAGGGCTCCCAACCCCACCCGGCGGGTAGCAGCTCCTGCCGCCGCTGCTAAGTCGCTTCAGTTGTGTCCGACTCTGTGCGACCCCACAGCCGGCAGCCCACCGGGCTCCCCCGTCCCTGGGATTCTCCAGGCAACACTGGAGTGGGCTGCCATTTCCTTCTCCAATGCATGAAGTGAAAAGTGAAAGTGAAGTCGCTCAGTCGTCTCCGACTCTTAGCGACCCCATGGACTGCAGCCCGCCAGGTTCCTCCGTCCCTGGGATTCTCCAGGCAAGAGCACTGGCGTGGGGGCCGTTGCCTTCTCCAATGCATGGGACTCTCCAGGCAGGAGCACTGGGGTGGGGGCCGTCGCCTCCCCCGGGTAGCAGCTGCAGTGACAGCCAAACCAGCGCCTAGTGGGTTTCCAGGCCCCTCCCCTCAGCCAGCAGCCCCCAACAGCCAGGCCAGTGTACCCCCGAGACAAGCCCACTTCTTGATCCCAGGATCTCAGACCGTGACCTGACCTGTGGATGTCGGGAGGGAAGACGAGGTCTGGGAGCGACGCGGACCCTAACCTAATAGATGGGTGTACCTGTCAGAGGGTGGGTGGTACACAGACACAGGAAGCAGAGCGGGGCTGGAAGATGGGGGAGGGACTCCTCTGCAGCCTCCAGGAGGCCCGTACCCCGCCCAGCACCCCGCCCAGCCCTCCACCACAGACCCGGCCTGCAGAGCCAGGAGCAGGTCCTACCACTCTGCCACCCAGCGAGCAGGCTTTGTCATGGCCACCGTGGAACAGTGGTGGACTTCACTGAGGGCAGAGCGTGATGCTGGAGCAAGCACCTTTCCCAGAAACGTGCCTGTGGCTGCAGTGCTGGGGGAGGGGAGGACTTGGAACCTTCTGAGCTGCGTGCTCGTGAAAGCTGGGGTTGCCCTGGGGAGACTACCGGGAGAAACCCGACCCCAAGGCCCCTTCCGGTGAGGCCTGTCGCAGCGCCACTGGACACGACTGTGAGGCGACCGCTGAAGGAGCGGCAGAGACGAGCTCCGCTGGGGCGAGCAGGGCTGGAGGGAGGCGCGGGGCGCTGGGCTAAGATTCCAAGTGAAGTGTGGGAGGTGCAGCCTGCAGCTTCCTCACTGCTCGTGTGAATGGAAGGGGAAACCAAGCAGGATCGGCGAGCCCAAAGGAGCACACCATGCCACGTGCTCTGCGACAGAGCCCACAGGGCCCGAGAGGTGAGCTGTGTCCAAGCCACATCAGCCAGCCAGTCCCGGGACCGGCATGGGGGGCCCAGGAGAGGCGTGGGCGCCCCAGTCTGGGCACGGGATGCTGAGACCTGCGTGAACGCCCACAGGCTTAGGCCTCAGCAGCAGGGCAGGGATGCTGGCCTGCGTCCCTAAAGGCAGCTTGTTAAGGCGCGGTCACGCGGAGTGGGGCCTGGGGTCCTCGGAGGAAGAGGGGACTCTGCACACAGACCCTGGGAGAGGCCGGGTAACACGAGCCAGGGCAGAGTGGGGCACCCACAGCCAGGAGCCACCACGAGGCCAGAGGCCCCCGGAGCCTGTGGGGGGGGCACACCCTGCTAACACCCTGGCCTGAGTTTCTGTTGGCATCAGATGCCTGACAGCTGCTGCAACTCAGAAAACAGCTCTGGCGTGTTTAAGACACCTGTCTGTCGTCCGTTATGGCCGCCACCGGGGACACCGGTAGGGTGACTCTGGGCCAAGCGCTGCTCCTGAGTCCCACGGCTCTGAAGGGGGCGTGACGCTGAAGCTCTCCACGGTCGGCAACTGGCCAGGTCCTAACCAGGCGCTGCGGCTCCGAACCGTGACCTTTTCAACCCCAACTCGGGCCTGCAGCAGGGCAGTTGTGTGGCCAGCAGCAGAGACCACGGCCACCCCCGTGTGTGCGGCACCGATCTCGGGCAGGAGACCCGCTGGGGGGAGCAGAGGCCCCCCCAGGTGCCCAGCACCCAGCTGGAGGACAGCTGTCTCATTGGGCGCACCAACGTGAGAAGGGGGCCATGTCTGAGTCCACCTTCGGACCCAGGGGTACGCCCCGGAGGAAGCCGGCAGGGCCTCTCCTGACAGGTGCGCTGGGGCACAGAGGGAGGCTGGGGAGGACCCCTCAGACGTCTTTAGCCAGGAAGGGGTGTGCAGGGCTGAGGCGGGGAGCACAGGCGGGCTCCAGGACCCCGCCCCCCACCGCCCTCCCCTGGCTCTGGAAGGAAGCCCCTAGGATCAGCTCTCCGGCGCCGAGCCTCTCCCTACTCAGGACCTCAGGTCCTCAGTCTTAACCCAGCCCGCCCCAGCACCAGCTCACAGCAAACCCAGAGGAGCCGCTGAACACCCCAAGAGAAGCCAGGAGACCCCCTGGAGACGCCCATGGAGGGGACACAGCGGGTGTCCTGAGCCAAGCACCGCTGCCAGCCCGGGGTTCTGAGAAGCGGGTGGACACTGCAGAGGCAGCTCAGGGTCAAGACTCGTGCCAGCACTGTCAGGCAGAGCAGAGCGTGGAGCGCGCGCACACGCACAGACGGCACCTACGCACACGCGGGCTCCTGGGCGAGCACAGGGGGCGTGGATCCCAGAGCACGGACGCAGGACTCGCCGAGGCGCCCACGGCCCCAGCAGCACAGCCCTACCTTCAGCTTCTCGTACTTCCGGCAGTAGACCTCCAGGGCCTCCCTGATGTCCTCAGGGACCTCCAGCTTCTCGTCCTTGAAGGGTGGCCAGAACTCGCTGGACAGGATGACGGCATAGACTCCGAAGGGCGGCTGCTCCTCGGGGGGCCGCTTCTCGTCCTCCTCCCGGATGTTGGCGTTGATCCGGCGCGAGTCCGCCATGTCCTGGGGAGACGGGCCTTCTGAGGGTCTGGGCGGGGGCGGGGACCAGGTGGCTGTGTGGAGCCCAGGCGCCCACCTTGAGCATGACCTCACAGAAGTGCATCGGGGCCTCGCCAAAGCGCAGTTTCAGCAGCTCCACGTTGCGGATCTCCCTGCAAGGATGCGTCTCTGAGGGGCTCAGCGCCCCCGCCCCAGCCAACCCCTGCAGGGCAACACCCACTGCCCGTCCCCAGAGCAGGGACGTCCCTGGCCCGCAAGGCCAGGCGGGGGCCCTGGGAGCAGCCACGCCAGGCTCTCCGGCCGTCCCCAGGCACCCGGGGCCGTGGTCGAGCACAGGCTGGTCCTTGCCGGGCCGGGGACCGTGCTCGTCTCCGCTGTACACTGGAGCTGACGGGGGACAGCTGTCCCGAGTCAGGGCCACGCCTTCCCTGGACGCAGGGCATCCCCCGCAGGCCTCACCGCTCGGGGCTGAAGCTGAACTGGTGCAGCAGGCGGTCGGCCAGCAGCGAGCGGTACTCGTTGATGAAGAGGTCCTTGCTGCCGTAGATGCTGACCAGCAGGCTGATGATGTCTGAGGAGCGCCGCTTGGAGCTGGACTTCCCTGGAGGCCAGGCACACGGGCGCCTCAGACGTGGAGGCGGCACCGTCTGCGCCGAGCAGCCTGCCCACTGCACCCCTGCCTGAGGCCTGGCTCTGGGTCCCTGGTGGGGACGTGCAGAAGCCTACCCCTTCTCCAGCGGAAGCAGCGGGGGGTGGGGGTTGGGGCAGGCAGGGCACCCCCTAGGGCTCCAATGGGGGCCACCACCCACGTGGGCCAGCCGGCCAGGGGGAGCACCCCAGGGAACCAGGCCAGGTCGGGCACAGACCAAGGACCTCCTCAAGCTCGAGCACGTGCAGCGACAACCCGGAGGCCAGCGCTCCAGCCGGACCGGGCCCCCCCGTGACCCCGGGCCTCGCAGGGCTGCCCAACGCTGACCTGGATCTGCGTCCACGGGGTCGGGGACCCAGTCCTCCGGCTCGCCAGAGTCGTCCTCACTGTCCTGCCCAGTCTCCAGGCTTGCAGGGTCCGTCTTGGACAGCTCAACAGCCAAGTCCCCCGTCCCATCCGAGTCCCCGGTCAGCCCCGCCACGATCTGCCGCACTGTGTCCTCCCGCGTCCTGGTGGACACGAGCCCTCGCTGCCTGCTCCAGCTGACCCTGTGACCCCACCGACCCCCGCAGCCAGCATCCACCAGTCCCACGCTGAAGGCAAGGCCATCAGACTCCACTGCCACCCCCCAAAATTAAAAAGCCACCGTTTCCTGCATCAGGGGCTGAGACAAGACAGATCTAGACCAGGCCATGCAGGACCAGGGGCCAGCAGACTCAAGTCTCTACTGCCCCAGGGGCTCCTGGTCAGCTGCGCTCCCTGGCCAGCAGTCAAGAGGCTCTGTTCCTCGGGGTGGAAAGGCCAACACAAGACCCATCCTTCCCATCAGCCCTGGGCCAGCTCGCAGAGAGGCAAAGCTGAGCCTGTATGTCTGTGCTGCCCTGGCTGTGGGCTGCAGGCCCACATATGGGTGTGGTGACCCTGGGCTGCAGGCCCACAGCCAGCACTGGCGAAAGGAAGGTGCCCAGCTTGGGCTGCCTGACCTGGGAGGACACCTGGTGCCCAGAGGACCACGTCCTTTCGCTCCACCAAGGCCTGCAGGGGGCTCAGCAGCACAAGTGGGGCTGGGGGTCCTGAGGGCTCCCTCAGCTGCCCCACGCTTACCGCAGGTACCGGCGAATGGGCTCACAGGCCACCTCCAGGACAACCATGGACGGGTCCAACACGCGCAGCGCCTTGATGGCGGAGATGTACAGGGTGATGATGTCACACGTGTTCACGCCTGCGGTTGGGACAGGAGACCCCAAGCAACATGATGACATGGAGACAGACACCCCGGTCAGGTGACCTGCAGGTCCCACTGCGACGTCACCCCGAGACCCCCGTGATCTGCGGCAGCCCCCGCCAGCCCCACCAGCTGTACGGAAGAGTGGATCTGTCCTCACGGGGCGGGGCAGAACCAAGCAGATCTGTCCTCACGGGCCAAGGGCCACCGGAAAGCTTGCTAACCCCTCCCGGGCTCTACCTGGGTGGAGCAGCCGCGTCTCCAGGGCAGCCTTGAGGGACGCGAGCAGCTGCGGCCTCTGGTCGGTCCTCTCCAGGCAGTACCTGAGGTCTTCCACAGCGGGCCTCGAGTCCGGGAAGTCTGTGGGGAAACGCTGAGCCTGGCATGTGCACACACGGCGTGCCCACAGACAGCTGGAGGGAGGCCTGGAGGGTGAGCGGCCACACCGCCACAGGCTGCAGAGAGAGGCCCTGCCCGGGGCCTGGTGTGGCCCCTGTGCCCTCAGGGGCCCGCACCCTTGAGCACAGCCACCCCGGAGGGCAGATGGGTGGAGCAGAGCCCAAGGGTCAGGGCAGAGCTAGGGGCAGATACAGCGCCCCTCCTGCCCAGTGCGGATGCGGGGCGGGGCCTGGCTGTGCTCTAGCACAGGGGTCCCGGGCTGCGGGCAGGGGTGAGGGCAGGGCCCCCCGGTGGGCTGACCTCGGATGATGCTGAAGAGCTCCTCGATGCGCAGGCCGGCGTAGATGCGGTAGAAGAACCTCTGCACGAGGCACCGCCAGCGCCGAAGCGTGGGGCCCGGTTCCGGGGACGCGGGCCTGCTGGGACCGTCCTGCAGGAACACCTTCCCCAGCCAGCCGACCACTCTCTCGATCCACTGCCGGGAGAGCACAGCTGTGGGGCTCCAGGGCCCAAGCCCAGGGCAGAGGTGCAGCTGCCTGCCGCAGGCTGGGCCTTGGGAACTCCAGGGACCTATCCCAGACCAAGAGCACAGTGAAGTCAGCAGATGGGGGCCTGAAGGGGCCTCCCAGGGCCCACCCCACGCACACCAGCACGAGGCTCATCTCCGGCCACAGCAGCTCTCACAGAGGGCACTGTGTCTGAGGGGATGGACAGACCCTGGGGATTGCCCACCCAGCCGCCGGTAAGACAGCCTGGACGGTCTGCCGCCTGGGGACAGCACAGCTACCCCTGGGCCTCCAGGCAGGCGCGCTACAGCCCACTGCGGGGACCCCTGCACTGGACACCACCCCGGCCCTCAGCATCACAGCGCACACGTGTCCTCAGGAGGCAGGTGGCAGGATGCAGCAGAGTGGGGCGGGTGGGAAGTGAGGCAGGCTCAGAGCCCTGCGGTTGGGCCCGGCTCTCCCACAACGCTGTGCAGCCCAGGGCAGCCCCTAGGCCATGCCCCAACAGCATGGACGCCCCAAGGCCCCTCGCTGGGACAGCCCAGACCTTGGGGCTGCCTCTGGCCATGTGGCCCTGCACAGATCTCAGGAAGCACATCACAGGCTCTTCCTCGCTGGCGCCAGGGTGGGCCCAGGATGACCAGCCTCCACCCAGCACCAAGACAGCTTCAGTCACCAGCAGCGTCCTGATTCACCCAGGCCACCACACTCTGCCCACTTCTAAAGCCAAGGCACCTAGTCAGTCTTGCCGGGAGCCTCTTCTCGTCCGCGGGAGGGGCCTCACCTTGTGGAACTCGCGCAGGAAGGAGCGTTCGTACTCGCCCCGACATCGGTCCTCCATCCGCTCCCGGGTCTCCTGGTGCAGGGTGCTGGTCACAGCCTCGGCGCTGACCCGCTCCAGCAGACTGAGCTTGTGCCTGGAGAGGAGCCCCGCCCGCGTTGCACACCGCGCAGCACCCGCCGCGCGCCCTCAGCGCAGCCTGCTGCAGCCCTCCCGCTGAGGCGAAGCCGCCCCGGGGAACTGGAGGCAAAGCCGCTGAGACAGCAGCGCCGGTAAGGCACCTCCCGCTCTCCCCAAGGGGTCAGCACCTCTGGCTACTGGGGCCAAGGCCTCGTCCACCTCCTAACAACGGCCCTCAAACAATAACTAGAGATGTCACTAGTCCGGCCATGTAAACAGACATAGCAGTCTCTGCTTCTCAGTGCTGATTCTGACCCATGATGGCAAAAAAGCCCAAGAGAACAAAGCTTCTGGGGAACACACCACACCCTCGGCCCCGTGAGAAGGCTGACAGCTGCGCGGCTGCCACTTCGTTCTCACTGACAAAGTCATCTTAAGGGGCCACGGGATGTCCCGGGTGGTCCAGGGGCTAAGAATCCTCCCAACGCAGAGGATGCAGGTTCAACTCCTGGTTGGGGAACTAAGATCCCACGTGTCATGGGGCAACTAAGCCCGCAGGCCACAGCTAGAGAGAACCCCGTGCAGCACAGCAAAAGGTCCCACGCGCCGCAGCCCAGATCCGACGCGGCCAAGTGAGGGATAGGCAGATAGATATTTTATAAAAGTAAGCACCCCGAGAGCCGGGGACCCGCACGACAGGACCTGGGTCTGACAACAGAATCCTTCCCTCCTCACAAGGCTAGAAAAGCCATCAGTTTGCCCAGCATGTTGGTCTAATCTCTGACTCGCCCTACAGAGAAGAAATACCAAGCGTATTTTTCTCAATTCCAAGACAAACGTCATTCCACTTCCGAGAGGCTACAATAGGCACAGCAGAATTCTGCACAGCCCGGGAAACGTAGAATCAAGCAGTCTTAGCGTAAGCAGAATACAAAGGTGAATTCACCTGAGCCAGGGTGAATCACAGAGGCACCTAGGCAAGGACTGCTGCTGCTGCTAAGTCGCTTCAGTCATGTCCGACTCCGTGCGACCCCACAGACGGCAGCCCACCAGGCTTCGCCGTCCCTGGGATTCTCCAGGCAAGAACACTGGAGTGGGTTGCCATTTCCTTCTCCAGTGCATGCAAGTGAAAAGTGTAAATGAAGTCGCTCAGTTCTGTCCGACTCTTCGCGACCCCATGGACTGCGGCCCACCAGGCTCCTCCGTCCATGGGACAGAGTAAAAGTACCGGAGTGGGNTGGGATTCTCCAGGCAAGAACACTGGAGTGGGTTGCCATTTCCTTCTCCAGTGCATGCAAGTGAAAAGTGTAAATGAAGTCGCTCAGTTCTGTCCGACTCTTCGCGACCCCATGGACTGCGGCCCACCAGGCTCCTCCGTCCATGGGACAGAGTAAAAGTACCGGAGTGGGGTGCCATCGACAAGAGGCATAAACGCATAGAGCACACACGTCCTGAGAACCCTTGGGAACCAGCGCGAGCGGCAGAGACCACCCACAGCCAGCTCACCAGCTCTCTGCAGGGGCCGGCTGGACCCAGAGGGGCACGCAGGAGCTGTAGGGACAGGGACACGGGACACGCAGGCCAAGTACTCACAGGACCTGGCTGAGCTGGTGGAACTGCTCCAGCGCCTGGCGGCACCAGCAGTGCTGTTTGTCACTGCCGCACCCCGCGCACAGCGGGCTCTGCAGAAGGCGGTAGTGCCGGCGGCGGGCATATCTGCTGTCCAACTCCCCCTCCAGTTCCGGGTCTGTGCCTCCTTCCCCCTTTCTCTTACTCTGCATGTAAACTCTCAAGAAGCGCCCATAGAGGCGCTGAATCATCTCCTGAAAAGACCTGGGAGTGGAAAAGAACAGGACGCCCCGCAACGTGGTGTGGACCTTTTCCCGAAGCCCCTGAGCACCGGTGCCCATCAGCAAGCCCAGGCGAGTCCATTTCTCCAGGAGCTCTACACTACGCAGGTAGGGATCCAGGCGGCTCTCCAGCAGACCGAAAGCATCGAGGAGCAGCACAAGGCACTGGGGTTCGTCCGCACAGTTCTCGCGCTGAGAGATGGCATTCCAGAACTCGAGAGAGATGCTGGCCTGCAGGTCGGTCTGCAGCACCTCTACGAACCACTCCTCCAGGACCGAGTGCAGACCGTGGCCCCTGAGCACCTCCACCGCCGCCCGGAGCTCTTCCTCTTTTGGAGGGACGGCACCGCTGGTGCGGGAGGACGCCTGCAGTACAGAAAACCATGAGAAGGGGACGCAGCGCGGAGGCGGAGAGGGTGGAGACAGGTGAGGACAAGCGGGAAAGGGACAGCGCGGATGGAAGGCCACGGCAACCCCGCCGCCCTTCCTCGCAGGGACGCAGGCCCACGCGAGGAAAGGGCTGCGGCACGCGGAGGGAAGCCAGGACGGGCGCCGGCGGGCTCGGGGCCCTGGGCACCCCGCGCCGGCCCGTCGCCCTCTTCTCGGGCCTCACCAGTCCTAGCGCGGCCGGAGGCACCAGCCCAGTGCTCACGGTGTTCCAGGCCGCCAGCAGCTCCTGCGCAGGCCCCGCGTCACGGCCCGCCTCCGCCGCCGCCGCCGCCGCCGCCATCTGCGCCCACCAGCCCTCAGAGCCGCTCGGCGAGGCGCGCCGCGATGACGCCAAACTGGGCGCGCGCGCGCGACGATGACGCACACGATGCGCGGCGAGAGGCGCAGGGCGGTGACGCAGCCGGGGGCGGGGCGAGCGGAGCTCCTGCGCAGGCGCCGAGGGGGGCGGCAGCGGCGGTTGGGGCGGCGGGGGCCCGGCGGCGACCATGACCCAGCAGGGCGCGGCGCTGCAGAATTACAACAACGAGCTGGTCAAGTGTGAGTGGCCGCGCGGCGAGGCCGGCGAGCAGGCTGGGAGGGCGGCGGGGTCGTCGGCCTGCGGGGCCGGGCCGGCGCTGGCCCGCCGCGCGCGGCTGTTCCGGCCGGAGCGGCCCGGACGCCGGGCGGAGCCGCGGAGTGGCCGCCCCGAGAGCCGGCGTCTGTGGCGCGAGCAGGGTGCGGGGCCCTGGGCGCGCTCAGCCCCTCAGACAGCACGGGGGCTCGCGCGGGCCCTCCTGAGACGGCAGACGCCCTGGGCCGCCGGCCGCCGGCCTGGCCTGGGCGCCCGGGCCTTCGCCGGCCGCTCGCCTCGCGCGCTGGGGCCGGCGCCCCCGTTCCCGCCGCGGCCCCCGGCGCCCNAGAATTACAACAACGAGCTGGTCAAGTGTGAGTGGCCGCGCGGCGAGGCCGGCGAGCAGGCTGGGAGGGCGGCGGGGTCGTCGGCCTGCGGGGCCGGGCCGGCGCTGGCCCGCCGCGCGCGGCTGTTCCGGCCGGAGCGGCCCGGACGCCGGGCGGAGCCGCGGAGTGGCCGCCCCGAGAGCCGGCGTCTGTGGCGCGAGCAGGGTGCGGGGCCCTGGGCGCGCTCAGCCCCTCAGACAGCACGGGGGCTCGCGCGGGCCCTCCTGAGACGGCAGACGCCCTGGGCCGCCGGCCGCCGGCCTGGCCTGGGCGCCCGGGCCTTCGCCGGCCGCTCGCCTCGCGCGCTGGGGCCGGCGCCCCCGTTCCCGCCGCGGCCCCCGGCGCCCACCGCGCCCGCTCCCCGCCCACCCCAGGCATCGAGGAGCTGTGCCAGAAGCGGGAGGAGCTGTGCCGGCAGATACAGCAGGAGGAGGAGGAGAAACAGAGGCTGCAGAACGAGGTGAGGCAGCTGACGGAGAAGCTGGCCCGAGTCAACGAGAACCTGGCGCGCAAGATCGCCTCTCGGAACGAGTTCGATCGGACCATCGCGGAGACGGAAGCCGCCTACCTCAAGGTGCTGGCCCCGGGGCGCCTAGACAGGTCGTCGGCCCCCGTGGAGTGACAGCCCGGCCTGGGTCCTCCTGTTGGCGTCTTGTCGCCGTGTCGCTGGCTCTGGACTGAGCGGGAGCGGGAGCCGACCTGGGCCTGGATTCCCAGGGTGTGAGCAGTGGGCTTTGGGCTGCACTCAGAGGGGAGCAGGGCCTGGCATAGGAGAGGGCGCTGGGCTGTGGCAACTTTCCGACGCGGGGAAGTGTTAACTGGCTGGTGTCTGTGCGCAGATCCTGGAGAGCTCACAGACTCTGCTTAGTGTCCTGAAGCGAGAAGCGGGGAACCTGACGAAGGCCACAGCCTCAGAGCAGAAGAGCACTGGAGGCAAAGAGAGCTGATGAGGCCGCGGTTGGGGGTCCTGCCTGTGGCTCAGCACCCCCCGCAAGCCTGTCTTCAAAGCATCTTTGCTCTTCAGGGAAGCAGCTTTCTGTTTGTTGTCTTTGGTGCCGAGAGGCAACTGCCAAGCTTCAGTGGCTCTGGGTGACAGGATGGCCCCGGGCATAGCCTACCCAGGGGGGTCCTAGGCCTGCGCTCCCACAGGCTCTGGGGAGGGTAGCTCTGCAGGGCCCCCACACCACCCGGGCTGCAGGGAAGGCCCGCTTCTAAGCTTAGCATCGCGGGAGTCCCCAGACTTCCTCCCTCAGCCGGTAGGTGCCCAGGCAAGTGGGGTAGGGGCTAGGGCCCTTTTTCACCTCAGAGCTTGCCCTGGAGGCCTGTGACTGTCAATAAAGTTTGTCTTTGTAAAGATCCATGCCACCCTGCCGCCTGTGTAGAGTGTGGGGCTGCCAGATGCAAACCGCATCCCCCTGCCCAAGTCAGAACACAGAACCCTGGCCCAGCTATCATATGGTTCCTTTTGGAGCAGAGAAGAGGCCCTGGAGTGACTTTCCCTGTGTCCAGCCTTGTTGGGATAGAGGTAAGGGTGCCCCTGAGCATTTCCTGTGGCCTCTGCCACACCCGCTTCTCTGAGCCTAGCGCACAGCACACACTTCACTGAAGGTGCCGCTGCTCCTGGCCTTTAGCATGAGGTCGGGTCTGTCAGGTCTAAGGGACCTTCTTGGCCTTAGAGCCCCGGGGAAGAGCTGCACTCCAGCCCAGTGACTCCGAACGCTACGGGGCAGCACAGCACCCGTGCTTCCTACTCTCTCTGGCACGAGTGGCGTCCGTGTAGCCTGGGGCCCAGCCCTCCATCCTGAGTCCTCTGGGCCCATCTCCTTGGCCTGTCAGCTCCCCTGGAGTCCTCACAACTGCTGTCTCTTGAGGCCAGGCAGATTGGGAAGCGTGTGTCAGTCGAAAAGGTCTACAGAAGTCTGGGCCCACCCCTTCCAAGAAAACGCCTTCCTCCCTCCCAAGCCTGGCCAGGTGGCATTTCTCCTGGGCTTGATATTCCAAGAGGAAAAGGCATGCCTTCAAGGGCTGGATTGTGAATGGCCTGGCTCCACACAGGCAGCCAGTCCAGCCGGGAGCCGCTCCCGGTCTTGTTACCTCGTCAGTTTTCCCTGCTAGCAGGACCCCAAGCGAGTGGTCAGCTTGCCACGGCCTTCCTGCAGGCTCTAGTAGGTCCGGGACCTTCCAGTCTAATGGAGCAGCAAGGCCCTGCCCTGCCCTTCTCTGCACCCCCAGCGCCGGCCCTTCAGGAAAACCTTCAGACCCGACAGCTGCAGTGCCCCCACTCCCAGGCCCATGGAATTCCAGCCCCTGGAAAGCTTGTCTGGCGTCCCGCTTCCCACCACAGCTCTCGCTGACCTGCTTCTGGGAGGCAGGGGGAGCCCTAGAGGCCGGCGGTTCTCACAGGGCAGACCCTTGCCCAGCCAAAGTGTGGCTGGGAGGGGAAGCAAGGCAGTGAGGGCCACGGGTGGGGAGGAGCCTGGGCCATGCTACGCGGTGGGGGGCGTCATTCAGGGCCACCTCCTTGGGCACACAAGTCCACGCTGGTCCTCCACCCGACCCCAGGTGGGTGGCCTCCGCCACGCTGCGTCGATGTAGCCTCACGGACTGCACCCCTGTGCGCTCTCTCCCCACCCCAGGACCACGCAGGAAGGTAGAGGCAGCTCATCTGGTGGTGTTTATTGAGTCCCTCATCAGAGGCAGGGAGACGTGCTGATCATCAGAAACTGGCTGACGTGGGGGCGTGGGCTGGGGAGATCCAAGTCCCGTCGGCCTCCACCCGGACACAACTGACAGCAGGAGCCAGCCTTCCCCACAGGCAGTGCCTGCAAACCAGGGTCGGGAGTCCCGGGCGCCCCAGACTCGGGCCCTGAGCACCAGCCTGCTCGTGAAGCCCCAGGCAGGGCGAGCGGGTCGTGGGTGGGCAGAGCCTGGCAGGCCAGAGGGCGTGCAACCCCCGGGCACCGGGGGCTCAGCCTTGGCCGTGCTGGTCAGGGGGTTGGAGGTCAGAAGTAGAGGGCTGGCTCGCTTCGGAAGTCCGAGAGGTCGTTCTGACCGGCGGGGGTGAGCTGAGAGAGGGGGGTGGAGGCAGTCAAGGGCATGTGCAGGCGTTAGAGCCCCCGTCTTGCCCTCCTTCCCCGGGCACCCATCCACCACCTGTCCCTGCTCACCATGACCTCCTTGGGCGGGGCCTCCTCCGCACTCGGAGTGCTCTCCAGCACCTGCTCCGGCCACTTGCTGAAAGCCACAGAGTGCTTCGGCGTATAGCTGGACAAGCCTGCAAGCCGAACGGGTAGACGTGTGGCTGCAGTCCCATGGCCTGGGCCGCCCCACCCCATCCTGCCTGCCCACCCTGACAGGCACTCACCGGAGCTGCCGTCCAGCAACCGTGGGCTCTCAGGCCTCACGCTGCTCACGAGTGTGGCCCGGGGCAGGAACAGCGCGAGGGGCTTCTCTGCTGCACCATCAGGGCCATGAGCCTCCGTGTCCTCCTCTGCATCCCCCTCCTCCTCCTCCTCCACCTCTGCCTCCGCCTCCTGCAGGGAGCTTTCAGGGGGGTACTCAAACGTGGTCTGCAGGCTCTTGTCGTTGAAGGAGATCTTCATCTGGGGGCGGGCGGCGCATCAGTGCAGGCCCCGCTGTGGGCCGTGGGGGTCCTCTAGCTGGACGGGGCTGGTGCAGGGGCCCCGGGGTGCAGTGGGGACGTCAGACCAGAGCAGGGGCCCAGCACTCCGTTGCCCCGCGGCGGGGGCTGCCCCTCATCAGAGAAGACCCTCCACCTGGACCCTCAGGCCGAGGTGTCCGCCTGTAGCCTGGGGCCTGCCCTCCCCTTCCCGCCCCCTCCCAGCCCAGGGTTCCCTCACTCCTACTGACCATCGCTCCCAAGGCCCAGACCCCAGCCAGACCAGAAGCCCTAAGGCAGGGGGTCTCCAGATGCCTCCAAGGCAGTCCCCAGGGTCGCAGGTCTGCCTCCCGAGGGAGCCAGGGGGCCAGCCACATCTCCCAGCCTGACACTTGCCAGCAGGAACAGGTCCAGCTGAGGCCGCACCCGGGAGCCCACCCCGTGCTTCCAGCAAGCCCCTCCTGTCGGCTGGGCCTTCCTCCAGGCCTGTGTTCACAGCCCAGCTTGCCAGGCACCAGGATGATCCTACCCACCCTGCTCAGCACAGACCACCACGGCTGGGCCGGGGCCTGGCACGCTCAAAACCAGGCCCCCAAGGGCCCACACGAGCTCAGGCAGCCGCCCTGCGCCAGGCCCAGGAAGGGGCACCGAGTGTTGTCACCGTTCTGCAGAGCGAGGTGGCCGGAAGCTGCGCCAGGCGGGTCCAGCAGCCCTCCTCTCTCACTCGGCCTGCCCGCACGGTCTTCACCTGCCCTGTCCGCTTGGCAGGCCCCAGGAGTCTACGCCGGGGCAAGTCCTCTGCCTCCCGCCCACAAGCCTCGGAGCCCAGACTGTGCTGCGGGCGGGGAGGGCCCGTGGGGTCCGGGCCCTCCCACGGGCCCTCCCTCTCTGGGGCCCAGGGCCAGGCCCCCACCGCCTGCTCACGGGCTCGGCCGGCCAGGCGGGGTGGTAATGAATACGGGAGCCGCCTGCCCACAGCAGATGTGAGCAGCCCTACAGGAGCTCGAAATATTAAACTCCAGGGCACAGGACAGCACAGCCAGCTCAAGTTCCTCCTCCTCCCCTGGAAGGAGCCGAGGCGGCAGCCAGGCCCCCGGGCGAAGAGTCTTGGGCCTGGGGACAGCGGGGGGCGGGGGCGGGTCTCAGAAGAGCTGGGCTCACAGTCCCGGGCAGCAGAGGGCCCAGCCTTGGGGGACATGCACAGGGCTGCCCAGGAGCAGCCGGCACTGTCCTGCTGAGCCAGGGTCCGGAAAGAAGGGCGGGGCTCCTGCCACCTCCCATGGGCACACACAGCTGTGGGCAGCCTTGCCCGCCTCTGCCCGGCCTGCAGACACCAACTGGGCAGGTCCCAAGGCCAGGAGCCGTTGCCCTCGCCCCAGCCGTCTGCACAGACGAGCAGTCAGGGAGATGGGCACACTGTCACCAGAGCCAGGCAAAAGCAAGATCGAGGTGCCAGTCCCGAGGCAGGGCTCCATCCCTGGCCACCCTCCATCCACCGCCCCTGGAACTGGCCCTCTGAGACCTGGGGCCAAAGACCCCAGGAGAAGCCCAAGGCAGGAAGGGGCTTCCGGCACAGGGGTCGCCCAGCCCAGGCCCGCAGAGCGTGCCCCTGGATACACAGCGCTGTCCCAGGGACCCCAGGCCCTCTGCGCCCATCCCCCACTGCTGGGGACAGGGACGGGCTCGCTGCCAGGGCCGGGCGGATTAGCACGCTCTCATTAGTCCGCGTGACCAGCTGCGAGCAGGACACCAAGGGGGCTGGGCACAAACAGGCCCCGAGCCTGGCACGGCCTGGCCAGGCAGTGGCCAGGCAGGAGGGGTGGGCCCACAGGCCTGCCTCAGCCAGCTGGGGCACGCAGCAAGTCACGTCCCACCTCCCTTCAGTCCCCAGGCTCCACGTGAGCTCAGGTCTGTGGGTCACAGGACATCCTGTGACTTGTGCGCTGGGGGGACCCATCTTCAGACCCCAGGGGGACAGAATGGGCAGGGGCTGCGGCCAGAGGCGCCTGCACAAGCCTGATCAGCTGACCAGCGGGGACTTTGCCCCGGGTCACTAGCGGGTGGGTCCTGGCTCCGCCCACTTCATCCTCACCGCAGCCCATCCGGCATGCCCAGCTGGTTACTGGAGAGTGTCCACCCTGCACTCTGGGCTGGGAGCTGGGCCCCAGCAGTCCCAGCTGGGGGTGAGCACCCACCCCACTCTGTACCCCGGCACCCACCGTCTACCACTCAGCCCAAGCTCCAGGGGGCCACAGGACCACTCCACAAGGCCCCAGAGTTCCCACAACAGCTCAGGTGGGACGCCCTGAGTCAAGGGCAGCCCCACCCCCACCTCTCCCACCTCCCTGCCATCAGTGGGGAAGCTGAGAGGAGGGACCGGGCCTGCTCCAGCGGTCCTGGGCTCTAGAAAGACCCGAGGACCAGAGGGGTGGGTGGTCGGGGGCTTGGGTGTGGAGGCTCAAGCCCTGTGGGCATCATGCTGGGCTGGGTGGGTGATGGGCAGGTGAGGAGGGCAGAGGGGAGGGGAGGAGCCGCCAGACGGGCACCTCCCGGGGGAGAGGCCCGCAGTTCGAACCCAGAGAGCCTAGGGCTGGGGCAGGGTGAGAGAGGTGTGGCCGCTCCCTCCCCTAGCAGCCAGGGGGAGGCAGGGTGTCTGTGCTTCTGCCCAGAAATAATTAACTAGGGGCCGTGTGCGCCCCCCGGGAATGGCTCCGGGGGGCGCGGCTGGCTGGGCGCCCACAGCCTAGGGCAGGGCTGTGTCCTCCACAGACGTGTCACCTGCAGCCTCCGCCCACATGAGGAGCTGCGCCTCCCTGTCCCTCGGAAGAGGCTGCATTCTAGCCCCCACCCCGCCCAGGAGGCCCCCGATGTCCTGCTGGCCTCCAGATCCCCACATCCCTGGACTGTGGGGGGGTGGGGGCGGAGAGCGATGAAGCCCCAGGCTGGCTGGAGCGGGCGCGGGGGCAGCGGGACCACGGGGGCGGCCACGGCCGGGGTGGTCCAGGTCACTGTGAAGGGCTGGGCGGCCCCAAGCCTCCGTCCCGCCCAACGGGTGTTCCGCTCTTCCTGGAAAGGGCAGCTGGTGCTTGCCCAGCTCGTGCTGCCATGGCAGCGCCCTGGCCAGGCTGCTTGGCCATGTAAGCCCCATCCATCTGGACCCCCCACCCCTGAGGCTGGCCCCAGGACAGGGGCCCAGCTGGTCCAAGGGCCGGGCCAGGCCGGGGCCTGCTTCCTCCCGAAACTTCCTCGCGTCCTTCTCACCCCCACTCAGCCACTGGGACCCCACAGCCCTGCCCCAGGCTTTGGGCTGCAACCCTGCAGACCCAGGAGGCAGCAGCAGGCTCCCAGTGTGACGGCCGTGAGGCTGCGGGGCTGGGGCAGGGGCTCAGCAGAGAGCTCCGCAACCTCCAGTGCCCTCAGGCCCACCCTCCGCACGGCAGGGCGGAAGCCACCGCCTCCACCTCCCGAGGCCAGCAGGGGAAGGAGCCTCCAGCAGCAGTTGGGGCCCAGGGTCGGGACGCAGGAGCAGACGGGGGAGAGAACAGGCATGGGCGTGGGGCCGGGACCGTGGCTGCCAGACGCGAACAGAGGGTGAGGCGAGGTCAGGCGGGCAGGACGGGGCAGGGGTGGGGGGCGCCGGAAGCGCGGCAGGGACGGGCGCGGATGCCTGACCGGGCAGATGGAGCGGCAGGAGAGGGTGACGCGGGGAGTGAGGCAGTGCCAAGGCCGACCCTGAGGCAGGAAGGCCAAAGGAAGCAGATGGGCGAGGTGCCACGTCTAATTAGACAACGCCAGCAGCACGGCGGGTGAGGGGGCTCCGTGACACCTGCACGCCACCGCGCCCCACGGCCCCAAACACGGAGGCGAAGGGCAGAGGCGGCCTCGGGACGAGCAGAAAAGGACAGTGCATCTGCCCACAGCACCTGCTGATCACAGTCACGTGGAGATGGCCTTGGAATCTGCCCTGGGGTAACACACTGCTGCCGAGATGACCAGGAAGAATCTGAGGAACGTCTCCTTGTGCCCAGAGGGCGTCAGGCCTCCCCATAAGGGCAGCCTTTTCCTCACTCCCCAGCAGCTCAGCCCAGGCTCAGACCAGCCTGCCAGCCCTCACTCAAAGCCAAGTCCTGCTAAGCGTGAAGCCGGTGTGCTCTCTGGGGAGCTGAGTAGGAGTCCCACCCCATCCAGAGCAAAGGGCTTCCTGCCCCTTCCCACTTCCACCCTGGCCCCTGCTACCTGCACAGGCCACTCCCCGAAGCTGGGGCCCGCCTGGGACAGGACTGCCCAGCCAACCCCAGAGGGAGCCACGAGAGCCAGTAAAAAGACCCCCCGCCCCCACCAGAGCCCCTGGGTCCCTAGGATCCCACTGGAACCCGTGCCGGGGACCCCCCAGCCCGCTCTCCTGGAGCGTGCACAGCCACCAGCCCCCTCTGGCCCACGGAGAAGCCACCCCACACCCAACCCAGGTGTCCTGAGAACGGGCCCCGTGCTACACCCACAGATCTGTGACCAGCCACCTCTCCCCCTCCCTGCTGGGGACTCTGCCCCCCGCCACTCACCTTCTTTCTTGAGGAGCCGGCCTTGGTGAGACAGGACTTCTGCGGGGCCAGATAGCCGCCAATCACCTCGATCTCGTGCACGGTGGGGTAGCGCTTCTTCGGCGAGGTCCCCGCGGCAGCAGGGGGCTCTGAAACTCTGCCTGGCTCCTCTTCCTCAGCCTCCCTTGGCCCGGCCTCGCCATCGGCCTGGACGGCCCCTGGCTTCCTCTTAGGCACCACTGTGAAGGTGTTGCCCCCCCGATGATGGAGCTCTGACAAGCGCCCAGGCCTGGTCAGATGTGGGTGGTACTGGGGAGGCGCACCAGCCCCGGAGCAGGGCAGTTTGGCTTCTTGGGGGACCTCGTCCTCCGAGTCCACCTCATCAATGAAAGTGATGGGCAGCGCTGGCCGCCCAGGCTCCCTGCCGCTGTTGGCCAAGCCAGGAGTCTGGAAGCCCTGGGCAGGCTCAGCTTCAGAGGCGGCCCGTGGAGATGGCGGTGGTGAGGGCGGCCTCTGCCACCTGACGGCAGGGTCCACAAGGGCAGTGGCGGGTGCGGGGCTGCCCCCCTCCTCGATCCTGGAGGGGCTCCTCCCCGCTGCAAACACATCATCCACTCCAGGCACCTGCTGGGCTTCAGGCTCCAGGTACTGGGAGGCCCAGCCAACTTCTTCCTCTGGAGGCTCCATGGACCGCCTCCCTTCCCCAGGAGGAGCCCCAGAGGTCTTGCGCTTGGGGATGACTACGAAAGAGTTTCGAGAGTTCACTCGAAGGCTGGCCAGAGCCCGGGCCTGGAGATCCCCAGCAGGGATCCTGCCCATGTCTGGCTTTGGGGCTGGCCGGATCTCGAAGGAGTCATTGGCGCTGGTGGCCGCGGAGACCCACTGGCGCTGGCTGGGAGTGGCACTGGAAGGGCTGAGCGTGGGCAGGGCAGGAGCCGCGGCTGGACTGGCACTGGGGGTCCCCGGGCTGGGGGACTGGTGGGCGGGGGCCTCCCCCGACTCCACCTTTGGCTTCCACTCGCCTGGCCCAGGCGCGGAGCCCTCAAAGCCCTTGGCAGCGCCGGCCCGGGACTCCGGGGCCGCGGGCCCGTTGGGGAGTGGGCGAGTGCCCGCACTGTGGCGCAGGCCCCGCGGATGGACCGTGAAGGAGTTGCTGCTGGTCTTGTGCAAGAAGTCGCTGCGCCGGGGCCTGGGGCCAAGGCCTGAGCCGCAGCACTCCGGATCGGACTGGAAGCAGGCGGCGCGCTCGCCCACGCGCGGAACGGCCGGGCCCGGAGAGGGCGGCGGCGTGGGGCGGACGCGCTCCGGGCTCCCGCGGCGGCGCGGCGCGGCCGGCGGGTCGAACTTCTGGAGCAGGCGGCTGACGCGGCCGGGCGGCGGCGGTGCCTCGTACACAAGCACCTCCGCGGCTCGGATGCGGGCGGTCCCACCAGGACTGAGGCCCGGGCTGGGCGCGGGCGCGGGCGCGGGCGGAAAGCCGGGCGCCGACTCGATGATGAGGATGTTGTCGGCTCGGATGGTGCGCACTCCAGGCACGCAGCAGTACAGCTCCAGCAGCTGCTCCGCGGGCCGCGCTCCGGACCCCGCCGCGCCCGCGCCCCCGCCGCGCCGCGCCCCGTGCCGCCGCTCCGACTCGAGCCGCATGAACGGGTTTTCGCGCAGCGGGCCCAGGCTCTCGGCCAGCACCAGCGGCTCGGTCGCCGGCCCCGCGGTCTCCGTCGCGCCCGCCCCAGCGACCGGCGCCGCGCCTCCGCCCAAGGCCGCCAGCTTAGCCCGCTTTCGCTCGAGGATCTCTCGCTTCCAGGCAGGCATCGCGGCGCGGGGCGCTGGGCCCGGCCGCCCCAAGCCGGCCATGCTGCGGAGTGGCCGCCGGAGCCAGCGCGCGCCGGGGACTGCGGCCGCCGCCCGCCGCCCGCCTTCGCGCCGCGGCCCCACCCCGGGGCCGCCGCCCATTGGGGGAGAGGCCCGTTCAGGCCCGCCCCAGCCCCGCTGCCCCACCTATGGCAGGGAGGGTAGCCGGCCACGCTGATTGGAGAGCGTTCTCCCCGACCCCGCCCTCCCGCCGACCTCAGTGGACAGCGCCCAGCACCGGAGTGGGTCCCTATTGGGGAGGCCCCCTGGGACACGCCCGCGACGCCTCACGCCCCTCAAGGGAGGCCCACACTTCCGCCTCCGCCGCGCTCGGAAGGCGGAGCCAGGAGGGGGCGGGTTCTGCCCCGCAGGCAGGCCGGACCCCCGGGCCCCGCGTCGCGGGTGACCTTGGCTGCGCTTGGTCTGTCCGCCTGTTATCCCGCGGAAAGCGCGGTGGAAGAAGGGCCAACCCAGGACTGGAAGGCTGTCTCGCCCCCGTGCGCGGTGCGCCGGTTGTACGCCAGCCTCCCTCTTCCTGGCCCAGGTGCCTATGGGTCCAAGGACTGCCCTCCTGCGGGACTTAGTGGAGACGGCAACGGCTGGAGCCCCACCCCGTGCTGAGGAATCGGTTTCTCAGGAATCTCTTGATTTTTGCTGGCCCCTAGAATCCACTCTTGTTGCCCAGACAAGTAGTGGAAACTATTCACCCTTAGTCATCCAGAGCCCATCAAACACGGATGGGAGTGTGGAAGCCCATAACACACACAAGCAGGCCCACAGCGGTCCAAGGCACACAGGGCAATAATAGCTGGGGCACATTCCATTCACCTGATGAACCGCCCAGTCCCAACGCTGACTTTGAGGGCACACCTTCTCCGTGTACTTGCCATGAGGAAGTTCACTGCCCAGGGAGGGCTGCACAAAGTTCACTACGTTCTTTCAGGCCTGCTGGAGCCAAGGAGAGAGCAAATCGGGGGCTTGGGCAAGGACAACTGTCACCTGCCTTTCCATCACCTGCCTACAGCCAGCAGATGTTCACAAATGACACTACTGCCTCCCACTACACTCACTTTTCAGAGACAAGTCTCCAAGAGCACCTGGGCCTCTACAAAGACCCAGGGCAGGTTTCAGCCTCACTTCCGTGTTCCGTGGCAGTCTGCAGCTATCACTACAGTAACAGTACTTGTAAGAGCCCAGTAAATCCAGCTGGAGAAACGAAACTGGATTTCAGCCTTCCAGAGCTCAAGTGTTCCTTCAGGACTCTCCTCAAACCACCTTCCCAAAAGGAAGCTAAACATTCTTGCACTCATCCCGTGTGTGCCGACAGGATTACCTAATCCCGAACTACCAGAGTCCAACCGGGCAGTGACGAAACACAAACTAAAAATAACCTTGAAAGGAAGCCCACCGCCAAGGGTCAGCTTGTGTCTGGTTTTGACACAGGTCATGCCGATGCTGGGTAGAAGACGTTTCTGTACCTGTGGCACAAACTAGACCAGCCTCCAACTCAAGCGTCTCAGTGGCTCAGGCCTTGCAGCAGCCATCCTAGGAAAAGGGTCCTGAAGCTGTTTCACTAGAACAAGAGTCCAGGAAACATGTTCCGTAGAGGGTGAGACAGGGAATAATTTAGTCCAGTGGTTCTTACTAGGAACAGCTTTGTCCCCCAGGAGATCTGGCAATGTCTGGAGACACTGGGCTGTCACAAGTGAGGGGTGCTTCCTGGCATCTGCTAAGTGGGGGTCAGGGGTGCCACTGAACACTCTATGATGCCCAGGACAGCCTCTCCCTGCACACACACAACCGAAAGTGATCCGACCCAAAGGCCAGCCGTGCCCAGATCACGAGGCCCACGCCCTGCAGGCCACACTCACTATCTGCCATGGTGTCTTCACAACCGTTTGAAAATATGTCACCTTTAGCTGAGAGGCAGCACAAACACAGGCCCCATGCCACAGCCTGCTGACCCCTGCTCTGCAGGTCCGTGAGGCCCACAAGGACTCTGCTGGCACACGCCTGTTAGTCCTCAAGGTGGGCCCACCCCCAGGCTGGCTTCACTCTGGCTCCCAGGCAGGGAGCAGGGATGCTCCGAGGGAACTACCCTGCCAAACAGCCAGAAGGCTCGAGCCAACTTCCAGCCCTCTCTTACAGCCTCAGCTCTGTAACCACGCACATCACACAGCAGGGAGCGTCTCAGCGTTAACCCTCAGAAGGTCAGGCAACCACTGTGTGTTTCAGCAAAACATTCTCTTATTTTATTTTCATCTCAGCAAATGTTCTCATTTGGCACCTAACTGGCATCAAACCAAAGCCCTCAGAGTGACAAGCGTGGGCTGAGGCCAACTGCAAACTTCCCATGTGTGGGTCTCAATGCCTGTTCGCATCATTCACCTGCTCCTCTCTCTGGTCCCTTAGAGTGGCCTAAGTGTCTCAGGTGCGCTGACACTGCCGGCCACGAGGTGGCGGAAAAGCTGGGAAAGGGAGCCAAGCAGCGCCTTGAAAGCAAGTTCTTTTCCCAGGCGACAGATCTCCGGACAGGGTCCGGGTCACGTTATTTAACATCCTCCTGTCTGCCTGGGCTGGAATGAAGAGAAAGCCATTCTCCGCAGTGCCACTGGGGAGAAGACACAAGCTGGTTTACACTTTTTAGAGCTCAAGCATCTAAGAAAGTCTTGTCTAGGGAGATGGGGACAGCAAGCGCTCAGATCAGCACTGCTCGCCAGGGCAAACCCCGAGTCCAGCTTTGCAGCCTTTGTACACGGCGTACTTTGCCAGGATCCATGAAAATACTCAAAAGCCCATGAGGATATTTTACTTATATGCAGTTTCTGTCAGGAGTTCAGGATTGTCTGGCTTTCTCAGGATCCTTCTCGGGATCTCAGCTCAAGATTAGCTATTCAAACCGTGAAATAAGAGAAAATACACTTTAAGAATCAAGGCTTCTCTTTTTAGCCCAGCTGAGGGAACAATTTCAGACACGACTGATTCAAAACCAGGCACGCAGCAGGGCACAAGCGGGCTCTCAGACTCAGATTTCTTCTCTGGTGCGGTAGACGTGGGGACTCCGTGTGGGTCCCAGCACTCCAGCCTATCTTCTGCGAGGCTAGTTGACCCGGCAGGCACGGATCATGAGCAGCTGCAGGAGAATGAAGACCGGAGACGTGATCAGGCCGAACCAGAGCTCTCGCGTTTGCTCCACCAACTTCTGGCACAACAACATCTCGAAGACGAACTTGAGGCTGAGAACTGTGAGGACCCAGAAAAGGCGGAGCACGGCCAGCCGCTTCTCTCCATCCTGGAACAGTCTCACGGAGACGATGGTGGTGAAGTAGGTGCTGAGCCCGTCAGCAGCGAAGAAGGGCACGAAGACATTCCACCAGGAGAGGCCGGGAGCCAGGCCGTCCACACGCAGGGCTAGCAGCACGGAGAACACCAACAGGGCCAGCAGGTGCACGAAGATCTCGAAGGTGGCGAAGCCCAGCCACTGCACCAGCTCCCGGAGCGAGAAGAGCATCGCGCCGGTTGGGCGCGGGCCGGGGCCCGGCCGAGCGTCCCAGCTGCCGATCTACGCGGCTGCGCCCTCCTAGCCTCGGGGGCGCCTGCCGCCGCCGCGGCCAACGAGAGGCAGCAAGCGGCCCCACCTGCCCTGGCCCTCGGCCCCGTCGCGCGGCCGACGCCCCGGCCCCGACCCGGGACCCCTCACAGGCCACCCGCCGACGCCCGCCACGCTCGGACGCCATGCCCCGCCGGGCGCGGCCCTAGGGCGTCACTTCCGGCCGACGCCGGAACCCGGAAGTCGGAGCCGGTCGCGGGGCCCAGGGCTGGCGGCGAGTGCTGCGGGTCACGTCAGGATTGCGGGGTTCCCCGGGGTCAGCCCATGCCGGGCGCACGACTCCTGGTGCTCTTCGGCAGCCAAACGGGCACAGCCCAGGATGTGTCGGAGAGGCTGGGCCGCGAGGCCAGGCGCCGGCAGCTCAGCTGCCGGGTGGAAGCCCTGGACTCTTACCCCGTGGTGAGGGCTCGGCGGACCTCGGCGGGGGTGCCCCGCGGGCTTGGGGCGCCGGCCCCCAAAGCGCTCGACCCCGGGGGCTGCGTTTCGTCTGAGAGCGGGCCCTTCCATTACGGCAGATTTAGGGGCCGGGAACGTTTGGGAGCAGCGGCCAGTTTAGCGCATGGAGACAGGGGAGCGGTAGCCGGAGAGCCGGAAAGAGAAGGCCGGCCGCTCGCGAGCGCTGAGTCCCCCCTTTGCCCCATTCCTCTGAGAGAAGGAGGAGAGCCAGGCTGCTGGGAGGATGCCTGGCCATTACAGCCCGAGGCCTTACATGTGTGTCTTTTTGTTGAGGTGAATCTGATTAATGAGCCCGTGGTGATATTTGTTTGTGCAACTACAGGCCAAGGAGACCCCCCGGACAACATGAAGGTAAGGCTGACCTGAAGTGCGCTCAGGAGCTCAGATCCCTGCCCTTGGCCCACACCCTGGTTTTGTTGCTTGGGAAGACTTGAGAAGCACAGTGAATAATTGTTCTCCTGTGGATTTGGGAGGAGATCTCTGGATGGAGCGGGGAACTCTGGGTGTCTTTCCTAATAAACTCTGGACCGCTTTAACTTTTCATGTTTTTTCCAGGGCTGTATATAAATCTGGTATGGGTCTTGTGTGTATTTCAAAGCTCACCTTCAGGGAACATTTTTCCATTCTTTGACCATCTTTTGAGCACACATTGTATTCCAAGCGTAATCTAATGCTGTGAATCCAGCCATGAACCCAGTAGTCACATTTCTACCCTCGTGAAACTCAAAACAGCAAAAGCAAAAGTTTAATGGGCAGTTACAATGCCAAAGAAATGCATGCTGCAAGAGAAAGTGCTTGATGTTAATGGGAGCATTAATAAGGGCTGCCTCCCTCAATCTGGAGGTTCAGAGAGAGCTTTCTAGAAGAAGAAAGGCTAGGCTAAGTCTTGAAGGATAAGTGGGGGCTAGCCAGGCACCAGGCAAGAGGGAGCAGCCTCTGCAGAGGAGAAAAAGACCCCAGACGTGGAAGAGTGGAAAGCAGTTCAGGATGGTCGAACCAAGGAATGAATCAGGCTTGGAGGGGAAAAGAGCAGGCAGCCAGGTTGGATCCCAAAGCGGTCAGCAGCCACGGGGAGGCAGAAGGACTTGAGACAAAGGGCCGTGGAGCCCATGGGGCGATGCGGTCACGTGTGTATTCTAGCAAAACCAGCCTTTGTCTGCAGGAAAGCCGGAATGGGGGGGGTGGTGGTGGGAGGTGGGCACAATGCAGCCAAGAGCCTGAGGCTTGGGGCAGGATGGTGGCAGAGCAGAGGTGGGCAGACGCCCTCCAGAGAAGCTAAGAAGGTAGAGTTGATTGAACATGGAATTGTGGAATCGAATCTCAAAGATGAGAAAGAAGGTAGAATTAAGACGGGGATAGGGAGGCCTGTCGTGCTGCGATTCATGGGGTCGCAAAGAGTCGGACACGACTGAGCGACTGAACTGAACTGAACTTGGGCCTAGCTACTAGGATGGATGGTGGTTCTACACACAGAAGCAAGAGAATTGGGAGGGTGAGATGCCCAGACGTTGTCCANGGCCTGTCGTGCTGCGATTCATGGGGTCGCAAAGAGTCGGACACGACTGAGCGACTGAACTGAACTGAACTTGGGCCTAGCTACTAGGATGGATGGTGGTTCTACACACAGAAGCAAGAGAATTGGGAGGGTGAGATGCCCAGACGTTGTCCAGGTGGAGACGCGAGGTCGGCCTGGAGCTCCAGTGAGGATCCTTAGTGGAGGCACCTGTCGCAGTGGCCAAAATATGGAGGCGAGAGGAAGGAGGTGCCTCCGTCCCCCAGGATGGGCTGCCCTTAAACACAAAGGCGTGGAAGGTGGAGAAAAACCAGTAAGGAGCAGGAAAGTGGCCCCAATAGCAAGAAGAGGGAGAGGACCGTCTCCAAGGTCGAGGGCATAGGGGTGTCTGTTTCCAGAGGATGGTCTCGTGCTCAAAGCTGCAAGGAAATGAAGTAAGGTCAGCAAAGGGACGGCTGGCAGCCTCGGGCACGGAAGCATTTAAGGACATCTGCACGTGAAACAAGTCAAAAACGTTTATGCTGTGAGGGGTTAAGGGAGTAAACAGAATAGTTGTGAGAGAGAAACCCAGGCCTGTTTAAATGCTGGTAGGTGCAAGAGGCAGGAGATTGAAGAATAAGCTTGGAGTGGGCACACCAGCACGGGAGGCGGTGCAGGAGAGGAGGCAGGTCTGGGGAGATCAAGGCAGGAAGTGTGTGGTGGATGCCAGAGACCAGGGTGTGGAAGGGGCAGGGGATGAAGACCTCCATAGGGTCAGCTGGGCAGAGGTCCTGACTTTGCAGCAGAAACTAACAGCATGAGCGTGGAGATGGTCACACCGGGATGAGGGTGGTTACCGGAGGGCCGGATGCCAGGATGGACACCACGGAGGCAGTCAGGATGGGGCCCTCCCAACCCAGCACGGCACAGGAGCAGGGGACCCCAGCCTCCTGGTCGCTGTCGGACACTGGCCAGGAAGGCCCCTCTCTTGGCCAAGAAACCCACTGGTGACAGGCCTGAACTTGAGGTTTTCTGTCATCTTCTGAAGCACAGACAGACCACAAAAAACGGCCACGTGCTCGAGGAAAGCCCCCTGTGGAGGACAGGGACGAAGGAAACACGCACAACCAGGGGGACAGGCAGAGCAGAGCTCCAGCCGAGAGGGGTGGGCGAGCCTGGCGCTCCGGGCCAGAAACGCAAAGCTGGGCAGGGCAGGGGCTGAGGAGACCGCCTTAACATGATCCCAGATCAGAAGATAACGCTGAGAGATCCTCTCAGAAACCGTAACAAAGATAGGGAACGAGAAAGATGACATCAGGAGTCCCGCAACGGGGAGGAGAGCAGTGAGAGAATCACCGCGGAAAGTGTCGACAGGACTGAAGGCTGGATCTCCAGCCAGCAAGCCCACCATGTGCCCAGGAAGGGCTGGTGGGGCGTGAGCTGGGCCCCCACTGACACCTGACTCGCGTGGGTTTCAGCTGTTGGGCGTGCAGAGCACCCAGGCATCTGGGATCAGGGCAGGCCACAGAGGGACACTGGCTTCCCAGCAGCAACCACCCAGCTGGACCAGCTCAGAGCAAACTTTCAGGGGCCTGGAGAAGACAGTTTCAACCTGAAGTGTGCCCCACTGTCTGCCCGCGGTGCAAGGGGAAGCCTGGCATTTTCACACCTAAGCTGTGAGAATCGCATCTTCCCTGGACACTTTTTCAGGAAGTGCCTGAGGCTTTCCACAGCCTTCATGAGACAAGGTCTAAGCAGGAGGTCTCAGAAGTGGCTCTGGCCTGTGGGAAGGCCAGGCCCAGACCTGGAATGGGAGGCGCTCCCGCACAAGCTGCCCAGCGGTGACCCTGCGGTCAGGGAAGGAGAGGGACTTGGGCTCCGACCTGGGGGCCACCTGGGATGAGTGGCCGCATGGAGGTGAGGGCGCCCTGCGGGAGGGGAACAGCGTGGGACCTGGGCTGGCTCCGTGGGGGCAGGGAACGGACACGGAGCAGCCTGATGGCCGGTAGCTCCAGACCCAGGAGGGAAGATGCCACTGAGTGGGGAAGCCAGAGCAGAGAGGGGCCTCGGGGTCTGCCGTGCTGGCCCAGAGCCTCTTTGTGGCCATGGGGCCCGAGGCAGGGCTGAGAGCCACCAGGGCCTTTCTGCCCGCGTGCTGGGGGCGGGGGGCCGGGCCAGCAGCTGCCCTACTGGTGACAGCTCCACCAGGCGCCCCCGGCCCTCTGCGGGGAGCACTGGAGCCCAGCAGGGCGGCTTTCTTCCGCTTTCCCATTTCCTGCCTTTTCCCAACTCGTTCACCACTACGGTAGAATGAGAAGCAGCGGTCTTGTAACAGAAGCGTTGCTCAGGAGAGCAGAGCCCTGGGGAGGCCTGGGCCCTGGGAGGCCTGGCCTGGTGGCCGGCAGAGGTCCTGAGCGCCCCTCTCCCGCTGCAGAGTTTCTGGAGGTTCATCTTCCGGAGGAGCCTGCCGTCCACCGCCCTCCGTCAGATGGACTTTGCTGTGCTGGGTCTGGGGGACTCGTCTTACGCCAAGTGAGTAAGGGAGGGTGGGCCTGCCCCGTGTCCACACAGTGGCCTGGCGGGGGGATGCGTGACCCAGCCCCCAGGGCACCCCCTTGAGCCCGTGGCCCTGGCCACGCTTCCTGGCCCCACAGACGCTCTTTGGTGGCATCTTCTCCATGGCCAGAAGCCCTGGGCTTGGAGGATAGGCTGGTTCATGCAGGAAGTGGGCAGGACAGCCAGGGCGGGGAGGGGCCTGGCTGGGGCCACGCCTGAGACACGGTCCAGGCAGGAGCTGGTGTCCAGAGCCAGACATGAGGGCCTGAGCCCGTGTCCTCTGTCAACACATGACGCAGGGCAACAAGGGAGCCGGCTCACCCCACCCTCATAAGCAGCCTTTGGGGAGGGGTTTGAGCTTAGGACGAGCATGGAGAACAGGGAGGTGAGAGCAGGCAGGGTGCAAAGAGCCTGGCCCCCAGGAGCCGTTCTGTGGCCACCGCTGCCTGCCTCTGCTTTGCTTTCTTTGACCATTTTCACGGCACATCTGTGTCCTGAGCAGAGTGCTGTCGCTTTGCACTATTTCCCAGGGAAGTACTGAGGGCTCTGTGTTCAGGGGTACACGTGCCGTGGGGCTCCTGCAACATTACAGCTCCTAACTCTGCAGCTGAGGGAGGGGTCGCTGGGTACAGACGCCTCCAGAGCCAGATGCAGCCCGAGGCCTGGAGTTGTTCGGGTGAAAAGGACGGAAAGCGGGTGGCATGTGACCCTTGCCTGGGAAGGGTCTGGGGGCTTTGTTTACTGCAAAACATAGATGTCTGTTCCCACTGCCGGGCACACCCACGGGGCGGGTGAGCCTCTGGAGCCTCCACCCTGTGCAGCCCGCTTGGCGTGCACCTCCCGCCTGTGCAGGGCCAGGGCCGGCGCCAGCTCTGTCTTCTCTGTAGGTTCAACTTCGTGGCCAAGAAGCTGCACCGCCGGCTGCTGCAGCTCGGGGGCAGCGCCCTCCTGCCCGTGTGCCTGGGCGATGACCAGCACGAGCTGGGGTGAGTGGTCGCGGGGTGGGGCTGCCCTCCTGTGGGCCCAGCCAGGAGCAGGGTCCCCAGGGGGGTTGTGCCTGCTCTCTGCAGGCCGGACGCTGCCATCGACCCCTGGCTGCAGGATCTGTGGGAGAAGGTGCTGGGGCCACACCCTGTGCCTCTGAACCTCGACCTGAGCCCTCCTGGAGTCGTGTAAGTGTGGCCTTGGAGTGGCACCCGCCCGCACAGCAGACCTGGCCAGTGGTCTGACGAGTGTCTGCCCTTTCACAGTTGGCCCTCTAAGTTCACCCTGCAGTTCCTCAAGAACACCCCCAGCTCGGGCCCTGAGGAGCTGTGTGTGGCCAGAACAGACCCTCAGGGGCCCCCGTCAGAGCTGCAGCCATTCCTGGCGCCCGTGGTCAGCAACCAGAGGGTCACGGGGCCCTCGCACTTCCAGGACGTGCGGCTGATTGAGTTCGACATCTCGGGCTCTGCGATCAGGTGCGGGGCGGCGCCAGGGGCCCGTGGAGGGGCTGCACGGGAGACCCAGTCCAGGGTTGAGCTGCTCTTCTCCCGAAGTGGGTGCACGTCAGGGACGACAGCTGGGGAGGCTGGACCCCTCTGTCCAGGGGCCCCTGGCCTCCCTGGCCGCTTGCCTCCTTCCTCTGCAGCTTCCCGGAGCCCCCAGTGTCTGCCCCGCCACAGGCGGGCCCCTCCCCAGGCCCTGGCTGTCCCTCCCCCACAGCTTTGCCGCCGGCGACGTGGTGCTGATCCAGCCCGAGAACGTGGCCAGCCACGTCCAGCAGTTCTGCCAGGTGCTGGGCCTGGACCCTGAGCAGCACTTCCGGCTGCAGCCCCGGGAGCTGGGTGAGCCCCCAAGGCCGCGGCACTCACACTGTGCATGCCCCCACACCCCCCGGTGCCCTGTCCCCCTGTCCCCGCCCCCCACTCTTCAAGCCGCCTCCCTCACGCCATAGGACCTGTCCGGGTGCCCCTGTGGGTGCGGTCTGGGGGCCTGACATTCCCAAAGATGCCAGACGTACCTGTGATCATGGTGGGGCCCGGCACCGGTGTAGCCCCCTTCCGAGCAGCCATCCAGGAGCGAGTGGCCCAGGGCGAGACCGGTGAGCAGAGACGGGTGGGGAGGTGGCCCGCCGAGCCCTGCGGGTGCGGGCCCAGGCTCAGGCCCTGCTCCCCGCCCCCTCCCCACCAGGAAATGTGCTGTTCTTCGGCTGCCGCCGGCGGGACCAGGACTTCTACTGGAAGGCCGAGTGGGAACAGCTGCAGGCAAGGGGCTGCCTGACTCTGGTCACGGCCTTCTCCCGGGAGCAGGTGTGTGTGGAGGGGCAGGGAGGGGCACGGGGTGCGGCGCCCAGGGTGCAGGCTCAGAGCGGCCCCTGACTCCCGCCCCGCAGGAGCAGAAGGTGTACGTGCAGCACCGGCTCCGGGAGCTCGGGCCACTGGTGTGGGAACTGCTGGACGGCCGGGGCGCCCACTTCTACCTGGCAGGGTGAGTCTGCGCTGCGGGAGGGGGTAGGGATGGGCCCGTGGGGACGCCGGCTGTGCCGAGCGCTGTCCCGCCTGCCCTTCCAGCAACGCCAAGTACATGCCAGCCGACGTGTGTGACACCTTGCTGTCCATCTTCCGGGAGGAGGGCGGGCTCTCTGGCCCCGATGCGGCCGCCTACCTCACCCAGCTGCAGCGGACACTGCGTTTCCAGACTGAGACGTGGGCCTGAAGGGCCATCCTGCCACTGGCCGCAGCCAGCCTGCCCGACGCTCTCTATGGGCTGTTGTTGGCTCTCGCCCTGTCTCCCAGCTGGGAGGGTGGTCAACTCGCCTGCACAGACCCCAGCAGAGGGAGGAGGCCCTGGGCAGCACACACCTGCCCGCGCGGTTCCGGGAAAGCCTCAGCAATAAACGCCGGGCCTGTGGTGGACGCTTCCTACCTGCTCTTCCTTGTGCGGAAGTGGGCCTTGGGCAGTGGGTGGTCCAGAGCAGGTCTGGATGGAACAGCCCGCTCCGCTGGGCGCGGGCGCCGAGGCTGTGTCTGATGATAAGAGTGCTGGCCGTTTGCCCGCCTTGTGTAGATTCTGCCCTTGCCCTGAAGGAGGGCCAGGCAGGAGAGGCACCCAGCCAGGCTGGTGTTGACCATCCCTTAGCAGCTCAGGGTAAAGCCACCCAGGGCCCTCAGGAGGGAGGGACGGGGTGTGGCTCAGGCTGGTGGGGAGGTAGGTCTGACTGGCGTCCCCACCCCTGGGAGGGGAATTCCTGTTGGAGGAGTTGGACTGGCTTGCCCACAAGGCCACCCCCTGGAATCCAGCTGGCCGTCCCTGGCTGACACGGGGACTGCCTTGCCCACGGCTGAGCCTGGGCAGATCCTGTAGGAGACAGCACGCTGGGCCCAGGAGCCGGCAGGGGCACGGGGACCCAAGTGAAGTTTCCTCGAGTGGGGCCTGGAGCCAGAAGGAGGTGGCGGTTGCTGCAAGGTCAGTGCCAGAGCCTGCCCCGGCTGTGGAGGGCCACGCTGACCTTCAAGGCCCCAGCCACCCCTCTGCCACCCTGGGGTCTCCACCCACCCATCCTGGGCCCTGCCCTGGAGGCACCGCCCCTGAACTGTGCCCTGGGGTTCCTGCTGGGGTCCCTGCTGACTGCAGCTCTGGGTTCACCGGTCAGCCTCTGGGCCCTGAGCACTTGGACCCACTGCACCAAGTGCTGGTAGAGGATGGGTCGGGCAGTGGGGCCCTTGGGAAGCCCCAGGGTGCCAGGACTCCGGACAGTGAGCCCCTGCTGGGGGCCACGGCCGCGGCCCCACCCTGGGCCAGCCGCACAGAGGACGAGGAGGCGCAGCAGGAGGCAGAGGAGTGCCCCATCTGCACGGAGCCCTACGGGCCGGGGCAGCAGCGCCCGGCCCTGCTGAACTGCGGCCACGGCCTCTGCACGGGCTGTCTGCACCAGCTGCTGGGCGCCGCCCCCAGTGACCTGGGCCATGCACGCTGCCCGCTGTGTCGCCAGAAAACCCCCGTGCTCGAGTGGGAGATCTGCCGGCTGCAGGAGGAGCTGCTGCAGGCCGACAGGACCCTGCGCCCCGCGCCCCCCAGCCCGCCCCTGCCTGCACGCCGCGACCGCGGGCCCTGGGCCTCCCTGGAGCACCGCTACCAGCTGTGCTTCCTGCCGGAGGCCGTGGGCGGCCGAGGCTGCCTCCCCTTCCTGCCCTGCCCGCCCTGCCTGGGTGCCTGGCTCTGGGCCCTGCGGGGACACGGGCCCTGCGCCCGCCGCCTGGCACTGCTGAGCCTGCTGGCACTCGAGCTGCTCGGCCTGCTGCTCACCTTCACCCCACTCCTGCTGCTGGGGCTGCTCTTGGTGCTGCTGGGCGGCTCCCGCCGCTGACGGCCACGCACCTGCTGCCGGCACGGCCTGGGCCTGGGCCTGGGCCAGCCGTGGCTGCCGACCGACAGGAGGCTTCAGTGCCAGGGGCCCTGGGAGCACCCTGCCGAGGTCCGATGACCAGCTGAAGAACCCAGGGCTGACCAGGGCGCTAGCCCGGGGCCTAGACAGGGCCGCCCCGGAACCTGTGTTCAGCCTCTGACCCAGCCCGAGACACCTCCTGCCCAGACACGAGCCGCCTGTACCCAGCACAGCACCAGAGGAGGTCCGTGGCCAGGGCTCTGAGAGCCCCTCGATGGACAGGCCCCAGCCCGCTGCCGGGCCTCTCACCCGGCCATTCTACAGGAGGGGGCGCCATGGACCCGAGTGTTCCCTGAAGGTCAGGCAGCCTGGGGGGCCCCTGCCGCACAGGCCCAGCCCATAAAGGGCCGCCTCAGGAGCCCAGTGGCCCCTAGCGGGCTGGGTGTCAGCACACACCCCTCCACTTCAAGGGCCCAGGGCGCCACCGGGTCCTGGAGCCAGAGACCGCCAACCGGGCGCTGCCCTCCCGACCCCGCCGCAGTGCCCCTCCCTGCGCCTGCGGCCTGCGCCTGACGGACCCTGTCAGAGCCCCGCCTCGCGGGCCCGTCGGGACGAGGGGCAGCTCCCAATAAAAGACAGGCTGCTGGCGCTCCTGCATCCCTCTCCCTTCCCCTCCCCTCCCCAGCTGAGCGACAGTCCCTGCTTCGGAGGCCATCGTCCAGCGCCAGACAGGAGGCACTCAGGCCCTGTACCCCGCTGTGGTTGCCCCAGCCCCAGCTCAGACGGGCCCCCGGGCTGTGCCCACAGCGCCTCAGGGGGTCAGGCGGGCTCCGTGGCCCAGGTGGGCTGCCCCGTGCCCCCAGCTGCACTCACACCCAGGGGCCAGCCCAGAGAAGGTGCCCTCCCGTGCCCTCTCTTTGTCCAGCTGGCCCTGCTCTGCCCAGCTGCTCCCACAGGCCTGCCCGGAGCACTCAGGTGGCTCACACACACACACGCAGGCCCCATCTGGCCCCCACTGAGCAGAGCAGGCTGACCCCCAGTATCGGGCCTCGCTCTGGCTGCTCAGCCTGGATCCCACCGGGGCTGCCCTTCTGGGTGCCCACTCCCCCTGGCCCGGGCCTGTGAGCAGCCTCGGCTCCGGTGCAGGGCACAGGGTGCAGGCTTTGGCAAACAGTTTTAATGGCAGAGTTGGCTGCAGCGACAATGCCACGCGGGTGGGGCCAGAAGCTGTGGTGGGCAAGGGGTTAGCGGACAGCAGGGCAGGGCCAGATCCCTGAAGCAGCAGCGAGCAGGGACCAGCAGGCGGGCGGGCGCTACATGATGGAGCAGGCAGACAGCGGGTTCCGTGCGTGGCACGTGCACGCAGCCCCGCAGTACTGCCGGAAGGTCTGGTAGCAGCTGCCCTCGGGCTCGCCACCCCACTGGCCACCCGACGGGGCGGTCAGCGCCTCGGGCGGCAGGCGGCTCAGGATGGACGTGTTGATGGCCAGCGCGGCCAGGCCGTAGTCAGTGAAGAGCACAGTCTCACGGCGGCAGGTGGGACAGGAGATGAACTTGTACTTGGGGCAGGACTCGTAGAGAATCTGCAGGCACTGCTCACACACGGAGTGCAGGCAGGACAGCACGCGGGGCCGCCGCTGCGTGGCGTTGTACGTGTGCCCGCACGTCGGGCACTCCAGAGGCTCCCCAGGGGCCGCGGCCACCGCTGCCGCAGGGGCCCCTGGGGCCGCAGGGCCAGGCCGCATCACGTACTGGTTCACGATGACCTCGTCCGCCGGCGCCACCCGGGGGAAGCCCAGCTCAGCGCTGCCCTTGCGGGGCCGCCGTGGCAGGGGCGGAGTGCAGGGCGCCCCTTCCAGGGCGGGCACGTCCCCCCCACAGGCCTGGTTGACGATGATCTCTGTGTCTGAGGGCCAGGCTCGCTTGGGCGCGAGGGCCGGGGCGGGCCGGGGCGCGGGCGGGAAGCAGGGGGCGGCCGCCTGCAGCTCAGGGAACTTCTCAGGGTGGATCAGCTTCATGGCCTCCATCTTGAGGATGACATGGGGGCCCTTCAGGCAGGACATGAGGAAGCCTGGCCAGCCACCGCCCGCCTCGGGCCCCGGGTCAGCCGGCATCCGGCTGTCTCCAGTCAGACTGGGTGCTCGGGTGGCGGGGGGAGTTGGGTGGGGCCGGGGGGGCAGTGAGGGGACAGCATCCTGGCTGCCCTGTGGACTCCTGGGGGAGGCGGGCAAAAGCTTGGGGGGAAGGGCCCCCCCCAGCGGCCACAGTGGCTTCACAGGTCCGGTCCGCGGGGGAGGAGGAAGGGGTGGGGGAGGAGGAGAGGGGCAGGGGGATGTGGGCGGCTGCCCTGGGCCAGAGGTCGGGCCCAGGGGCTCACCCAGGGTCTCTGGCCTCTGAGGCTGGCCAGGGGGCGTTGCAGGAGGTCCCCCTGCAGCCGAGATCAGCCGTCCCGGGGCCCGGACATCCGGGCAGGCAGGGGCTAGGTGGGCCCCATGGCTCCAGGACAGGGCGCCCAGGGAAGGCAGCTAGCCTGAGCGCTGGCCGCCAAAGGACCCCGGCGGCAAGCTCGGGGTTGGCGGCGGAAGCACAGGAGAGGCCGGGGCTGGGCTGGAGCTGCAGGTGAGAGACGGCGTGAGGTCAGCACCTGGGCCCACCCTCACCCTGCACAAAAGACGGGGCGCCCGACCTCTGACCCCGACCCTCGCCAGACTCGGAACCCAGTCCCTTCCGTAGCCCCTCGCGCCCGAGGCCCGACCTCTGCCCAGGAGTGGAGGCAGGCGAGCGAAGACCCCGGGCTGTCCCGCCCCGCCCGCACTCACCTGCCCCAGCCTGGCGTCCCCGGGACGAGCCGCGCGCCGCCGCCTCCGCAGAGGTTGTCTCAAAGGCAGGCCTGGATGCGGCGCCCGAGCCTTGGCTCGGCGGCTCCGAAGGCTCCGGCGGCGACCTCGGGCGATGGCCGGGCCGCGGCGGCTCCCGGGGGCGTGGGGCGCGGGCGCGGGGCTCGGCGCGGCGGCGGCGGCGGCGGCGGCG
>SJYX01017609.1:0-45699 GCA_006410675.1 Oreotragus oreotragus | reverse complement strand
AGTGCGCGCGGCGCCCGCAGCGCCACCCCCCGTCTGGGGACCCGCGCGGGGTCCGCGGGGCGGGGCCAGTCTCTCTGCCGCCCCTCGATACGCCGCGGGCCTGGCGCCCGCTCTGGGGGTCGTCCTCCCCCTCCCCCCGCGGGCCCCGTGGGAGTCGGGATCCCCACGGCAGGCCCCCTCCCGTCTCCCCCACCTCCGGCCCCGCCTGCTGACCCTGGGTCCTGGTCAAGCCCCCTGCCCCGATTCTGGACGGGAAGGAGTGCTCTGAGATCTCACAATACCAGAGGGAGGAAGGGAAGAGGGAGCCCTAGGGTGGCCCCAGGAAAGCAGGCCCCAGGGCTCCCACCGTGAGACTGCCGTGTGTCCTCTGCAGAGGCAGGGTCTCTGTCAGTCCTTCCCCTCAGCCCCCAGAGAATGCCTCCAGGCTGTTCCGGCTCACAGGTGCCCAGCTCAGGCCGGCTGAGGGCAGAAGAGGGTGAGCAGGGGTGGGCAAGCGCGCATCGAAGGAGTGGACGATGGAGGAACCCTGGCTGGGAGAGTGCTCCAAGGACAGGATGCTGGGACACATGGGTGGTGTGAGGGGCATGCAGCAGGTCAGACCGACGGCAGGACAGGCCCCACGGGGCAGCTCACGGCGGACACGCACCTACACGGACGGGCGGGGTGGCCTTTCCGGCACCCTAGCAGGTCAGCAGGTGCCAGGCCATCACACAGCTGTGGGCTAACCCGACCCCACCCAGCAAGGCCTCATTCCTTTCAGCTACTTCCTCGGGCCAGACTTCCCTGCCCACCCACTACCCCCCCCCACCCCAGAACACACCCGCTGCCTGTGAGGAGCTGTCAGGTGACAGGGAGGGCAGGGAACTGGAGCGGCCTGGGCCTCCAGAGTGCCTTTCCTTAACCTGCTGTGGCCACGACGTGGCTTGCCGGCGTTCCTTTGACCAGCACTGGGCCCTGCTTCTGACTCTGGACAGACCCAGCCCCTCTGGCCACAGCTGCTCTGCTCTGTTACAGGGCAGAGTGCCCCTGGCTATAGACCTAAGCCCAGCTCCTGCAGGGCAGCAGAGCCCAGCGCGGTCGGCATTCCTGATGAAGGGCCCCACGTGGGCAGGAGGCTGGAAAGGGTCTGGGCCCACAGGCCCGCCTTTGCTCTGAGACCTGTCTAGTGCCTGCCCTTCCGTGTCACCCACCACTCGAGTGTGAGAGCTGTGCACGTAAGCAAGTGCCCAAGGGAGGGGCAGCGAGGGGCCCTGGCCCGAAGGCGGGAAACTGAGGCAGCCTCGGCCAGGGGAGGGCTCGGGGTCCAGCCTGGGCAGCCGCTCTGCTCATGCCCCTCCAGCCCCATCTCGAGGCCCCGCCCCGTGCCCGAGGCCCCGCCCCTGAGCTGAGGCCCCGCCCCGCCCGGGCCCGGAAGCGCAGCGCCGGGGCGGCCCAAGCCCGGGTCTGGCGGGACGGGGCCCGCTGACCCCGAGCCTGGTGTTTGGGAAAACCCTCGAGCGCGGAGGCTTCTGGGGACTACAGTCCGCACCCGCCGCCCGCTTCCTTCCAGGCCAGGTCTGCGCACGCGCCGGCCCCGCCCCTCCGCCGCGGCGGACGCTGTGGGGCGGCGGGCGGGGCCCGCGGAGCCTGCGCGGTGGGCCTGCGCCGTCGGCCCCGCCGTTCGGGCTCTGGCCCGGTTTCCACCCCCAACCCCGCATCCAGTGCCGCATCGGTGGAGCTTGTGCCCAGACCGGTCTGACTGGCCCCACACCGGCCGCGCGGGTCAGCTGGCCTCTGGGCCACGTCTGATTGGATCCCGCCCCTCCCGGAGGCGCCCCCTGCCCCCGAGCGCGAAGGACGAGGGGTGCGGGCCCGGCCGCCCCAGGCGGAGCTCGCCAGGGCCAGGCCCTGCGCCGAGAGCGCACGTCCACAGTGACCCCGCACACAGCGACCCCAGGCGCCACCTAGGACATAAAGCTGGGGGAGGTGGGAGGGCCAAGGACGGGGGCCCTGAGAGACGGGGTGTTGTCTACTGGCCCCCCGACCAGAGCAAAACTGTAGTTTCAGAAATGAGCAGGAAACGCCACTTGTGTATGAAACTCATGTTGCCAATAGTGAGATAAGTAAGTTTTATCGGCAAAGGTATGCAAACCAAACATTTTTTATCAGTTAGAAATCCAGTAAACCTCCAAGCACAGCAGCGTGCTCAGTAATGCCCTGGGCTCTGCCTGCGGGGAAGAGGCTCAGGTCACCGTGCAGGCTTCTCCCTCTTCAGAGCAGTGGTTTTGAGACTGTGGGTGACGGCCAGTCCCCAGACCATCTGCGGGCCTGACCCAGGCTCCTGTCCTGAATTCCGGTGACCTGCCGGCTCCCCGAGGGCCAGGACATGCCCCAGATGGGTCAAGGCTGAATCAGCCAGGCTGGCAGGGTCCCTGGGAGCCCAGGCCTGGCCACCGCCCATCCAGGAAAGGAAAGGTGGGTGGCTGCTGTGCTGCAGGATCTGGGGCCTCCTGGCATCTTGGGAACCCCGTCTTTGAGCCCCACCCGAGGCCCCGCCCCTCCCCGGGAGGGAAAAGTCAGCTACTGGAGGCTCAGCTCACAGGCGCGGGGACCTGGGCAAGAGGACAGCTTGCCGCTACCGCTGCTCCAGGTGGGTCCTGGGCTGAGGGACTTCCCCACTCGCGGTCAGACCAGCTTAGCTGTGTCTCCTGGCCCCCACCCCCGACCCCCGCCCCGCTTCCAGCTCCATCACAGGGCCCTGCCACTCAGGCAGGGCGGCGGACACCTGGGGACAGCTGAGAGATGCTAGCCCTCACGGTCCCTACGCTCTGCCATCTTGCACACACACACTCAGGCCTTGCACACTCAGGCGCTGCCACGACCTGGCTTACCNTCAGACCAGCTTAGCTGTGTCTCCTGGCCCCCACCCCCGACCCCCGCCCCGCTTCCAGCTCCATCACAGGGCCCTGCCACTCAGGCAGGGCGGCGGACACCTGGGGACAGCTGAGAGATGCTAGCCCTCACGGTCCCTACGCTCTGCCATCTTGCACACACACACTCAGGCCTTGCACACTCAGGCGCTGCCACGACCTGGCTTACCTGGGGATGCAGCTGCTGCCCTCCCCGGAGCTGACTTTGTCTCCTTCGCTCACCTTTGCCAGCAGGGCCATGGACCCCCATGAGACGCTCGTCAAGAACCCGTATGCCCACATAAGCATCCCGAGGGCTCACCTGCGGCCTGAGCTGGGGCAGCAGCTGAAGGCGGGCCCATCCTCTGCAGAGTCACAGCCTCTGCCCGTGAGCTCCTGCACCCTGGAGCCTCTGGAGGAGGCCCCAGGGCCCAAGGGCGCCCAGGGGGCTGCCTCCGTCCGGGGCCAGCCAGCCTGTCAGCAGCCCTGCAAGCCCTGTGGCAGCGGGCAGCACCCGGCAGGACTGGCCTATGCTGGCCCGCCGCCCGTGGGGCGCGGCGATGACATCGCCCATCACTGCTGGTGCTGCCCCTGCTGCCCCTGCTGCCACTGCCCCCGCTTCTGCCGCTGCCACAGCTGCTGCTGCGTCGTCTCCTAGCCTGGCCCCCACTGGCCCCGGGGCCCGGCGCTGCCAGCCGGCCTCTGGTCAGGCCGCCACGGCCAGGGCTGGACAGTTGGGACCGCCGCTGTGGCCTTCTCACGGGCACTGGCTGGTGCCCTCCCTGGACAGCTGCACCCAACCCACCGGGAAGGCCCTGGAACGGAGCCCTGGGCACTGCCCATGCTGGGTCACCCTGGGCCACCTCTTCGAGGCCCAGGACCAAGCAATAAAGCTGTGCGAGCTCCATCCTGGACGTTTCTTCCTTGCCACTGTCCCCTTCAGGAGGGTCCCAGGCTAAACGCCACTAGAGACCGCCAGCCTCTGTGGGACAGTCACGGGCAGAACAGCCTCAGGACAACCTGACCTGTGGCCTCAGCTTGGCCCATGGGCTGGACAGGAAGGCCAGTTGGGGGCAGGTTAGACAGCAGGAGGATGCTGTGCGTAGAACGGGGTGCCGAGCCCGAGACAAGCCTCCCAGAGGAGGGCCCGGTTGGCAGCACCGCGGCGGGTAGGACCAGCGCAGGCAGGTTTCTGGGGGTGGGAGCCGGGGCCCAGCACCGGCCTGGCCCACCTGAGACCCGGCCTGGCCCACCTGAGTCGCCGCCCCGCCTCGGCTGGCGGCTTCCCACAGGTCACCCTGGTCCCTGGTGTCTACCATGCGCTGTTCCCCACTGGGGCCTGGGCTCTGTGGCGGTGGGCAGACGGTGCTGGGCCAGGCCCATCTCCCAGCTGTCTGGGCAGCGCGGCACACCTGCGTGGGAAGCCGGGGGGGCGCTGAGCCCCTCAGGCCTGGGGTGAGGCAGGGAAGCACGTGTGCAGGGGGAGCATCCAGGCGCCTTGCCATTTCCGGGACAGGGCAGACAGCTGGAGGAGGCGAGCTGGCCTCTCAGGATGGACGGGTCCTGGTGACAGCCCTCCCCTGACCCCTGGTGACTGGCCGCGTGGCAGGACCGGTCTCTGGGTGTGGGCAGACATGTCATTGGCCTGACTACACGGGAACTCAGACATGCCAGGTTCCCAGCCCCTGCCCCTGGCTGGCCCCCACAGGAAGGTGACCCCACCCGGGGCAGCCACAGAAACCCGTCCAACCAGCCCAGGAGGCCGAGGACTGCCAGGGTAGTGGGAGTGAGGAGGGGCCCTCTGGCCCTCGGCCACTTCCAGCGGGGGAGGTTCTGGGGTCTGACCCCTTCCCAGCCCTCCCTGACACATCCCATCCTGCTATGCCACCGGGCTGGCCCTGGGGCCTCGGCCAGGTGTATGCCAGGGGGAGGTGGCCTCTGAAGGGGCTCCAGGGGCTTTCCACAGCGCCCTGCGCCTGGGAGTTTCTGGGTGGTCTCTCCACTCCTGTGCTTGCGGGCCTTCTCACGGGGCTAGCTTGTGATGGGAACACCGAGGGGACGAAAAGGCACTGTGACAATTCAGCACAGATACACAGTGACTGAGCTACAGAGTGGGGGGCCCCTCAGGGCTCTGAGCTTCTGGGGGTCCTGGCAGGTTTGCTGGAGGAACCAAGTGCTGGAGAGCCCACAGCACCCAGGTGGGAGCCAGAAAGCTTTCCTGTCGTGAGTGGCGGTCGAGTGTGAATGGGCGCAGGGCCGAGGTGTGAGGCAGGAAGCTGGGCAGCGCTGGGCAGCGCTGTGCAGCGTGGGGGGGGGGGGGGGGGGGGCGGGGGGGGCGGGGGCGCCCCCCACCCCCCACCCCGCCAGCCAGTGGTTTCATGGATTTAAGGGAAAACAGATGAGAACAATTCCCCTGAGAAGGCTGATAAAGTAAAAACAACTAAGAAGAAACNGGGGGGGGGGGGGGGGGGGGGGGGGGGGGGGGGGGGGGGGGGGGGGGGGGGGGGGGGGGGGGGGGGCAGGCGGAGCAGGGGCGTCCCCAGCCCAGTTGGCGGTGTTGGTGGATCCAGTTGCAAGCACTTTGTGGCTGAAAGGGGAGCCCACGCAGCCCGCAGCCACCACCTGCCTTCCCGCTGACTGGTCCATGTTCAGCCAGTAACGTGAGCCCCAGGAAGGGACCCCCGGGCGCCCCGGGTCCCCCCAGCCCGCCCCTGGCCACCCTCATCCTGGACACAGCCGCCTGGCAGAGCAGAGGCAGGTAAGACAGACCTGGGGCTCGAGCAGGTGGCTGGGGGCTGGGTACGAGCCTGGGAGTGCGCCCGAGGGCCACCGAGACGGGACCGCAGGCCAGGGCGCTGCCCGACCGGCAGTCACAAGGACTGAGGGTGTGCCCAGGCCCCGGTGTTGGCCAGCCCCACTGGCCACTGCCCACCTCTCAGGCCTGCAGAGGCCTGGATTCCTGTCCTCTGGGGCCGGGGGAGCACTTCCACTGCTGGGCCCAAACCTGGGGAATGCTTGCAGCGGCCATACCTTGCCCGCTCTGTACCCCTCCCCAGGATGCTGCTGCCGGAGGGGCACTCAGCCTCTGAAGAGGCCGCGGCCGCTGGGCCCCAGCGTGGCGACTGCGCCATCTGCTGCTCGGGCTGTGGCTTCGCTGGGCACCTGCCCCGCTGCCTCTACTGCGGCCACACTGTCCGCCAGGCGTGCGTGTGCTGGCTGGCCACACCGGCCCCCGAGCAGCGCCGGGTCCCTTGCCCGCAGTGCCGCCAGAGCATGCCCATGCCCCGCGGAGGGGTGGCCATGCTGGACCTCGACCTGGCCGCCTTCCTGGCCATCAGGGCCGGGCGGGGGCCGTCTCGCCTGGAGCCGCAGTCCCCCAGGCCCCGCAAGGGCAGCCCCACTGTTACCCAGCAGCCAGCCAGGCTCCTCCCCGCGTCGGGCCCCCTGCCCTGCTTCCCCCAGCCCAGAGGCTGCTGCCCAGCCTGCTGCAGCACGAGGCCCGGCCTTCCCGTCTCGTCCCGGGGCCGCCATCTCAGTTGGTGAGCTGTGCCCACGGCTGTGCGGCCCTGCAGGAGCTGGAATCCAGGCCAGGCCCCAGGCCCCACGGGGGTCTGTGTGCCCTGCGGGGGCGCTCCTGTCGGAGTCCCGCGAACCCAGCACAGGTCTGGACGCAGCTCAGAGGCGGCTCCTGCAAGCGTCTGGGGGCCAGTGTACGGGCCGGGGCTGCAGGCTGGGGGGCAGGCCCAGCAGAGGCTGTTCCTGGCCTGCTGGAGGAGCCCCCCTCCCTACAGAGCCCTGAGCCCAACAGGAGGGTCTCTGCCTTCACCCCCTGTGACGCCCACCCGCTCACTACCCCCAGCTCCCGGCGTGTCAGGTGCTGTTTGGGGAGGACAAGCGCAGTGACTGCTGCTGCTGTGGGTGTGCAAGGAACTCCAGGCTGGGGGGTGGCTGCTGAGGGGCGCTCACGACAGCTGCCCCCTCCCAGGGCCTGTGGCATCCTCTGCCTCCAGGGGGCGGCCACACAGACCCTCAGAGGGGCTAGAGACAGACCCCACCCATCAGACTGCCGCACTCCCACCCCCGCGCAGGAAGGGGCTGTCGCTCAGGACCCCTGGAAGGGCCGAGGGGCCCACCCCAGCCATGGGGGGCAGGATGGGAGGGACGGGCCAGAGAATGTGCTGAGAGGACCGTCGGAAAGTTCCTCCTTCCCGGGTCAAAGTCCCCCAGCCCTGGCGGTTGGTGGACAGAAGGCAGGGGCTCGAGGCAGCAGCCGGCCGGGGCGGGGCAGGTCCCCGTGGGGCCGCTCACCCTCCCCGCATCCCCGGAGCGGGAAAGGGCCCGACTCCAGAAAGAGGCACCTGTGAACGAGAAGGCCAGTCAGCTGGGGAGAGAACCGGGTGGGCTCGGGTGCTGGGCTGAGCAGCAGTGTGGCCTGGGGTGGGAGAAGTCAGTGACATCTGTCACTGTGACAGTTGCTGGCCACCTCTGGGGCTGCGCCGCCTGGGAGCTCTGCCAGGCCCGGCCCTGAACTTGATGACCTCGGGGGTTGCTGCCCTCTCCGCCCACCTGGTGCAAAGAGCTTCCTTCTGGCCACGTGACCTCAGCAGGACAGGCACGAGAAGGCCTGCAGAGATGAAGGCAGCCTTCCCGAGGGGTCCCCAGGATGGCCGGCCAGAGGGCCAGCATCCTGCCTGCCGCAGGCGGCCAGCATGCAGCATCCTGTCGTGTCCCTGAGGCGTCCACGTGCGGGAGCCCAGCTCTGGGGGCCAGCTGCCCAGCCCTGCTCACCCCTGGGTGACGGTGGGGCCTGGAAGAAGCCAGCACCCAGGGCTGCGATGGCACCCCTGGGGGGCCCTTGGCTCCTGGGTAAACATTAATGGGCTCAGTACCCAGCAGGTCATGTGCGCGCCCAGCGGATCTTTGACCTGCAACTGCTCTTGGCCCGTGTCTTCTCCCCGAAGGTGCCCCTCACTGCCCACACAGGTAGGAGCTTCTAGAACCAGGCGGGGGTCCAGGACACTGGGGTCAGGGCTGGGTGACCTCTGGGCCCAAGGCTTAGCGCCCACCTCACTCCCCAGCAGCTGAGGTTGAGAGACCAGTTTGGGGGCAGCCAGAGGGAGGGGTTACCGCAGGCTCCCCAGGACCCAGACCCTGGGGGTCCAGGCCCAGCAGGCTGAGGAAGGCGCCTTGAGGTGGGGTGGGGCGTCAAGCCCCTTGTCCTGCTCCTCGTCACTGGGAGTGGGCCCTTATCAAGTGGAGACGTTGCTGTTTGGTACCAAATGCCAAAGTCTAAGCCGTGACCGCCTGCAGCGGTCTCTGTGACACCCAACAGGAGACGCCCCGGAGTCCCGGCCACTTCCGGGTACACCATAGCCCCCTGGGTCACCCACCAGCCCTTCCTCCAGCCAGAATCAGCAGCGAGCCAGGGCTCCCTCCACTGTCCCCTCAAACCGGACTGAGCTCACCTGACAGCCACCTGGGGTCACTGTAGCCATCCCTCTGCAGACGGAGGAAGGGGGAGACCACTGAGGCCAAGAGCAGGTGGGAAGGGGGGACGGTGGGAAGGTCTCGGGCCAGGACACCCCAAAAGCTGGCGGGCGGGGGCAGCGTTGAACTGCCCTTCTCCCCAGCAGATCTGGGTTTGGGCCTGAGTCTGTTCCTGCTTGAAACCCATGCCGCATCCCTTCACCGGTGGCCTGGCCCCTCCCGCCCCTCTGGACACAGTTGGCCTGGTGGACCAGAGCCTGGGAAACACAGGTACCAGAGACCCGGGTCCCGACCTCCACCGTCGTCCCTGCCCACCCACCTGGCCCCTGACTCGTCACGCTGGGAAAGCTGGGAGCGGGGCACCAGCTGGTCCCCAGGAGAGCCCATGGCAAGACCCTTCCTTCCCACTCCCATCCCTCACCCTAAGCCCCTGTGCTGCGGGCCACCCCCCGACCTGAAGGTGTCCAGGAAACAGCTAGGTGCCTGGCCCTCGCTGACCCTGACCCCTGCAGGGATCTCTTGCTCTGCCTCCATCCTGGAAGACAGAGGCATGGACCCCTGGGCCCTCCCTCAGCTGAAGGACCCCGGACAGGCCTGGAGAGGTAGGTCTGAAGGTAGCGTAGCTGGTCAGCATGGCTCCACCTTGCCGGGCGTGAGTCTGGAGAGGGTTCTTAAGGAGAGAGCAAGGAGGGGCCACACGGAAACGCGCTGCAGACCCCAACCGGGGCACCCGCTCGCCGCGCTGGCCCTCCAGTTAGGCACCCAGGAGACCCCCGAGGGCTGTCGGCCTCAGCATTCTGCCAAGGGACAGAGAAGGGGGGTTGAGGCCCTGCCCTGGGGAGAGGGAGAAAAGGAAGGGGCCTGGGAGGGGTGCACGGGAGGCGGGACCCACCAAGGGCCGCCCTGCCCTGTGTCCTCAGAGCTCAGCGCGGCCAGCAGGGCGCTGCGGGTGCTCACCAGCTTCCTCAAGGCCTGCGGGCTGCTGGGCGGCCTCTACTTCTTCATCTGCTCCCTGGACATCCTCAGCTCCGCCTTCCAGCTGCTGGGCAGTGAGTGACCGCCAGGTGGCTGCGGGCTGGTGTCCAGCCCGGCCTCCGCAGCCTCAGGACACCTGTCTCCCGGGCGCAGGCAAAGCAACCGGAGGCGTCTTCAGGGACAGCGTGGCGCTGTCCAGCCCCGTCGCGGGCCTGGTCATGGGCGTGCTGGCCACGGTCCTGCTCCAGAGCTCCAGCACGGCCTCTTCCATCGTGGTCAGCATGGTGGCCTCCAAGCGTGAGTGCCCCTCCCTTCCCGGGACGGCGGGGTTGTGGGGGCGGCGAGCTGACGCAGCGCCCCCACAGTGCTGACGGTCCGGGCCTCTGTGCCCATCATCATGGGCGTCAACGTGGGCACGTCCATCACCAGCACCCTGGTCTCGATGGCACAGTCGGGGGACCGGGACGAGTTTCGGAGGTGAGCGGGCTAACGGGCAGGCAGGGCCCGGGCTGGCGATCCCGGTGGTGGCCAAGGCCGGCACCCAGCTGCCTCTGTGTGACCCCAGAGCCTTCGGCGGCTCGGCTGTGCACGGCATCTTCAACTGGCTCACAGCGCTGGTCCTGCTGCCGCTGGAGAGTGCTGCAGCCCCCCTGGAGAGGCTCAGTGCGCTGATTCTGGGGGCCGCCAGCCTGCAGCCCGGGGGGCACGCGCCCGACATCCTCAAGGTGCTGACCCGGCCGCTCACACACCTCATCGTGGAGGTGAGACGGCGCGCTCCTTTCTGGCAGGACTCACAGGTCAGGGCCTGGCTGGAAGGGCTTTGCTGGGGAGACCGATCTGGGCCCAGGGTCGGGTGGGGCAAGAGAGGGGTGCAGCGCGGTGGACCTGGCTGCAGTCCTCCGAGCCCCAGGCCAGTCTTGAGGAACCGACGCCAGTCCCGGATCCTCTGTTCCCAGCTGGACGCTGATGTCCTTATGGGCAGTGCTACGGGCAACGCCACCAACCGGAGCCTTATTAAGCAATGGTGCGGCACCAGGGAGCCGACGGTGAGGCGCCGCTGATCCCTGACCCCGGCCCCGCTGAATAACCCGGCCCCGCCTACTCGGAGCCCGTGCTGAGCTCCACCGCCTTGTCCTCCCAGACTCCGGGCAACAGCAGCCACTGCGGAGCGGCGGCGGGGGACCGCTGCCCTGGGAGGAACGGCTCTGCGTCTGAGGGGCCCCTGCCCTGTGAGGCCCGCCCCCGCCGCCCCGCGCGCCCCCGCCGCCCCGCGCGCGNCGTGATGAACCCCGGCTCCCCCAGGGGTCGGGGTGATCAGCCTGGAGCGAGCGTACCCTCTCTTCTTGGGTGGGGGGTGGGTGGGCTCAGGGCCCGTGATGAACCCCGGCTCCCCCAGGGGTCGGGGTGATCAGCCTGGAGCGAGCGTACCCTCTCTTCTTGGGTGGGGGGTGGGTGGGCTCAGGGCCCGTGATGAACCCCGGCTCCCCCAGGGGTCGGGGTGATCAGCCTGGAGCGAGCGTACCCTCTCTTCTTGGGTGGGGGGTGAGTGGGCTCAGGGCCCGTGATGACCCCCGGCTCCCCCAGGGGTCGGGGTGATCAGCCTGGAGCGAGCGTACCCTCTCTTCTTGGGTGGGGGGTGGGTGGGCTCAGGGCCCGTGATGAACCCCGGCTCCCCCAGGGGTCGGGGTGATCAGCCTGGAGCGAGCGTACCCTCTCTTCTTGGGTGGGGGGTGAGTGGGCTCAGGGCCCGTGATGACCCCCGGCTCCCCCAGGGGTCGGGGTGATCAGCCTGGAGCGAGCGTACCCTCTCTTCTTGGGTGGGGGGTGGGTGGGCTCAGGGCCCGTGATGAACCCCGGCTCCCCCAGGGGTCGGGGTGATCAGCCTGGAGCGAGCGTACCCTCTCTTCTTGGGTGGGGGGTGAGTGGGCTCAGGGCCCGTGATGACCCCCGGCTCCCCCAGGGGTCGGGGTGATCAGCCTGGAGCGAGCGTACCCTCTCTTCTTGGGTGGGGGGTGGGTGGGCTCAGGGCCCGTGATGAACCCCGGCTCCCCCAGGGGTCGGGGTGATCAGCCTGGAGCGAGCGTACCCTCTCTTCTTGGGTGGGGGGTGAGTGGGCTCAGGGCCCGTGATGACCCCCGGCTCCCCCAGGGGTCGGGGTGATCAGCCTGGAGCGAGCGTACCCTCTCTTCTTGGGTGGGGGGTGGGTGGGCTCAGGGCCCGTGATGAACCCCGGCTCCCCCAGGGGTCGGGGTGATCAGCCTGGAGCGAGCGTACCCTCTCTTCTTGGGTGGGGGGTGAGTGGGCTCAGGGCCCGTGATGACCCCCGGCTCCCCCAGGGGTCGGGGTGATCAGCCTGGAGCGAGCGTACCCTCTCTTCCTGGGCTCCAACACTGGCACCACCACCACGGCCCTGCTGGCAGCTCTGGCCAGCCCCTCGGACATGCTGCTCAGCGCCGTTCAGGTACCGCCCTCTGCATCCTTCCCGGCTTGCAGGCCCCTCCACTCCCAGTGCGGGCCTGGGGCTTCCGCTTGGGTCAGTCCCCCTCCTGTCCGGTCCTGTAGGAAGGCTGGCAGTGGGATGTGTGTCCTGGGGCCTCAGGCCCCGGCTCTCCTGGACTCCACCTCTGGCTGCCCACTCAAGCCCACAGGCTCGCCTCCTGAGACCCCAAGGGCCCTGTGGGACTTCTCGGGGTCCCAGGCCTTCCCCTCTTCCCCTGCAACCTCGTCATTTCCAGGACCCTGTAGCCCCAGGCCTTCTTCCCAGTTCCAGCTGGCGGCTCTCCTGAGGGACCGCTGTGGCCTCAAGCCCCTCCATTTCACCACCTCTGGGATGCTCTCCACCCCCCAGCAGCCTAAACGGCACAGGTCCCCACTTGGACGACTCCCCATCTCCCTCCGTGCACTCGTACCCAGTCCCAATTCTGCCTCCAGGACACCTCCCGCCAGCCCCTCAGCTCTGAGCCCCACGCCCAGTCCCATTCAGTTCCCCTGATTCTCTACAGATTGCCCCTTGGGCCCCACTGCCTCCATCCCAGCGCCCTAATAGGTGCGGCTCTGGAAGGCCTGGACCTCACTGGGCTGCTGCGCACAAGAAGAGATGAACCCCAGCGCTCCCCAGCTCCCACCTGCTCTCTTGCCTCAGCTCTGTCTCTGTCCATTTAGAACCTCCCAGTGCAGGGCCCTGATCCCCTCCTCCAGGAAGCCCTCCAGAACGCACCCACCGCAGCCACTCCTCGACTTCTCCAGCAGCCCCTGGAGAGAGCTGTGTTCCCTCCACGTGTGGCCCTGCAGCTCCTCCTCGCAGCGGCCAGGCCAGAACCTGGGGCTGGGTGGCTAAGCCCACTGAGGGGGGTGCCTGAGTAGGGTCGCGTGGATGAACCATGGGCCAGTGAAGCCAGCTCCGGGGAAGGTGGAATGCACAGGGCCGTCGGACACGTAGTTACCACACGGCAACGCCGTGTTAGGCTCCCGACCCTCAGGCACTGTGGGGTGTGGGAAGAGCGTGCCCACCACAGTGGCCATCTCAGACAGACCTGGACGCCTCCCCTTTCTGCCAGGATGGGGAGGGGCATGCCTCCCATGGAGCCCAGGCTCCTGAGTCCCACCCGCCCGCCCTCCAGGTCGCTTTCATCCACTTCTTCTTCAACCTGGCGGGCATCCTGCTGTGGTACGTGGTGCCCATCCTCCGGCTGCCCATCCCGCTGGCCAAGCACTTTGGGAACCTGACCGCCAGCTACCGCTGGGTGCCCGTCGCCTACCTGCTGCTCTGCTTCCTGGTGCTGCCCCTGGCTGCCTTTGGGCTCTCCCTGGCGGGGGGCGCAGTGCTGGCTGCGGTCGGGGCGCCCCTGCTGGTGCTGGGGCTGCTTGTCGCCCTGGTCACCGTCCTGCAGCGGCACCGGCCTGCCTGGCTGCCGCGCCGCCTGCGCTCCTGGGCCTGGCTGCCCCTCTGGCTCCGCTCTCTGGAGCCCTGGGACCTCCTGGTGAGACGCTGCTGCCCCTGCAAGGCCTGCAGCCCCCCTCAGGCTGCGGCCAAGGAGGCCCACTGTTACGAGAACCCCCAGGTTCTGGCCTCCCAGCAGTTGTGAAGGGTGGGCGTGCCTCACCCTCTCGCCCCATTGGCCTCTGGCGGCCCTGGGGGATCCCAGCAGCTGCAGACTTCTGAGTCACCTGGGTCGCCTTCTTTGCAAATAAAAAAGGCCTGTCCCCAGGTGTGGACAGTCTTCTCTCCCCAATCCGGGGCTGCATGGACCCCCAACTTCCCTCCACCCCACCTTCGACCCCAAAGTTTCCCCACCACACCCCCACGCCGCCCGGGAGGGAGCTGGCGGTGGGGCAGTGCCTTTGCCGCCCCCCAGCGGACACTCGGGGGCCAGCGCCGCGCCCGGGTGGGAGTTGGAAGTCCCCGGAGGTGCGGCCAAACAGCCGAAGCTGTGACTCTCTCTCCACGGGCGCCGGCGGCAGAAGGCCCTGAGTGCGGCCGGTCCGGAGCATGGAGACCCCGCCGCAAGAAGCGCGGGGTCCAGGCAGGCTGGACGCGGCCGGGGCCTTCCCTGAGGTGCAGGGAGGGAGGGCGGACGCGCAGGCAGCTCCGGCGCCCTGCAGCCCCTGTCGGCGGCCGGCCTGGAGGGCGTCACGTGGCCGCAGCGGGGCCCCGAATTCCGCAGGTGCGTCGCGGAGTGGGGAGGGCACCGGTGAGGACCGGTGGCCCCGAGGCGCCCCGCTGCCCTGCGTCCCCGCTGTCCTCCCGCGGCGCGGCGCCCACCGCTGCGGGGCACGGGGCTGCGGGTCGGGGGCGCAGGGCCGGCCGACCAGTGCGCGGTTACCCATGTCCGCCGGCCTGCACTGGGGCGGCCAGGGGCGCCACCCCGCCGTCCTGGCAGAGCAGGTGCTCAGTGCCCCCACCCCAGGAAGTGGGTCCTGCCCGCCACGCCCGGCGCGGGTCGCCCCTGGAGGCAGCAGCTAGGTAAACTATCTCTGGGCCAGGTGCCCACCCGGGGCTGACTCCCTTCCCCCTCCCCCTGCCCGCGCCGCGGGTTTCCACATAGGAAGGCTTTTGTTTGGAGCCCGGCCCTGGTAACCTGACCCCGCTCCGGTTCAGGGCTGCCCCCAACACCAGCCGGACCCTGTGCCGCCACAGCCCTGAGAGGACAGCGTTGGCAGATCCAGTCTCTCCCCCAGAGCTTGGGCACCTTGGGGTGCCCACATGCAGACCGCTGGGCAGCTTGGATCCGGGGAGGGCTGGGGGCGTGTGTGTGTTGCCTGGTTTCCCGGTTTGCAGCTGTGACCAGTGATTACCTTCTGATCCAGGGATGCTGCCCTGAAGATGGGGGCCACCTTCCTTGCCAGCCCCCAGGTGTGCCTAGCCAAACCCAGTGGGGGGGACAGGTGTGAATGGTCAGGAAGATGAGACTGGGACCCCAGAACCAATTCCTGTCCACAGTGGCGTCCTCTTACTCGGGTTCTCACAGACCCCCCCTTCCCTTGTCCCCCAGCCCCTCTCAGCTCCCCCATGTCTCCTGTCCTCCCGACAGGCTTCTAGATCTCCTGAGCCTGGGCTCACCCTGGCCTCCGGAGGAGCTAGCCACCTGCTCTGAGACCCACGAAGGGCCTCGGGGGAACAAGACCCCTGGGGCAGGTCCATGTACCTGTTTTTGGCTTCCCCCCACTTATGTGACCTCAGGACACACCTGCCCTTCTGACATCAGCCTGACTCCCATGGAAGTCCCTGAGGAGGAACTGGGCCTGGCTGTTTCCCCAGGGACACGGTGGGGGCGGGGCTCACCCTCCCCGTGGTGGGAAGGCAGTGAGAGGGGAAGCCAGTACCCAGTGCGTGCACCTCTCCTTCCGGGGGCGGGTGGGGCTGCCCACAAAGGCTGACTGCTGGGTCCTTTGAGGCCGTGAACCACTGTCTGCCTGCTGCTCCCGCCAGGCGGTAATGCAGCCTCCCGCTGGGACCATGGCCACCAGTAAACAGAGCTGTTGTTGAGGACGCCTTCAACAGCTGCAGGCTCCGCGGGAGGGCCAGGTGCCCAGCACTCCCATAGCCCCCGCCCACTCTGCCTTGCGTCCCGCCGAGCCACAGACCCCCACTGGGCCCGGACCTCCCCCCAGCCTGGACCCGGTGGCTCACTGGAGCCCACCTCCACCCTGTGGCAGGAACACCCTTGGTTAACGGTGGGGACCTGCAGGGCCTCCCCCACCACCGGCCCTGTGCAGCAGTGCCAACTGTGGTCCTTGGCCGAGGGCCACGGGTAGGCCTGCTGCCTTGTTTCCGGCCAGTGTTCACTTTGGGAGGGTGAAGTGGGCAACCTGGTGCCGCGAGGGGCCCTGAGGCTCACACCTGGGGGGTGACACAACTTTTTTGTTACCTGTAAAGCAGGGGTGCCATGCTGAACTCCCGGCCCTGTGGGCACTGGTCACAGGAAGCAGAGACTTCTGCCAGTGGGGGTCTCAGCCCAGGGTCGGGGGCAGGGAAGGCTCTGACAAACATTTCAAAGTGCCCCAACTCACTGGCTCACTTGGAGCAAAGTCTGAGCTTTTCCCTTTCTCGCTGATTTGTGACGACTCAGTGCAGCCTCCCGGCTGCAGCGCCAGGTCCTTGCAGGCCTGCTTGGGCAGCTAAGATACTTTGCAGGGCACTGTGAGAACCCTAGATGCCAGGCAGGGATCCTGCACACACAAGCCACTGCCTGTGGCCAGCACCAGCCGGGCCCACCTTCCTGGACTGGTGCAGGGGAAGGGGCTGGTCCCCTAGGCCCTTCGGGAACTATTACTTTGACATGCTGACTCACACTTCAGGTCAGGTTCAGGACTGCAGCTGCAGACCACTCTCAGGGTATGGAAAGACTCACCCCTATGCCAGTGTGCTACTTCCCAATAATTTCATCCCCAGATTATACCATGAAGTGCCCTAACGCTGCAGCACGCCAGGAAACGGCAGTGTCAAGTACACAGTGAAGAGCAAGCACAATCTCTCTAGGTAGAAATGACCACGTATTGCCCACAACGTCCATGGGCTGGGGAGTAAAGGAGGGTAAGAACCTGAGAAAACCAGAATCGAGAGAGGACCCACAGCGAGAGAGACTGTCCATGGTGAACGTTACGGAAATATAATGCAAGGGTACTGATTTTAAAAAGATTAAAAGTGTGACTACATGCAAGTTACCTGTTTTTTTTTTACCTGGTGGGCTGCCGTCTATGGGGTCACACAGAGTCGGACATGACTGAAGTGACTTAGCAGCAGCATCCCCAGGCCAAGGAAAGTTAGTGGTGGTGCTGAACCTGGAAATGACTTCCTGGTAGTGTCTCATACACAGTGGACACCAAAGACCAAATGGATGGATGGAACTCAGACCACCTGACTTCAAAGGAAACCCACTTTGCAATTCATGTTTGCGATCCTAACGTTTTTCCTAAAATTAATAAATGAAATATGGGTTCATCTGAAAAAGTACTGAATGGTTACAAAGTAACCCTGGTTTTCTCTTCTCCTCCTGTTTTTCAGTTGTGCTTTATCCTGTGGCTCAGTCTTCTGCAGATAGACTATAATTGTTATATTTTACCAAAATACTTACTCTTACTTAGGCTTGCTTGCATTGTAGCATTGGTTCTGATATTAATTTCTACCTGGTCTTAATCCTGACCTGTTTGCACCAAAATTTTCCTTTTTTCAAATAAGCAGATGACAGTAAATTATCTCTAACCTCTCCTCTTTTAATCTTAACATTCTATGTATTCAATAAACACAATGACTGTTAAAAAGGATATTTCCACTTCTGACAATCCAAATTATTAAAGGAGGTTTAAAACCCTGATGGCTGGCCCCATTCAAGCATAATTTACTTTGATATTGAATAACACACTCAAGCTCTATTAAAAATCCATGAACACAAACATTATCTGGCAATATCATTGGCAGTTGAATATTTTTCTCTTTGCTAATGACTCTAAGTAGCAGACTAAGAAATTAACTTGACTGTATCCACAATGAATGACTAGCTTTGTATGAACTTAGACTGCAGAGATATTATGTAAGATACTGGACTTTTAGGGACATTTCACATCCAGTGTCCATCTAGCTATAAAGAGCGATGGCTAGTGCCTCAATGCCTGCCTTCATGAACCCCTGGACAGCTCAGTAATACTTGAAGCCAAGCTCCCAGCCTTTCCAGTACATTGCCTGCCTGGTTCCAAACCTCTTACTCTCATAATTGGGTCCACTTGACAACCCTACCCAGCAGAGCTCTACCCCAATTTATCTGAAGAGTCCTTTTTCACATTTCTTTATCTTTTGGTAAAGTGTTAGTCACTCAGTTGTGTCCAACTCTTTGTGACCCCATGAAATAGCCAGCCAGGCTCCTCTGTCCATGGAATTTTCCAGGCAAGAATACTGGGGTGGGTTGCCATGCCCTTCTCCAGAGAATCTTCTTAACCCAGTGATCAAACCCCGGTCTCCCACACTGAAGGCAGATTCTTTACCATATGAGCCACCAAGGAAGGCCTCTCTTTGTGGAAGTGAATTACAAATTGTATAAACAAAAATGACTTAGCTTGTGTATGATTTATACAATTTTAAATATAAATAAATTTGCCAGTCTGAAAAGAAATCTTACAGTTGGCCACAGGTTCAAATTTCTCATTGTGAAAATATGAAATTTACAGAACCAGTCAACTCCTTCCTAAGGTCTCTGCCCTGCTAACTGACTTCACCAGTTCTTCCATTTACTTCTTATACTCAGCTGCTCTTTTGTGACCAGCACCCTGCAGTCCAGGTATGCTTAAGCTCCTTCACAACTAAAAATAGTAATAATAACTTTCCATGGGTCCTGCCTCCCATAGGCTATTACCCTTTATCCTTCTCTACCACTCATGTCCACTGTTCTGAGAAAAAGCTAAGAAGCTCCTGTATCTCTAAACCCACTGAGATCTGGAGTTTTCCAACACCACCTACACCAGTCCTGCTCCTTACAAGGTCATCAAAGACTGAATCCAGTGGCTTCCTTTCAGCCTCATCCTGGTTGACCTCTGCTGGACTTGGTCCCTTTGCCCACCCACTCTTAAAAACTGACTTCACTTTCGGTTCCTACGCTACCACTCTCTTTTGCTTCTCCCGTCTTCTTGGGTAACACTCAGTATCCTTGTCTTCTGTTTCTCCCTTTTGTCGTTTAGTTGCTAAGTCATGTCTGACACTTTTGTGACACTATGGACTGTGGCCCTCCAGGCTCCTCTGTCCATGAATTTTCCGGGCAAGAATACTGGAGTGGGCTGCCATTTCCTTCTCCAGGGGATCATCTCAACCCAGGGATCAAACTCATGTCTCCTGTGTCTCCAGCATTGCAGGCAGGTTCTTTACCTCTGAGCCACAGGGAAGCCCATCTTCCTCCTAAATGGTGGTTTAGGGCCAAGGGTTTACTTGATCCCTTTTTCTTTACAAAACACTCCTCTACAGGATTCCGTCTGCTTCTGTGTTAGTGCCAGCTCCTGGGCTTTAGAGCACAGGCTCGACAGTTGTTATGCAGAGGCTTCGCTGCTCTGCGGTATGTGGGATCTTCCCAGACCAGGGACTGAACCCATGTCTCCTGCATTGGCAGGTGGATTCTTCCCCAATGAGCCACCAGGGAAGCCCTGGGGGGAGGGCTTGCTGTGCGACAAGCAGATCACCTATACGATCTTAAATATCCCAACAACAAATCTGACACGGTTACTCGTACTGCCCCCATTGCAGAGTTAAGGAAATTGAAGCTGAAAGACGAGCTTTCTCCTTGATGTCACAGCTAAAAGTGGCAAAATCCAGGCTCAGCACCAGGGAGAGCTGAGTTCTTAACCATGGCACTATGGTGTCCCACACTGCCGGTTCAGTTCACTTTTTACATTCAAGTATGGCTCAAGGGCTTATCAGCATCTGCTTCTGATACTCCATCCCCCTACAGGCTGGGAGACCCCAACTACTTCACACAGAATGCCTTGATCCTGAAAACCTGTGTGGACTATTACATTTTGTATTTTAGCATATCTGCTAGACTGGACTCCTCCCAGCACCAGTATGAGGATTCATTTTCTTATCTTCATGCCTAAAGACCAGATCATATTTGAGGTTTTACTTCCTCATTTCTGTTTCCTCTCACTACAGTTTATGAAGTCAAGCCCAGCTGCATGCTGAGATAGAGCCATGGTTACTAGAAAACCCAGTCTGTGTATTTATATATTATGTAATAAATAGGTGGAAAATCCTACTCACAGCCATGGGATGGGAAACAGTGCCGCCATGCTGGATGTGTCTTTGACCTAGGCTTTTTTTTTTTTACATATATTTGTTTATTGAATTCTATGCATTATGGACTTTACCAGAGAGAAGAAACTGTACCTAGAACCNGCGCATCTCGGAGCAGTTCACGGCCATGTTCCGGCGCAAGGCCTTCCTGCACTGGTACACGGGCGAGGGCATGGACGAGATGGAGTTCACCGAGGCCGAGAGCAACATGAACGACCTGGTGTCCGAGTACCAGCAGTACCAGGACGCCACGGCCGAGGAGGAGGGCGAGTTCGAGGAGGAGGCGGAGGAGGAGGTGGCCTAGAGCGGCCGGAGCCAGGAGGCCGAGGCCGTGGGAACTCTTTATTCGCGCACAGCCCGCTCTGATAGTCTGTCTCACTGTGTGTGTTTTTTCCTGTCTTGACATCACGTGCTGTACGGCCACCATCATTAAAGCGTTTTCATAGTGTCTGGCCACGCCTCTCCAGTTCCTTCTGATGGGCCCTGCGGGTGCTCTTGCCAAAGGTCAGTGCGCAGTTGTCCTGCATGGCTGTGAGGGGGATGCTGCTGCTGAGTCCCTGGCTCACCGCACGCAGGGGGCATACGCAGGGCTGCTGCGGGGGCCGGGGGCCTGTGAACAAGCAGGCCTGGGAGCCGGGGGCTGCCTCCCAGAGGCGGGCCCAGCCTGTGCACGGGAAACAAACCCCCAGGAGGCCGGCGTGTGGCCTGCAGGCACTTGGCCTCTAGTCAGGGCTGTTGGCCCCTTCCGCACTGGGGAAGGGGAGGCACTGAGGGGATTTTGGGTCATCTGGGGTCGTCCTGTCCCAAGGGAACCTTGCCTGAGGTTAGGCCTAGCTAGGAGGGCCCAGCTCCTGGCCCTGCCCCACGGCACTCACAGGGTATGAAGCCCATGTAGAAAGGTATCAGGCCCTGGCTTCTGTAGATGGTGTTCCTGGGCCAGTGTGTGCTGGTCAGCCTCTCACCCAGGGCACAGATGGGGTTTCTGAGCAGAAACTGGGGAGACGGGCAGGTCAGCGCTGCTGTGTCCTGCCTCCCCAGCTGGAAACCACGGAGCAGAATGTCCCGGGGGCGCGTGGCCGGCATTTTGGGAAGTGAGTGGCTCAGGGGTCTTCCCTTCCCACAACACTCCAGACCGGGGAGCCGAGACCTAGTCAGAAGGAAATGGCTTGGGAGGGGAGCGGAGCAGAGGGGATAGCCTCTGGGCAGGCAGAGCTTCCTCCAGGGGAGCCGGAGGGTGGACACGGCCTTGCTCACCCAGGGGTGGTGTCCACACACCTGGCTCCTGTCGAACTCGTCCATAGCCTGTGTGACCCCATCGCGATAATTCATCCCCATCACCCAGGCAAACCGAGGGACAAAGCCTGCGTAACCTGGGGAAGGAGGAGATCAGGGTCCCTTGCAGGTCCCCACTTACCCCGGGGGTGTCAGGGCAGTCTGCGTAGGCTCCTCCCCCTTCCTAAAGAGGAATGGGCCCTCAGAGCGCCCACCCTTGGGAAGCGCCCACGGGCAGCCTCACCTGCTCCCCACCCCCCCGGGCCCTTGGGGCCTTGGTGGGGAGGGCACGCACCTGAGATGGCCTTGCGCTGGATCAGCTTGGGGTGGTCCAGCTGGGGCAGCCTGTGGAACCTGCCCACGTCGAGTGTCTTCTGCCAGTGGGCGAGGGGTGGGGACTCATCCCTTCTGCAGTGGTACAGCTGAAATGGGGGGGCGCAGGTCACCGCCCAGCCCCTGCCCAGGTCTGGCTGGGGTGGGGCCTGGTGCCCGTGTTCCCGGGGTGTCCCTCAGTTACCTGGTACTGCCCAGGGGCCTCACAGGCAGGGGCGGTGCTCTTCCAGGCCTCTTCCCCTAATGCCAGCCGCAGCCCCGGGTGTCCAAGGTCCCTGGAGTCCCCCTTCCTGCCCGGGGGGCAGGGGGCATAGGGGGGATAGGGCATGAAGCCTGCAGGCAGTGGGACTTGCCTGGATACATTATCACCCCCCGGGGACCCCTGGGCATCTGCCTCCTGGGGTGGGAACCGGCCCAGCATCTCAAAGTTCTTGTAGGGCTTCAGACCTGTGTGGGACAGGGCAGTCTTGAGCCACAGCAGGCAGGAGGGCATGCTGGGGCATGGCGGGGCCGGGGTCGGGGGCGCGGGCGGCTTACCCATGTAGTGGGGTATGTAGGGCTTGATCAGGTCACGGCAGGGCACAAACGGTGGCTTGGGCTTACTGAAGTCCTCGATGAACCTGGGCTTGGCGACGGGGGCCAGCACGGAGCAGGGGCTTTTCTGCACGCTGGGGTCTGTGAGCAGCTGCGCCGTGGTGCGCCCATAGGTGTCCCCCACCCGGTAGCGCAGCTGCGGGTAGAAGCCGGCATAGCTGCAGAGGCGAGAGGGCGAGGCCGGGCCCCACCAGCATGTGTGGATCTGGCCTGCTGGCCGCAGACAAGAGCCTCCACCTGCCTGCAGAGCGGGGTCACAGCAGCCCCGCCTCTTGGGCTCCTGGGGCCCGAGTGGGCTGCTCAGGCCAAGCACCGAGAATAGGCCTGGCCCACGGGAGGGGAGCTGCGTTGTCCTCCCCACCATCTGCGGGCCATTCGCCAGCCACTTTCCAACAAGGGGCGGAAAGAGAGAATAGGGAGCTCTGCCCCCCCAAAGCATCGCAGGGAGGAGACGGGCTGGCCCTTGGACTGAGGCACAGGGGAGCTGGCAGGATCCCGGGAAGGTGGGGGATCCCCAGCAGGTGGGACGCCGCTGGTGGGGGAGGTTCAGGCCTGTGGGAAAGTGGCGTGGGCGCCACGGCTAAGCCCCGAGGAGTGGCCTGTGTGCCAGCAAGGGCTGTGTGTTTTCTTTTTAAAACTTGCCTGGGGGCACAGTGCAGGGGCATGGCTCAACCCCTGGTCTGGGAAGAGGCCACGCGCCACGGAGCCTGCAGCTGCAGCTCCTAAAGCCTGTGCGCCCGGGGCCTGTGCTCTGCCAGACAGCGTGGGGAGGAGACGGGCTCTGCGCTCTGCTCAGCACTGCACTGAGCAGCTGGGCACTGCCACGAAGAGGGGCCTGCGCTCTGCCAGACAGCACTGCGCTGGGCAGCCGGGCACCGCCACGAAGAGGGGCCTCCGCTTGCCACGGCCAGGGAGAGCCCGTGCCGAGACCCAGCGTGGCCCCAGGTAACAAATGCTAACAGATACGTAAGATAAAATCTATCAAAAACCCTGCTCAAGTGAATGCAGGTCAGTCAGCGAGCTGAGCCTGAAAGTCAGGGCCTCTTCAGTGTCCCCGGAGTTGCCTTTTCTGGTGTGTGGCTGAGTGTGTGTCAGTGTGCACGCTGTGCGTCAGCGAGGAGGCCCACTTCTGTTTGCCTTTGGGCACGCTGCGTGGCAGGCAGCATCCTGGTTCCGCAGCCAGGGATCGGACCTGTGCCCCTGCAGTGGAAGCTCGGTGTCCTGGCGCTGGGCCCCGGAGGGCTCCCCGTCTGGTTCTGGTGTGGGGGCACCAGCAGGGCGGCCTGAAGGCCTCGCCCGTCGGCTCACCCCGGGCGCCCTCCTCCTCCTCCTCTTTTTAGTCTTTCATGTTTTGGGGGCACAGGGCATGCAAGGTCCCAGTTTCCGGGCCAGGGATCGAATCCTTGCCCCCGCGGGTGGGAGCAGAGAGTCTGACCCCTGGACTGCCAGGCCTGTCCCAGCTCAGCTCTGCTTTAAAGTGGGACGCACTCTGGAGGGAGAGGCCAGCGCCCCCAGCTGTCACGCCGTCCCCAGCCTCTGCTCTCCGCAGACGTGTGCCCCCTGGCACGGCTGCAACGGCAGGGCGGGCCGGCCAGGCCCCGGAAACCTGCCCTGGCCTTCCTGACTGGCCTGCAGCCTCACCCCGCTCCCCGGGCACCCCGGTTCCCAGCTCCTGCCCAAGAGCACCCCCCCCCCCCGCCCCGCTTTGGCCTCAGGTTCCTGGAGACCCAGCTCTGGGGTCCCCTCACGGCCCTGGCCGTGCTCCGCCGACCCCGGGGACCCCAGGCCCGCCCCAGGGCTGTGGTGCTTACCCAGGGATGTAGTGAGGTTCCGGCGAGAAGAGGTTGNAGCTCCTGCCCAAGAGCCCCCCCCCCCCCGCCCCGCTTTGGCCTCAGGTTCCTGGAGACCCAGCTCTGGGGTCCCCTCACGGCCCTGGCCGTGCTCCGCCGACCCCGGGGACCCCAGGCCCGCCCCAGGGCTGTGGTGCTTACCCAGGGATGTAGTGAGGTTCCGGCGAGAAGAGGTTGTGCTTCTGAGGGGCTGTCATCGCGCCTCCGTTCTGCGGGGCTGCCTCCAGCCCTGCGCCTGCGCCTGCCACCTTCTGGAGAGGAGCCCTGTTGCCCGGCAACCATTGTGAGGAGGACCGACTGCTGAGCCGCCCTGCCCGCAGCCCTGGTGAGCACTCCCGCCTCAAGGCGGGGCCTCAGGCTGGGGCTGTCACACGGGGGAGCCAGCCCAGGCAGACCCCCGGGCAGTGAGGGGCAGGCCCGGCCCGGACGCTCGCAGCCCGCAGGAGGCCGGGCGCCCGGTGAAAAGCAGCCCCTCGGGGTGAGGCTGAGTGAGCCCCCTCCTCATACACGAGGCGCCGGCCACTCTGCAGGCACCGCCGCGAAGTTCAGCGAGCGGGCCTCCTGAGCCAGGGGGCCGCCGGGACCCTGTCCTCGGGGGTCTCTGCCCGGGGGCTGGCACTGCTCTTTTTCCGATTCTTTGCCACCCCAGGGACTGTGGCCCACAGGCTCCTCTGTCCGTGGGACTTCCTCAGGCAAGAAGACTGGAAAGGCTGTCACTTCCTTCTCCAAGGGGTTTTCCTGACCCAGTGATCGAACCCACGTCTCCTGATCTGTCACTATTTTCCGTTTAAAACAAATCCTGATTTTGGGGGGGAGTTATGTGTAGGGAGGACTTTCTAAGCATAAAAATGAAGAAAGGTAGTATAAAGGGGCCGGTTAGCAGGTTCAAGCACATGTCAAAAACCAGAATAATCAATACTAAGAGACAGGTGACAGAGGGGGGTAGGCGTCTGCTGCGAGTGCTGTGCGCAGATACGGTATCAGGAGAAACAAGCGCCCAAAGCAAACCCACGGGAAGTTAACACCCAACCGAAAAGCCCGTGAAGCGTGCCCACAGTGAGGACAGAGCCCGGCTTAAACGAGTGAGGGCGCTGGCGGCCTGACCTCCTCACCAGCACAGAGGCCGCCTCTCGGGTGGGGACACCGGCGGCCGGGCTTTGACCGCGGCTTCCGCTCGGTCCCGAGATGGCCCGCGGAGCACAGGTGTGCGTGCCATCCGCCGCGGCAGGGTTCGTCCCGGGGAACCCGAGCTGCTCCCCAGGTTGCGACCTTGGAGCAGGCGGGGAGACCCTCGCCCTGATTAAAGCTGCGTTTCCTCAAGGAGTCGCTACGGACAGGAGCGCCAGGCAGGCCCGGCGCCGCCGGACGAGGGGGCCTTGGAGAGGGAGAGACGGGCGTGCACGGTGGACTGGGGGATGGGACTTCCTTGGCTGCGCTGCCGGGTGAGGCCGGGGCCGGGGCCGGGGCTGGGGCTGGTCGGCTGGTGGGCTCCGAAAGGCACGGCGGGGGCCTGGCGCCCAGCTGGACTCCTGCTCACCCAGCCTCATCGGGTCTTCGTGTTTCAGCCTCAGCAGCCCTTGTGTCTGATGACGTCCAGGCTCTGTGCCCCCCAGAGGACAGTGTCCCCCAGCCTCACCTGAGCCGCCAGGCCTGTCTCCCCCTTCCCTGGGAGTCCCCTCTGCCCTCCCCCATGTCTCCTTCGCCTGGCTCAGCAGCCCACAGCCCCCGCCCCCTCTCCATCCTCTGCCAGGGCCTCAGTCCTTCCCGAGCACTATCAGAGTGGGCCCTAGGGCCCCGGGAGACCCAGAAGTCCAGGAGATCGGACAGGTTGGAACAAGAAAGGGGAGGAGGGAGAGAGGGCAGCGGAGTCGAGAGCCACTGGGGCCTGTTGGCCACGGCTGATCCCAGGGCAACCCACCGCGCGGGTCAGCGGAGGGCTCACTTCAGGGCTGGACAGTGCTTCCCAGGGAGTCCCTGGCAACGGGGGACCCGTGTCCAGTCAGTGAGGTCACAGAGCCCTGTGATGTCCCTAGGGGAGGGGAGCCAGAGACCCTGGTGATGAATTTTGACCAGAAGGTGGTGAAATTCCTGGCAAATTTTCACATCAATGGAGGCAGACACTGGGCCCACGGCTCCCTGAAGCAGAAGCCACCTGTGACTTGTGGGCTGGCTGGGGGGCAGCGGCCGGGGGGCCCTCCGGCTGCGTGCGTGCCGGCTGCTCGTGTCTCTCGCAGGCTCTGCGCTGCTGTGCTGTCAGGCCTGGAGCCAGGCCTGGGGGCCGCCTGGGAGGAGATGTGGTCACCCGCAGTGCAGGAGCTCCAGGCGGGGCTCAGGACGCAAGCCAGCCCCCTCCGGGAGCCCCTCACTTGGAACCTGAGGGAGCTGTGTGAGGGCTCGGGCTCCCCAGCCCCAGGCCGGTTGGGGGGCAGGCGGGGCGAGTGGGGGCCGCTGGGAGGACCCAGGCCCAGCGCTTGTTCCGTCCGCCAGTGCTGGAGCAACGCCCGCCTATCGTGACCGACCTGCATGTTCCTGGCCCCACCAAGTATCAGGTGCCAGACGCATCGCTGCGCGAGTCCTCCCCACACCCCCACTTCAGCATTGGCCGCAGGCACCCCACCCATGGTGCGTGCCCCTCCCCGCGCCCCCCGCCTCCTGCCCTCTCACCTGGAGAGGGACCCTGGCCACAGGCACCCCTGTGACCTTGTCCCCACTGCAGAGGGCGGTGGCCGCAGGGCGTGGCAGACTGTATGGTTCCAGAGTGAAAGCCCCTTCACCCAGAAAGCTGACTTCAACCGAGAGCAGAAGGTGGGGGCCGGCTTCGCAGGTCCTGGGCGAGATGGACCCCCCCGAGGGGCAGGCCTGCAGCAGCCGCGTCTCCCCACAGTGGCCATCGCCTGCTGACTACCAGCTGCCCAGCCCGCCTGCCTGCCCAGCCTTCAGCTTCAGGGACCGCCCCGCCTCCAGGCCACCTGAGGACCGAGCCCGCCAGGGGGTGCTGCAGGGCTGGGGCGCGGGGGCCCGGGCCCAGCCCCTCCTGCAGGCCCCTCCGCCCAGAGGGGAAGAGACGGGCCCTGGCCCCAGCACCTACAACATCCTTCCGGGCTGCCGTCTGAAGGGCCCGTGCCCACCCGCCTTCTCCATGGGGCGCTCACCCCTGCTGGCCTCCTGGTTGGGCTCCTGTAAGCAGGGGGAGGCGGGGGGTGGGAGGNACATGAGTCACATGAGTCTCTTGAGGTAATTAATCATATCTGCTTGCAATGTAAAATTCTTGGGGTGGCCTATTGCTATTTTATAAGGAGATAACCTTCAGATTCTAGAGAGAGTTGATCTTCTATACATTAAAGGTAATAGCAATACTTTAGGATATGAAAGTTCAAGAATTTCTGAGAATGTCTTTAATTTTAGGTTTAGAATTCTGTTAGTTTTCTTTTCTCCCTAATGACTGTGGAAAAAAAGGCAGATGTGTATAAGAGACAGGCACCCGCCTCCCCTCTGCAGCCTGCACCCCAGGCCCGGGAGCCTATGACGTGGTGGACTGCTACAACTCACGGTTCCCCTCGGCACCCGGGGTGGTCATCCAAGGTGTGCGGAGGCCCAAGCACCACAACACTGGCCCCTTCTGTGCACTCTAGAGCCTGCAGGGCAGCACATGAAATCCTGCCCCTCCCCGGGCCTTGCTGGGCCTCCCTCTGGAACTCAGTGCCCCACCCCCCCTGCCCCCGGCCTGGCCTTCTGACTCTCTGGGCACCTCTGACCCACTCTCCTGACCAGCCAACCCCTCTGAGCTGTGGACGAGGAGGGCCCACCCCCTTGCTATATACCGAGGTGCTGTTGGTTCGTCCGAGTTGTGTGTGCTTGGCGACCGCTGGCCCTTGCCCTGAGCCGTCCTGCAGAGTGGCCCGCAGCTGACCTGCCGCGTCTGCTATCCCCTGCAGGTCCCCTTCTCTTTCCCTTCAGTGCTCTTCTCTAGAGAGGCTGGGGTGGCAGCCTGAGCCTGCCTGGCCTGGGGCAGGGTGGGAGGGCTCTCTGGGCCCTGCGGACGCCCCCACCTAGCTGTGCCAGCCAGCGGAGGGGTCCAGCTGCTGGTCTCCCTAAGGGTCGGGCTGCTTGCCGAGCTGAGGAGTCAACTGTTGGGGTGGAGGTGGGAGTCAGCTGCTATCCTGAGGTGGGGTCAGCCTGCTCCCCAGCCAGGTAAGGCCCAGAGGACCCGCTCATTAGGGCCTGGCTCCACTTCTCCCTGCAGCTGCCCAAAGACCCTGTGAGCTCAGCCAGGGTTGTGCAGGCCAGGCTGCAGCCAAGAGAGGCCTTGGGCTTCACCGTGAGGCCCCGCCTTGCCCACAGCAGCAGCCTGGCATGGGCTTGCATCGCCATCGCCCTGCCCTCCTGCCCAGGGGTCGGCCCCAAGCCTGCCTCCCTGCAGGGGCCTCCTGCAGTTTGCGGTGGCTCCTGTCCCTGCACCAGCTCCTCCAGGGGCCTCCCCGTGTCCCCCAAGCCCTCCCCCGGGTCCCCCCAGACCCCTCCTCCGTCTCTTCTGTCCAAGCTCAACCCTTTCAACAGGCACCACGAGAGCTACTCCCACGGTGCTGGCATCATCCCTTTCCACAGGGAGTGTGAGTGCCACGCACCGGGGGCCTCCTCCAGGGTCGAGCCAGCAGTGGGTCGAGCCTCAGCACCCTGGGAGCCAGAACGGTGGGACTGCAGGCTGTGGCACTGGGCCCTGGGCTGGCCAGCGGGCCAGCGGGCAACAGAGACAGCAGTGGAGCCTGGCCCGAGGTCAGGGCACCTATGCTCACAGGTGCACCACCAGCAGCTCCTAGGACTCCAGGCTGGGAGAGGGACCTGCGGGAAGGATGGAGCAATGCCCCAGCTGGGCTGAGGAGCGCGGGCTTCTGGGAGAAGGCTTTCGAGGATGAGCCAGAGTGTGCTGGGTGGCAGGAAGGGGATTTCTGGCAGAGCAAACCTTGGAAGCAAAGGCACGTGGAAATGGAGCAGATGTTACATTTGGTGTGGCCAAGCTTGGGAGGGCGCAAGGCTGGTGGGACAGGAGGAGGGGGCTGGAGGGGTCGAGAAGCTGCAGGGGGCTGTGTGCGAGGCCAGGGGCTTGCAGGCTTAGTAAGGGAGCCGAGGAGGATGCAGAGCAGGCAGTGTGTCCCGCCCCATATGGGCTCATTGTGTTGCAAGGTGGGGTGTTGAGTGGGGCTAGAGCTTAGCCTGAGGGCCTGGCACTCTGGGTTAGTCAGGGGGTTAGATGCTCCAGGCAATGGGAGGGCAGCCATCGCGTGACACCGTGCCCAGGTCTCTGCTAGGCACGTGATACTGTCACTGCGTGCCCACGTCCTACTTCGAGGCACTTCCCATTAGTTGGGGCTTTGTGACAGTTCTGCGGTGCGGGCTTCATCAGGTTGGACAGAGAGGACACCAAGTTCCAGGTCCTGTAGCTGGTGGGCGCTAAGGTCAGCAAAAGGGTTTTTCATGATTTTTTTTTTTCCATGATTATTAAGACGCAGATCCTGCGAGCCGCAAAGACCTGGCACAACCAAATCAATATTAAAAAAATAATAATAAAAGGCACTTGGCGGTACAGTAGTGAACACCCCACACTTCTACTCCAGAGGGGTGCGAGTTTAACTCCCCGGCGCGCGGCCACAGATTTCCTAAGTAAAACGCACCCGGCTAAAGTATCAGTTCTGAATCTCCTGAAGCAGGCCACCCGGCCGGTGGCACTGGCCCCGGAGTTCCAGCCCAGCTCTGGTGCCCGCTTCCCAGCGGCCCGCTCGCCAGCCGCGCTCTGCTCGGCGAGGGGAAGCTGGCCCCGGGAGGCTGGGCGGGGCCGCGCAGGAGGGCGCGGCGGGCCCGGTGGGCGGGGCTTCGGCGGCGACCCGCGCGTCATCCGGGCCCCGCCTTCGCGCTGTCTCTGCGGGCGCGGGACGCGGCGCTCCTCCCGGGAACCCCTGCGCGCCGGCGGCGGCGTTTCCGGGGAGCCCGTTGGCGGGCGGACCTGGCTGCGCGGAGCGGAAGTGGGCGGCTGCAGGGCGAGCGGAGCGGCGCTGCGGGCGGACCTGGCCGAGCTGGAGGGCGCCGGGGAGCGGAGCGCCGGCGGCCCCCGGGGCCCGGGCGAGAGGGCCGCTGCAGGGCCCGTGGCGAGCGCGGCAGCGCCGGGGGAGCGCGGCGGGGATGGGGCGCCGGGCCGGGTGGGGGCCGGGGCCTCGGCCCTGTTCGCGGGGCTGCAGGACTTGGGTGTGGCCAACGGCGAGGACCTAAAGGAGACGCTGACCAACTGCACGGAGCCGCTCAAGGCCATCGAGCAGTTCCAGGTGGGGCTGCGCGAGGGGCCGGGGGCGGGCGCGCGCGCGAGGCGGGCGTCTCCGTCTGCTCCGCGGCCCAGGGGGGCCGGACGCGCCGAGCTCGGGCCGCGTCGACGGCCGGCGGGCGGCTCGCAGCGTCTGCTGCTACAGCCGGCGCGGCGCAGACACCCTTCTGCCTGCCTCTTCGAGCGCTCGGGTCAGCCAGGGCGCCTGACCACGAGCGGCTGCGGCTGCGGCCTCTCTTGCCGCCCCGAGGAAGCAGCGCCGACCTCTGCTTCCTTAGACGGAGAACGGCGTGCTGCTGCCGTCCCTGCAGTCGGCCTTGCCTTTCTTGGACCTGCACGGGACGCCGCGGCTGGAGTTCCACCAGTCGGTTTTTGATGAGCTTCGGGACAAGCTGCTGGAGCGTGTGTCAGCCATCGCTTCAGAGGGGAAGGCCGACGAAAGGTCAGGGAGACAGGCAGCCTCCTCCCCAGCCAGGAACCCCCAGTTAGCAGCGCTCACCTCCCCGTGGCTACACAGCCATCCTGAAAAGGGGGCCGCCGGTGACGCCGGTGGCACCGCCAGTCTGGGGACCCGCGGGTGGCTGCTTCCTCAGTGATGTGAGTTTTCCCAGGTATAAGAAACTGGAGGATCTCCTGGAGAAGAGCTTTTCCCTGGTGAAGATGCCGTCTCTGCAGCCGGTGGTGATGTGTGTCATGAAACACTTGCCCAAGGTACCAGCTGCCTGGCTGGCTCTCTCCGGGGAGGGTTCCTGAGCTGCCTGTCCCTGTAAAGACAGCTTCAGAGCACGGTTCCCTGCGCTGGCTTCTCCCTGAGCCTAGCAGACCCTGAAGCTTGGCATGTGCTCCGGGGTGTGGAGCCCTTTCTGGGGAAGAGCTGTCTGTGGTTCCTGCCCATGCCACGGCCTGGGGGCCCGGTCCCAGCTGTCCCCGTCAGTTGGGTTGGGATGGATGCAGTCTCTGCCGTGGGGGTGCTGAGGCCTGCCGGTTGTCTTGAGAGAGACTGCCGGGGCAGGGTTCTGCTGACGGTGGCCTGTCGGTTATGTAGGTTCCTGAGAAGAAGCTGAAGCTGGTGATGGCCGACAAGGAGCTGTACCGGGCCTGCGCAGTGGAGGTGAAGCGGCAGATCTGGCAAGACAACCAGGCGCTCTTCGGCGATGAGGTTTCCCCGCTGCTGAAGCAGTACATCGTGGAGAAGGAGGGCGCGCTCTTCAGCACCGAGCTGTCCGTCCTGCACAACTTCTTCAGCCCTTCGCCCAAGACCAGGCGCCAGGGTGAGGTGAGGCGGGGCAGGGCTGTGTGCGCGCCTCCCTGGCCAGCCCCTTCCTGCCCCCATGAACGCCCGCCTGTCTGCTCTTGGAGGCCTGGGCTCGTCTGTGGGGCTGGCAAGGGGCATCGCAGCACCCTCCCTACATGTGGGTTTTTGTGTCTTTTCCATGTACTTCGTGCTGCACGGCTTGGCTGACCTTTCCGGCCAGCTCTGTGTCTGCTCTCAGCCCTGGGTTCTCTCTCTGTCTGTGTCTGATTCGTTTGTTGCTGCAACAAACATTTTTTGGGCGCTGACTCACTGCCACGGGTGCCTGGACCCTTCAGTGACCCCAGAGATCAGGGCACCTCCTGGGCTCCTCAGGCTCCCGAGAGGTGGACCCCACACGTTAGACGTCACACGTTGTCACAGAGAGAAGGCGGGAGCAGGGCGGCCGCAGCAGGCCTGACCCGACGTGGAGTCTGGGGCCCGGGCTGACGCCCTTTCAGAGGAGCCTCGGTGCCTGACGGTCGTTCACCGTCCTCTAAACCAAAGTCATTGCCCCTCAGCGTGAGCCGGCGTCCTGTGAAAGGGAAGCCCCAGCGCCACGGGTCGGGGGTGAGGGGGCAAGGGGACTGGCAGGGTGTGAGGCCTGGCGTCCCCGCAGGTGGTACAGAGGCTGACACGGATGGTGGGGCGCAACGTGAAGCTGTACGACATGGTCCTGCAGTTCCTGCGCACGCTCTTCCTGCGCACCCGCAACGTGCATTACTGCACGTTGCGCGCCGAGCTGCTCATGTCCCTGCACGACCTGGACGTCGGCGACATCTGCTCCGTGGACCCCTGCCACAAGGTGGGCGCCCCCGGGCCCCTCCTCCCCTGGGACGCTGTGGTCCTGGCCCCCAGCGGGGGGACCCAGTGTTGGGGCCCCTGACCCCAAGCCCACTGCCCTGCGGCGCCACCCCCCCCGCCACTGGCCGGAGGGTCTGTCTGTCCACAGCAGCTGGGCCAGCCCCACCGCCCTGCTCTTCCCGGGTCTGTCTCCCCCTCCTCCAGAGCCCTCGTGGTGGGCTCCGTGTTCTGGAACAGGGCTTTCCGCACCGCCCTGTCCTGACGTGGACATGGTGTGACCCCCCCACGGTGTCCCTAGGGGCTCCGTGGTGTTAAACACTCTGACCTGGCACTGCCCACCATGCAGTGGGGACCCCGGGAAGGCCCGTTTCAGAGCAGACACACTGGCCTCTTTCTCGCACTGCCTGGCCTGTGGAGACCTGGGTCCTTGGGCCTGTTTCCTATGTGCGGTCCTGTTCCTCACGCCAAGCGGGTCCTTGGCGACACAAGGTGTGGGTCCCTGGCTCAGCCCAGGCTTGAGCGCCCAGCCTTCTCCCCACAGTTCACCTGGTGCCTGGACGCTTGCATCCGAGAGCGGTTTGTGGACAGCAAGAGGGCCCGCGAGCTGCAGGGCTTCCTTGACGGAGTGAAGAAGGGGCAGGAGCAAGTCCTGGGGTGAGGGTCCGCTTGGTGTGGGCGCGTGGCCGCCGTCGGGAGTGGCGTTTTTTCCCGTGCGTTTTGGGAGGACCACCTGGTATCCGAGCCCATGAGTGAGAGGCCCGGCTGCTGGGGTGAGGCTGTGGCGTCTGGGCCGGGCCGGGCACCTGAGCTGGCCTGCCTGTGAGCAGACAGGCCTGCTGCGTCCAGAGGTGGCAGTCTGGCTACCAGAAAGGTGCTGTCTGGGGGGCCCCTGTCCCAGGTCTGGGATCAGGCTTGAGAGAACCTGACTGAATTTATGGAGCCTGGATCAGAATCTCGACTAAAATGAGACCTTAATTAAAAAAAAAAAAGCTGTGGTCTTTCAGTTTATCGAGTACGTTAAGGGAAAGTTATGAACTGTGAGCTTTTAGAAAGTGGGCCAGAGTGGTATGACGTAGTCTGCAGGAAGGGCTGGCTCCCGGACCGCTGGCTCTGCGGGCCGGGAGCCGCCCTGGCTGACACTGTGGGCGTGTCCTCACAGGGACCTGTCCATGATCCTGTGCGACCCCTTTGCCATCAACACCTTGTCCCTGAGTACCGTCAAGCACCTGCAGGAGCTGGTGGGCCAGGAGGTGCTGCCCAGGGTGAGTGCACCCGGCCAGCCGCATGCTGCCTCGGGGCGTGTGTGGGGGTGACCCTGGGGTGAGCCCACGTCCCCTCCAGGCAGAGGGCGCGTGGGCCTGAGCCCTGGGCGCGTGCGGTCAGGGCAGGACGCTGGGCAAGCCGCCGAGGCCTGCGTTTCCCTGCAGGACAGCCCGGACCTCCTCTTGCTGCTCCGGCTGCTGGCGCTGGGCCAGGGCGCGTGGGACATGATCGACAGCCAGGTTTTCAAGGAGCCCAAGATGGTAACAGGGTCAGGCGGGCTCCTCTGTGAGGGGCCGTGGGGTGGGGCTCGGGGGCGCCGGGCCTGTGGCTGGGGCTGGTTGGAGGCCGAGGTCCGGGCGGCCGTGGCGTGCAACAGCTCTAGGGCCTGCGCCCCAGGAGGTGGAGCTGGTCACCAGGTTCCTGCCCATGCTCATGTCCTTCGTGGTGGACGACCACACGTTCAACGTGGATCAGAAGCTCCCAGCCGAGGAGAAGGCCCCGGCCACGTACCCAAACACGCTGCCGGAGAGCTTCACCAAGTACGGCTGCGGGCCTGGCGGGGGAGGGCCCTGGGCCGCGGGCCGCTCGGGGGCTGACGGCGCTGGGGCGCAGGTTCCTGCAGGAGCAGCGCATGGCCTGCGAGGTGGGGCTGTACTACGTGCTGCACATCACCAAGCAGAGGAACAAGAACGCGCTGCTGCGCCTGCTGCCGGGGCTCGGTGAGTGCGCGGGTGCCGCCGCCGTCCTCCCCAGGCGCCCTCTGCCCCCGCCACAGCCCGCGTTCCCCAAGAGCCGGTGCCATCTTTCCCAGCGAGCGAGGAGCTCGGAGCCGCCCAGGCCCTCAGACCAGGGCGAGAGCTCCCCTCCGAGGTGGCGGAGAGGCCCCCCGGAACCTTGCTGTGCGCGCTGGAGGGGCCCTGCAAGCCAGCAAGGCTGGGGGGCATCCGCTGCCGGCTGAGCCAGGGCGTGGGCGCCAGTCGGGGGCACCCAGCCTGCCCAGTGCACGGGGGGTACAGGGCTTCTGCTGGCTCAGTCCTGTCGGGGCGTTGCAGCCTCTGGAGAGGGTGGGACGCTGCACACTCAGCGTGCATGTGGCCGCTGGTGGGTCTGATGCTACAAGTTGCTTCCAGGCTTTACTTTATGGAGGAAGCTGCCTGTCCTGGGTATTAGTTTCTGTACAGCCACCACCCAGCTGATGAACGGGAACCTAATTAACTCTTGTGTTTCCGGGAGCCAGCTGTGTACAGTGGGTCTCTCAGGGCTAAAGCAGGTGTGGGTGGGGCTTGCTCCTCTTAGAGGCCCCGGAGAAGATCCTTCTTGTCCCCCTCCAGCTCCCAGAAACCTCGTCCTTGGCCCTGGCCCCTTTGCAGTTCATCCGTCCAGCTTCTCCCATTCTCGTGCCTTTGGCTCTGACCTGGCCCTCTCGCCGTCCACCTCTCTCTCTTAAGGGGCCTGCCCGGGGCACGCGGACCAACTTTCCCCACGGGCCCGTACCTCGGGGGGCACGTTTGCCGGCCCCAGGATCAGCATGGGGAGCTCTCGGCTGGGGCCCTTCCTGGAGCACAGGTCTAGGAACTTGCGTTGACCACGTTCTTCCTGCTCACTTGGGAACTTTTGTGTCTGTCTTGTTGAGTCGCGCGTGTGTGGACGTGAGATCTCCTGGAGGCGGAGTCTCAGCGTCGCCCGCCTGATGGGCCGGTGCGGGTCTGATCCCGCCCACTGGGCGGGGGCGGGTCTTCAGCCACCTTCTGGAGAGGAAGCTGCTGCTTCGTTGTTACTGCAAGGTTCTGGGAGAAATGAGTGTCGATTTTTAAAAATTCTCTTTGGTTTTAAACGTTTTTTTGGTGGGAGTTTTTTGTGAACTCAAGTGCAGCCCAGGGAAGCCCAAGGCCCACCTGCAGGGGGCTCTGTGTGTGGCTTCGGTCCCCTCAGTGACGGGCAGGACAGAGCCCGGACCCCAGCAGACCAGGTCGGAACAGCCCAGCAGGTGTCCGATGGGACGTGGACTCTCAAAGCCGTGACTGCGGCGCGGTTAGTCGGGGTCCAGGCCCTGACGGTCTCCCCCGTTGTCGCACAATGTTTTCGTGCTGATGGTCTGCTCAGATCAAGAGTCAGACGGGCCTTCCTTCAGCTCACTTCTGCTGCCCCTCAGGTCTTGGGGTCTGCAGGGCTTCGTGGGGCTTGTCCGGGGATCCAGGGCACCTGTTCCCCAGTGGGGGCTTTGCTGGCCGCGTCCCTCGGCACACTGACCACGCACCCGCCTCAGTGTCGTATGAGCCGGACGAGGCTGTGGAGACCCCTGTCAGCTGTGGCGGGTGCTGTGGGGGGGATCCGCCTCAGCACCGTGTGTCTGCTGGAGTCCACTTCACCCTGATCCCCTTGGCCGCTGGGCGGAACCCCAGCGGCAGGATCGTGTCTCCTCCCCACCTTGCCCTGGGGCCTGCCCCGTTAGGCCCAGGTCTCCTGGGCCCGCCCAGCACTTGCCCGCCTGCCCGGGTCGGTTCAGGCTCAGGCCCGGCCGGGGAGGTGGGGGCAGCTGGGGGACGCCTGCTGTGCTCGCAGTGGAGACCTTCGGCGACCTGGCGTTCGGGGACATTTTCCTGCACCTGCTCACGGGCAGCCTGGCCCTGCTGGCTGACGAGTTTGCCCTGGAGGACTTCTGCAGCAGCCTCTTCGATGGCTTCCTCCTCACCGCCTCCCCAAGGTGCGTCCTCCCGGTCCCAGTCCCATCCTCGGCCGCTGGAAGAGGGGTGGGGCGGGCGGGGCGGGGCCTCTGGGCAGCCTGCAGCCTGCCTGCTCCTCCCCCAGGAAGGAGAGCGTGCAGCGGCACATCCTGCGGCTCCTGCTGCACCTGCACCACCGGGTGGCCCCGTCCAAGCTGGAGGCGCTGCAGAAGGCGCTGGAGCCCACGGGCCAGGTGCGCCCCCCACACCTGCCTGCACCCTGGGGTTGTGCTGGCTGACTCTGCGCACGCGCGTGTGTGGGTGGGTGCGTGTGCGTGCACGCGCACTCACGTGCCCTGGGCCGCCCCCGCAGAGTGGCGAGGCAGTGAAGGAGCTGTATTCCCAGCTTGGAGAGAAGCTCGAGCAGCTGGACCACCGGAAGCCCAGCCCGGCCCAGGCCCCAGAGCCGCCCGCCCTGGAGCTGCCCCTGCCTGCTGTGCCCGCCCCCGCTGTGCCCTGAGGCTCTGCTTGGGGCCCTCAGGGCGGGCAGGGCGCCTGGTGGGCGTGTGGCCCCGGTCGGCCTGGAGAGGAGGCTCCGCAGTCCTGCCCAAGCAAACCCTCTCCCGGAGGCGCATCGGCCTGCTGGGACGATTCCTGGGACGGGGTGCGGGCTGAGCGAGACCCTGGGGCCTCCTGTGGGCAGGGCACCCCCGCTCTGCACCTCAGCCTTGCCCTGAACTGGGTCCTGGGTGGTGCACACCTGGCTGTGTGGCGCCCCACGTCCCCGCTGCTCTCGGGTCCCGGCCTGCTCCAGGCCTCCCGCTCCCAGGCCGGAAAGCTGCCTGGTTGTTCCTCCCCGAGTTGGGGCCCTCTGCTGCTGTTGGGCAGACAGACGGGCTGTAGCTGGGACTGGGAGAAAGTCACCTGTTTTCCCAGGGGTGGGGCCGGGCTTGAGGCCCATGGGGAAGAGGGCAGGCCCGGATGGTTGGCACCGATTGGCAGAATCACGCAATTTGCCGGCAGGGGCGTCTGCAGACAGAGCCCAGCTCTCTCAGGAGCTCCTGCCCCTGCCCACAGCCCTGTGGAGCAGGCATTAGGGAGGAAGACCCAGTGCCGCCCCTGCCCTGCTGCCTCGGTTTGCCCTGGGAGCACACGGCCAGGCGAGCGTCAGCCGTTGCTCACGGTGCGAGTTCACTTTTGTAAATAAAAGGTGTTTTGGTAAATCCAGCAGCCGAGCGGTTTCTGTGCACTCAAGCATGGAGGCAGTGCGAGCCAGTGAGCTTTTCCGGTGTGTTTGTCTCCCTGGGGACGCCGTGACTCCTGGCCCTCAGGGGACAGCAGCTGTGGATGGCGGGGCCGGGGCCTGGCGGCGCTGGAGGCCACGGGACTCGGGAGGGTTGGCCCTGGGGGGCCCTGTTGCCCATGGTCAGGCTGTGTGGAGGCCACTGTGACATTGACAGGTGTGCTCTGCGGGGCGGGGAGGCAAGGCCTGAGGGTCAGGAGGAGCCCGGGTGTCTAATGAGTGAATGGGGAAGGGGCGTGGGAGGGATGGGCTGCGGTGTCACCGAGTGGAAGTGGGGGCCATGCCAGGCACCCCTCCCAGGCACAGGGTCTCAGGGAGGAGTAAGCTGCTGCTTTTCCCACAGGAAGCAGGGAGCCAGGTCTTGGGCAGGAAGTCAGGACTGGTCTGGGTGGGGCCGAGGAGGGACGGGAAGGAACTGGGCCCGGGGAGGGGTGAGCGCCAGGCGGGGCCCACGTGACCCACCTGAGGCTCACGGACAGGCCAGCGGGGCCAGGCTCCTACCCCAACAGAGGGACCAGGGGCCGGACAAGAGAGTGGTTGGCGTCCTGCTGGATGGGGGCTCGATGGGTAGAGGGCACGAGCTGCAAGGACTGGGTGGGGGGCTGCAGGAAGGAGGAGGCCCAAGAGGGTGGGTNGCCTGGACACACCCATCCCCCTCACCACAGGCCCTAGGGCGTCAGATGCAGGAGATGTCCCTGGGGAGCTTGGGGTCCATGGCCCCAGGGGAGGGGAGGTGCGTCCTGGGGGTGTCCTGGGCTGGGCAGAGTGAGGTGGCCTGAGAGGGCTGCAGGGCTGAGGAGGCTAGGTGACCCACCAGCGGGGGACCTGGGCAAGCCCGCCAGGCCTCCCCTCTGGCTCCGCCGTCCAGCCCAAGTCCCGCCCGCGCCGCACCCCTGACTCACTTCCTTTGCAAAGAAGCGGAAACCTCCCCAGGGCTTTCTCCAGTCCGGACGCTCCCAGGGTACCCGCAGGTGTCGCTGACCCGGTGAGGCCCCTCACCCCACCCTGACCTGCGCAAGGAAGCCTGCGCTGTCGGCTTCCTGAGTGGCAGGCCCCAGCCTCGGGCGTGGGCAGGCGTGCCAGTCTGGGGGCCAGTGAGAGCCTGATCTGACGCAGCTGCAGGTACTGGGGTGGGCCAGGGCATCACCCCACCTTTCTCCAGCTGTCTCCTCATGGACTATCCTCCTCCGCGTTTTGTCTTTCTGTCCATCTTTTCACCACCCTCGAACCACCACTCTCTAGGACCACCCCCCGCCCCTCGCCATTCGTGTGTCCACCGGAGGGATGTTGGGAGGATCCTCGTTTGGGGCTGGGAGGCCTGGGCTCAGCTCGGGAACGGAGCTCGAGACCAATCCGGAGAGATATCCCCCCCGCACCCCCACCCCCGAACCCAGGGTTCTTGTGTGGGACACCTCCGAGCTCCGGGGTGCTCGGACCTCTGCTCGCCTTGGCCCCTTCTAGGCGCCCGGCGGGCGAGCGGCGGCAGGGGCGGGGCCGGCCTTGACTCCGCTTTACCCCTAGTTGGCGCCTGGCCGGCACGAACTCCTCCTCCAGGAAGCCCGGGAGGCCTGCCGGCCGATAAACTGCGCCCCCCACCAGATGTGTATAAGAGACAGGGGTGGGAGTACCTCCCAGGGAGGGTGCAGTGGGGTGGGGTGGGGGGTGAAGGGGAGACCTCTCCCTGGAGGCCGGGGAGAGTGCAGGGGGAAGAGGCCTTATCAACCTTGACGAGGCGCGGTGGGCCCTCCGAGGCCTGACTTGACTCCTGCCACACCCCATACCCCCTCCTCACCCCTGTGGGGGGGTTCTGGTCCCCAGAAGTTTTGGCAGACCTGGCTGCACTCCTCCCTACCCGCCCCCCCAATCTTTTTCTGCATCTGCCCTTCAAGCCTCCTGCCCTCCCCTCAAGCAGAAGTATGGAGACTACTGGAAGCCTGAAGATCCCAAAGGGCCCCACGCCCAGCAGAGGCCTGAACGGATAACAAACACCCTTCTGTCCTGTCCCTTTGAGTGGGGGCCACACGGGGGACGCCCAAGGGGTGCCTGGGCCCCTGGCTCAGCGCAGAGGCAGCAGGCTGGTGACGGGGAGCGGGGGTGGGGGGTGTGCAGCAGCGGCAGCTTCGCGGTGAGGCTGCCTGAGGGCGCAGACACGCAGATGGGCAGGACCCCCCCCCTCCCCCCGGCCCAGGACCACCGCTTCCTGAATGCAGGTTGTGCAAGGAGGCGGAGGGAAGCTAGGGAGAGGGGAGGGATGGTGCGCTGGGCAGAGGAACCCGTGTGGAGGAGGAAAGACAGGGAGGATGAGGGGCCGTGGGCAGGACAGGATCTGGGGCTCAGGTCCACCGGCGCCCGTGGTACACAGCTGGGTTAGGGGGCACTACTGGTTAGCAGACCCGCCCCGGGCAGCCTGCAGACACAGGCTCCTGAGCAGAGGGCGCTCCAGGCTGGCCAGCCTGCTCTGGTGGGGCCGCGTGAAGCTGGTGGCTGGGGAAGGACCCAGTCGCCGCCTGCCCACTCGTGGCCCAAGTTCTTGCTGACTCTGCTCTCCAGCGAGGCCCGGAGCCAGTGTGGGGCCTTCACCCCAGTTCTAGGGCTTCTGTTCCAGTGTGTGCTCCCCTGTCTCGGGCGGGGGTGGGGGCGGCTCCAGACTGGGGTACAGGGGACGAAGGCGGAGATGAGTGGGGGCAATGGAGCCCGGGTCCTGGCAGAAGAGGGGGAGGAAAAAGGAATGAACCCTATTTTGCGGGGCCCCCAGACCAGGCTTGGGGGAGCAGAAGGGGGGAGCAGAAGGGGGAGAGGACCCCCCCCACCCCCTCCGCTCCTGTGAACAGGCAGCCTGGACACACCCATCCCCCTCACCACAGGCCCTAGGGCGTCAGATGCAGGAGATGTCCCTGGGGAGCTTGGGGTCCATGGCCCCAGGGGAGGGGAGGTGCGTCCTGGGGGTGTCCTGGGCTGGGCAGAGTGAGGTGGCCTGAGAGGGCTGCAGGGCTGAGGAGGCTAGGTGACCCACCAGCGGGGGACCTGGGCAAGCCCGCCAGGCCTCCCCTCTGGCTCCGCCGTCCAGCCCAAGTCCCGCCCGCGCCGCACCCCTGACTCACTTCCTTTGCAAAGAAGCGGAAACCTCCCCAGGGCTTTCTCCAGTCCGGACGCTCCCAGGGTACCCGCAGGTGTCGCTGACCCGGTGAGGCCCCTCACCCCACCCTGACCTGCGCAAGGAAGCCTGCGCTGTCGGCTTCCTGAGTGGCAGGCCCCAGCCTCGGGCGTGGGCAGGCGTGCCAGTCTGGGGGCCAGTGAGAGCCTGATCTGACGCAGCTGCAGGTACTGGGGTGGGCCAGGGCATCACCCCACCTTTCTCCAGCTGTCTCCTCATGGACTATCCTCCTCCGCGTTTTGTCTTTCTGTCCATCTTTTCACCACCCTCGAACCACCACTCTCTAGGACCACCCCCCGCCCCTCGCCATTCGTGTGTCCACCGGAGGGATGTTGGGAGGATCCTCGTTTGGGGCTGGGAGGCCTGGGCTCAGCTCGGGAACGGAGCTCGAGACCAATCCGGAGAGATATCCCCCCCGCACCCCCACCCCCGAACCCAGGGTTCTTGTGTGGGACACCTCCGAGCTCCGGGGTGCTCGGACCTCTGCTCGCCTTGGCCCCTTCTAGGCGCCCGGCGGGCGAGCGGCGGCAGGGGCGGGGCCGGCCTTGACTCCGCTTTACCCCTAGTTGGCGCCTGGCCGGCACGAACTCCTCCTCCAGGAAGCCCGGGAGGCCTGCCGGCCGATAAACTGCGCCCCCCACCCCCACCCCGCGCAGTCACTTCCTCAAGGCCCGAGGCTGTTTATGCGAGGACCCGAGAGATTTGCATTGGGCCCCCGCGGGGAGGCGTTTCCTGGGCAGAGGCTGGTCCCGGTCTCCCGGCAGCGGGCCGCCCTCCGGGGGCCTCGCAGCGGGGGTGAGATCCCGAGGGAGGGTCCCAGTCGGCCAGGCGGAAGTCTGCGGACCATCCCCGCCTTCCTGTTGCAGGGAGGGCGACCTGCATGCCAAGCACCGCCCCTGCACCATGGACCGCGGCCAGTCCAGCCCGGAGCCCGCGGCCCCGGTCGCCCCCAGCCCGAGCGTGATCGCCCCGGTGCGCGCCGTCGTCCGCCTGCGCCACCAAGTGCGCCTCCTGCGCAAGCGGCGGCCGCCCCCGCCGGCCGAGGCGCCGGACCCCGGGGCCGCGGCGCCGCGCGTCCACCAGGAGCAGCCGCAGTTCTTCACCTTCGACGGGCCGGTCGAGCGGGCGTCGAGACCCGCGCGGAAGCGGCGCCGGCGCAGCCGCCTGGTGCTCTACCCCGAGACCTCGCGTAAGTTCGGGCCGCGCGCCGAGCGCCAGAGCCGCGCCCAGCGCTGCCTGCTGTTGCTTGTGGCCATCGTGGGCTTCCAGGTGCTCAACGCCATTGAGAACCTGGACGACAACGCGCTGCGCTATGACCTCGACGGGCTGGAGAAGACGCTGCAGCGCGCCGTGCTCGGGCAGCCGGCGGCCGTGGGCCGCCTCGTGGCTCTGCTGCGGGACTACCTGGCCACGCACGTGCACAGCCGCCCGCTGCTGCTGGCGCTGCACGGGCCCAGCGGCGTGGGCAAGAGCCACGTGGGCCGCCTGCTGGCGCGCCACTTCCGCGCAGTGCTGGAGGACGGCGCGCTGGTGCTGCAGTACCACGCGCGCCACCACTGCCCCGCGCCGCGCGCCGCCGCCGCCTGCCGCCAGGAGCTGGCGCGGCGCGTGGCCGACGTGCTGGCGCGGGCCGAGGCGGAGGAGAAGACCCCGCTCCTGGTGCTGGACGACGCGGAGCTGCTGCCGCCGGCGCTGCTGGACGAGCTGCACGGCCTCCTGCAGCCGCAGCGGCCGCCGCGCTTCCACAACGCCATCTACGTGCTGCTCAGCGGCGCGGGCGGCGCTGAGGTCACGCGCTTCGTGCTGCAGAACGCGTCCCGCGCGGGGCGCGCCGACGGGGCGGCGGAGGAGCTGCGCGCGGCCGAGGAGGAGCTGCGCTCCAGCCTGCACGCACTGCTGGTCCGTCAGCACCCGCTGTGGGAGGCCGCGGCCATCGTGCCCTTCCTGCTGCTGGACAAGCGGGACGTGGTCACCTGCTTCCGGGACGAGATGGCTGGGGAGGGCTTCTTCCCCGAGCAGGCCCGCGCCGAGCTGCTGGCCGCGCAGCTCAGCTACTACCGCGTGGCCGGCCGCGAGTTCGCCGTCACCGGCTGCAAGCAGGTGGTGGCCGCGGTCAACCTCTTGTAGCGGAGGCATGCCTGGACACGGTGGCTCGCGGCGGGCACCACAGGACATCGGTGTGGCCGTGGTTGTTGGAGGGGGGGAACTGCGGGTTTGCTGTGGCCTGTGAGGCCCGAATAAATCTGTCCGCAGCGGCCTGCCGCCGGCTCACGCTGGGACCTGGGCGGGGGGGCCGGGCCGGGTCAGTTCTGACCTCTTCTGCCAGTCCCAAGCCCCTCAGCCCCCATCCGCCACCTGCTGGTGCGCAACTCAGCCTGCATCTCCAACGCCGGGGTGTCCCCTGGGGCCCACGCCCCAGGAGTGGGCCGCCTGTCCTGTGGTCTAGCGGACAGCGAGCGGCCCCCCGAGGGTCCCACAGTGGTCCCCGCAGAGCTGGACATGAGCACGGCTCCAGAGCACCTGCGGCGGCCACACCCGCACTCGCGCACACGGAGCCCCACCCCACCCCGCCCTCCTGGCCGCTTCTCTGGCAGGATCGCCTGGGCCGGCCTGGACTTCTTATGGCCTCCTGGGCCCAGGGGCTCCCCGAGAGGAATAGGGCTGGGTGGGCGCGCCACCCAGTGAGCTGATCCAGGGGAGCCCCCTGAATGCTCCAGAAGGGGCCTCAGGGTGACCCAAGTAGGCGGTGGGCCCACGTGGGAGGTCCTGCCCGCGCCACCACCCCGCCGCGGGACTCCCGGGAGGCCTCTAATCGGCTCCCTCTCTGGTCCCCAGTGCGTCCCAGGCCCGGGACGGGGCCTCATGCCTGCCATCCTGGCTGCTGCCAGCCTGGCTCCGCCCCAGCCCCAGGCCCTCCAGGCTCTGGCCCCCGGCCTCTGGAGCAGGGGCAGGACTGCAGGAGCCTCGGTGGCTCCTAGGGGAGGGGGGCGCTGAGCGCTGAGCTTTGGGGCACCTCCTGTGCTGGGTTCCCAAGGGGGCCGGTCACAGGGTCAGCCTGGAGCAGCCCGCTGGGAGGAAGGTGCAACCTGGGATGGAGGGGGCCTGGAACACAATTGGGGAGCTGCAGCGACCCAAGGAGGGGGCCGGGGGGCGCGGGGCTGCTGCCAACGGGAAGGGGGCTGAGCCAGGGGCTCCAGACCCCACCTCTGCACTCAGCCTGGCCCCTGGCCTCCTGAGACCTCAAGGCCCACAGGGGCTGATATCTCTACAGCCCCTGACAGGCCCCTCCCTGAGGGTCCTCCGGGGTCAGAACCCCTTCCTTCACCCGCCCTCTTCGTGGTGGTCAGCTGCAGACAGTGAGCCGTCTGTCCAGGAGGGGATGGGGGCCCTCCCGGCAGAGGGAAGCGGGCGGCCTGTCCAGCCAGCACGCAGACCCTGGGCCCCAGCAGGAAGGGATGGGGAGGGAGCACGTCCTGCCCCGAAAGGCTGTACTCCTCCCAGCTCCGGGGCTCCCAGGGACACCCAGTCTGCAAGCTGGTTGTCAACCGGGAGCCGGACCTGCAGGCATCCAGGTGGATACACCCAGGAGAGCCGGCTGCCAGGTGATGGTGCTGTGGCCGCCGAGCTTGCTCTGATTTTCTGTCGTTGGGTCTCCACTTCCCCAGAGGTTTGCTATTGCAGACACCTGCTTGTTCAGCAGGTAGTGATCACAGGCACATGTTTATCCAAAACCACTGTGGCTGACGGGTTAGTGACTGTGGCTGAGCTGAGACTGCCTTGGAGTCGGCTAACTCTCCTATCGTCCAGGAGGGATTCCTGATCATACGTTTGCTGGTGCTTACTCCTGTTCACGGGAGGAAGGGTCTCCCTACAGGGGGAAACCGAAAGGGAAGTCGCTCAGTCGTGTCCAACTCTGCGGCCTCGTGGACTGTAGCCTACCAGGCTCCTCCGTCCATGGGGTTTCCCAGCCAGGAGCACTGGAGGGGGGTGCCATTTCCTTCAGGGGTTCTTCCCGACCCAGGGATCAAACCTGGGTCTCTCACACTGCAGGCAGATGCTTTACCGCCTGACAGAGGGAAAGGTGTACAGCAAAGTGAATCAGTGACACACACATACGTGCACTGGTGCTCACTCCCGTCCGTGGGAGGAAGGGTCATCCTACAGAGGCAAAGCCAGAATCTCTTAGTTCAGTTCAGTCGCTCAGTCGTGTCCGACTCTTTGTGTCCCCATGAACCGCAGCACACCAGGCCTCCCTGTCCATCACCAACTCCCAGAGTTCACTCAAACCCATGTCCATTGAGTCGGTGATGCCATCCAACCATCCCATTCTCTGTCGTCCCCTTCTCCTCCCACCTTCAATCTTTCCCAGCATCAGGTCTTCAAATGTCAGCTCTTTGAACCAGGTGGCCAAAGTATTGGAGTTTCAGCTTCAGCATCTGTCCTTCCAATGAACATTCAGGACTGATCTTTAGGATGGACTGGTTGGATCTCCTTGCAGTCCTTGGGCCTCCTGCAAATTCCTGCTTAATGCAGTTACAGAGGTTTAACGGGATGGGTCCACGTGAGGCTTCTGTTCAGTTACTCAGGGAGAACAACGTGAGCACAGCAGGGCACACCGTTCGTTTTCCAGCCGTCAAGACAGGAGGCTGCCCAGGCGTAATGGCTCTCCCCGGAACTGCCACAGGAGAGGGCGCACGCGCGAGTGTACCTACACAAAGCTTCGACAAGCGTGGTGGAACCTGGATTCCTTCAGCAGTCAGAGGCACTGACATGACTTCACCGAGGCTCAGAGGTGTGATTACACACCAGAAAGTTACTTAGTTTCAGCCAGTCTACAGGTGACTCAACCTTGCGTGGGCAGCTCCAAAGAACTTTCCATGCAAGCATTCAGAAGATCTTATTTTCCCATCCCAGAGCCAGGTCACATTGAAGCAAGGAATACATTTAGGTGGGCTCAACCCCCTAGTTCCATCTGAATACATTTAGGCGGGCTCGGCTTCCTAGCTGTATCACGTGGGCCCAAGGAGCAGTCTGGACAGAGAGCGGCGTCTGGAGCCCCAGTGAAATTACCTAGAGAGTGAACCAAAGGGTCCTTGCTTCACTGGGGGGGCTGAGACTTCTGATGGCAAATCGGGCAATCAGAGAGGTTGGCCCCCTTCTCCAGAAAGGAAAGTGTTAGTCACTCAGTCATGTCCAGCTCTTTGTGACCCCATGGACTGTAGCCCACCAGGCTCCTCTGTCC
>SJYX01017608.1:0-11372 GCA_006410675.1 Oreotragus oreotragus | reverse complement strand
CTTTTCATACTGTTCATGGGGCTCTCAAGGCAAGAATACTAAAGTGGTTTACCATTCCCTTCTCCAGTGGACCACATTTTGTCAGATCTCTCTACCATGACCCGTCTGCCTTGGGCGGCCCTACATGGCATGGCTCATAGTTTCACTGAGTTAGACAAAGCTGTGATCCATGTGATCAGTTTGGTTAGTTTTCGGTGATTATAGTTTTCATTCTGTCTGCCATCTAATGGATAAGGATAAGAGGCTTACGGAAGCTTCCTGATGGGAGAGACTGACTTTGGGGGAAACTGGGTCTTGTTCGGATGGGTGGGGCCATGTTCAATAAATCTTTAATCCAATTTTCTGTTGATGGGTGGGGCTGTGTTCCCTCTCTGTTGCATAGAGGTAATGTAGATAATCCTTCAAAAGGACTTGCACACGCACTGTTGTACTCAGTGCCCCTGATGCTGCAGCAGGCCACTGTTGACTCACACCTCCGCTGGGGACTCCTGGACACTCACAGGTAAGTCTGGCTCAGTCTCTTGTGGGCACACTGTTCCTTTCTCCTGGCTCCTGGTGTGCACAAGGTTTTGTTTGTGCCCTCCAAGAGTCTGTTTCCCCAGTCCTATCTGAGTTCTTTCATCAAACCCCGCTGGCTTCCAAAGTCAAATTCCCTCGGGTTCTCAGTCCCTTTGCCAGACCCCCAGGTTGGGGACTCTGTGTGAGGTCTTAGAACTTTTTAACAGTGTGAGAATTTCTTTGGTATAATTTTTCTGCAGTTTGTAGGGTCATCTGCTCTGCAGCTCTATGGTGGGGCTAATGGTGACAACTGCCAGATCAACTTCAAGAGGAGTTGTCGTGCTCACTCCCCTAGCAGGAGTACACATTTATGAAGAAGGACTGTTGAAAGAGTTGATTACTAGCCACCGTGTCTTGGGTCCTCTGGATGACCCAAAGGCCTCTGTGACCCTCCACTCCGTGTTCCAATGCTGCTGGGGTGCTAGAGACCCACCAGCCGGGTCTTTCCCAGCCCCTGCACACTGACTGCAAAGACTGATGCATGTTGCCATGGCCCACAGCAAGGAGCCCAAAGGTGGCTCATTGATGCTTTTGAACTGTGGTGTTGGAGAAGACTCTCAACAGTCCCTTGGATTGTAAGGAGATCAAACCAGTCAATCCTAAAGGAAATCAGTCCTGAATATTCATTGGAAGGATCTATGCTGAAGCTGAAGCTCCAATACTTTGGCCATCTGATGCGAAGAACTGACTCACTGGAAAAGACCCTGATGCTGGGAAAGATTGAAGGCAGGAGGAGAAGGGGACAACAGAGGATGAGATGGTTACATGGCATCATGGACTCAATGGACATGAGCTTGAGCAAGCTCCAGGAGTTGGTGATGGATAGGGACGCCTGGCATACTGCAGTCCATGGGGTCACAGAGTCGGACATGAGTGAGTGACTGAACTGAACTGACCTTTCTACCAATCCTATGGGTTATTTTGCAAGCTCCCACAGTCACTGCAAGTAGAGACAAGAGAGCTCAAGTTCTGCACTCCTAGACTTTGAATCTTACTCTTTTCACCTCAGTGTTAAGGAAAAGCATGAGAACAGAAAGTGTGTCCTGGAGATAATCAATAGCCTTGGCCCACAGGGATTCCAGGAAGCTGAGCTGGGAGCCAACACCCTGCATCTGTTGCTTTGTGGGTGTCAGCACCAAGAGCATTTACTCCACACTCCATGGAGGAATTTGAATGAAATTCCTCATAGGATTCCCAGCTCATTTCCAAAGCATCTTGGAACAATGCGAGACTCTTTAGAGTGCTCTGCATGCCTGGAATCTTATAAGGCTATGAGCTGATATAATCAGACAAAGCCCATATTTGACTACAGTAGGGAGATGCTCACAAGTTTGTCATTAGGCAGGGAGCAGCTGGAATTAACTTACCATTCTTTGTGACAAAGATTGACAAAAAGAGAACCCCTTTCTAGACTCCTAACTGAGGCACACTGACTTAACCTCTGGGAATGTTTGGAAGGAAGAGGAGCTTGATTCCTCTGGTTCTGTCCCTGGGCCCATCTCCAGAAGTGAAGGGAGTGGAGACAAGGCCAAACGGGTCGCAGAGAAGACTCTAACTTCCCAGAACCTTGCATTGAGATGAATGGGAAGCTCTGCTCTCTGTGGCAACATTCTCTTGCTGACTCCAAAGACTGTAAAAATAGATTATGACCTCTGAGCTCCTTAAAGAATCTCTTGAACTTCCACGACCTTGGTTGGGAATTCTTCTTTCTGCATATCAGCGTCACCTCTGCTTATCTCTATTATAGCAAATTTGTATCAATCAGCAGCTCAAGCTATTAGTCAAACTGTTTGAGCTCAAATCCTAGCTGTGTTATTTATTATGTTGCCTTGGATAAGTTGCTTAATAAAGTTTGCCTCAGTAAAGTTTGTTGAATTAAAGGGGACTTCATTCATTCACTTATTCTTAGTGAGAGATAACACTACTAAATTTATTCAAGAAATGTACAAAGAATAGAAATGTGACAGCAACCCAGGACAGGACATATTTTCCTTCTCTCCCCCACCCTGTGGGGACTGGCCTGGGGAGAAAGCTTTCATTTTAAAATGCCAAAAAAGTCACAATTGCCAATCTACAGTCAACCTAGATGAAGGTTTTGATTCTAGAAGATTGTTTCTATATAGAAGAAATCTTCTTCGTAAATCTTACCCTTTTCTGTAAAATAGAAACATCTCTCTTTCCAAAATATTTGAGACAACAGCTTCCCTCCCTGTTAGGTCCCTCTCCATCCCTTGCCAAGGAGGAAGGAATGCTTTGACTCATGAGCTGGAAGTCAGAATAGAACTTGCAAGGCTAGGCCCCTGATGGGTTGATTGTCTGGGACCTGCCCACAGAGAATGAGTGTTCTCTGCACCACCTGAGGTCCTGTGAAAGGTAGACTCACTTGATCATGCTCACCTCCTTGCATATTGGTGAGCACATAAGCCTAGTTTTAGGTGAAAAGGAGGAAGCCATTCTCAATAAGCCATACAGTTGGAGTCTCGATTGTTCTCTGCCCTCTGTATCTACTTCCCAAGTGGTTCCAAAGTCAAGGGGGGAGACTGAAGAATGGCTTCTCTAAAACACAAACATTCCCACTCAAGGAACTAATGTGTTCACCATTCAGAATCCAGGGGAGATGCCTGGGGAGAAAGGTGAAGAATTCTGGAGCTACTAATGCAAGAAGATTCAAATTTCAAGGTAGATCTCCTTCTAAAAGTAATCAGTAATATAAAGTACAAAATTTAGTCTTCTTCTAGTGCTGAGTTTTATATAAGCGTTAATGTATCAATCAGGGCCCCAGGGGCACACTCATTGAAGATTTCTTTAGGAAAGAACTAAGGTCAAAGCTGTAGGTGGCATATAGGGGAGTATTCCCAAGTCACCTCCTCCTCACCTTTCATTCCCTTTCTCTCTTTAAATTTGGGACAAATCTGGTAAATGATGCCAGAAAATGTGGCTGAGTCTACTTCCTCCTTCAATAGATATGGCCAGGTCTGCAGAGCAGAACCTGAACGTATTAATTACACAATCTGTGTGACCAGGGATGGCCAGTTTGCCTGAAAAGAGCCAAGTACTCTGAGAGAAGCATAAGGAGGCAGAAAGAGAAGGAAGACCATACCAAGGGCCTGATATAGGTAACTCACTCATTAGTAGGTGGCCCAGTGGATATTCTTTGTTCCATCAATTGAGTTAGCAGCACTGTCTTGGGGAGGACATAGTGTGTATGTGGAGACTGGGAGAGAGATCCAGTTTCTTCCCCTCTGGACTTAAGCAGAATTGTGAAAGGAAAGGAGTGAAATTTCCTTCCCCATGTAAGGGCCTTTAATCAGTCTGGGTTGCCCCAAACAATCCTACTCTATTTGAGAATGACCTATTCCAGAAAGAATAATTCACCAAAGTTAAAAGTGACTGACTGGATTGTGTATAGGAGAGGAAGGATGTATTTATGTAAGTGTACATACTCTGTCTATGAACACAGCCTGGGAGAGAAAATTCTGGTAGAGAAAGACAAGTCCTCATTCCTTGTACTCACAGAAACACTAAATGGGATGAGGTAAGAAGAAAGAAAGAGGAACTCTGAGCCTGTCATTACAACAGGATACAGCCTGGATATCCTCCCCTGTCACTTCAAGAGAGAACCTGTCCACCCCTCTCAGACATGTGTCACTTAATCCGTATGTAAAAGATCTCTGGAGAAATGACATCATGATTTCACTTGAAAACTTCTTCTCCAAGCTCCTGACAGGAAGTTCTTCCAGTTGTTCCCCGTGTCAATGGGAATCCATTCCCTCTCTATAGGCCCTAGGACAAACTTCATTAAGTCATTCATCACCTTTGATTTCTGACATATTTCTGTCTAATTTCAGGTCCAATGCTTGCAAAAAAATAGAGGGAAAAAACAGAATGGGAAAGACTAGAGAGCTCTTCAAGAAAATTAGAGACACCAAGGGAATATTTCATGCAAAGACTGACACAATAAAGGACAGAAATGGTATAGACCTAACAGAAGCGGAAGATATTGAGATGACAAGAACACATAGAAGAACTGTACAGAAAAGATCTTCATGACCCAGATAACCACAATGGCATGATCACTCCCAGAGCTAGACATCCTGGAATGAGAAGTCAAGTGGGCCTTAGGAATCATCACTACGAACAAAGCTAGTGGAGGTGACAGAATTCCAGTTGAGCTATTTATAATCCTAAAAGATGATACTATGAAAGTGCTGCATTCAATATATCAGCAAATTTGGAAAAATCAGCAGTGGCCACAGGACTGGAAAAGTCCAATTTTTCATTGGACTTTTTTCATTTCCAATTTTTTCATTCCAATTCCAAAGAAGGGCAAGGCCAAAGAGTGTTCAAACTATCACACAATTGCACTCTTCTCACATGCTAGCAAAATAATGCTCAAAATTCTCCAAGCCAGGCTTCAACAGTATGTGAACTGTGAACTTCCAGAAGTTCAGGCTGCATTTAGGAAAGGCAGAGGAACCAGAGACCAAATTGCCAACATCCACTGGATCATACAAAAAGCAAGAGAGTTCCAGAAAGACATCTGCTTTATTGACTATGCCAAAGTCTTTTACTATGTACTGCTGCTGCTGCTAAGTCGCTTCAGTTGTGTCCAACTCTGTGCAACCCCATAGATGGCAGCCCACCAGTTGGATCATAGAAAAAGCAAGAGAATTCCAGAAAAGCATCTACTTCTCACTAATCACTTTGATTATGCCGAAGACTTTGACTGGGTAGATTACAACAAACTGTGGAAAATTCTTAGAGATGGGAATACCAGACCACTGCACCTGCCTCCTGAGGAACCTACATGCAGGTCAAGAAACAACAGTTAGAACCAGACATGGAAAAACAGACTGGTTCAAATAAGGAAAGTAGTATGCCAAGGCTGTATATTGTCACTCTGCTTATTTAACTTATATGCAGAGTACATCATGCAAAATTCCTGGCTGGATGAAGCACAAGCTGGAATCAAGATTGCCAGGAGAAATATCAATAACCTCAGAAATGTAGACAACACCACCCTATGGCAGAAAGTGAAGAGGAACTGAAAAGCCTCTCAATGAAAGTGAAGGAGAAAGAGTAAAAAAGCTGGCTTAAAACTCAGTATTCAAAAAATGAAGATCATGGCATCCAGTCCCATCACTTCAGGGCAAATAGATGGGGAAACAATGGAAACAATGGAAACAGTGATTATTTTCTTGGGCTCCAAAATCACTGCAGACAGTGACTACAGCCATGAAATTAAAATATGCTTGCTCCTTGGAAGAGAAGTTATGATCAACCTAGACAGAATATTAAAAATCAGAGACCTTACATTGTTGACAAACATCTGTCTCATCAAAGCTATGGTTTTTCCAGTAGTTATGTATGGATGTGAGAGTTGGACCAAAAAGAAAGCTGAGCACCAATGAATTGATGCTTTTGAACTGTATATTGGAGAAGACTCTTGAGAGTCCCTTAGACTGCAAGGAGATCCAACCAGTCAATCCAAAAGGAAATCAGTCCTGAATATTAAATGGAAGGACTGATGCTAAAGCTGAAACTCTAATACTTTGGCTACCTGATGAGAAGAACTGACTCACTGAGAAAGACCCTGATGCTGGGAAAGGTTGAAGGCAAGAGGAGAAGGGGACGACAGAGTTTGAGATGGCTGGATGGCATCACCGACTTGATAGACACGAGTTTGAGCAAACTCTGGGAGTTGGTGATGGACAGAGATGCCTGGCAAGCTGCAATTCATGGGGTCTCAAAGAGTCAGACATGACTGAGCGGCTGAACTGAACTGAATGCTTGCCTACTTCACATTAAGAGAAGCTGCTGTCCCTGCTTAAATGTGTATGTCTGGACTAGTTTCTCACATAAAAAAATATCTAGAAATCCATATTTTAGATGAATCATTCACTCTGTTATCCTATGTGTGGCCTGCTAACGTGTTGAATCACTCAGATTATCACCAAGTTGGGCCTTGCAAACTCATGACCAACATGTTTCTTCCAATCACTTCAATGGACCCTTGAAACACTGGATTTTTGCAGACAAATACTGAATCTCTGCCATGCCTTCAGGCATCAGCATCACTATTTGAAAATGACATAGTGTGTTTGATATAGGAGATGGGCCTCTGAAAAGCCAGGAATGTAAGAATTCTTGTAAACCAGAATTAACTTTCCATATGTATTGTCAACCACATTTTAGAAATCCTCAGTTTCTGATTTATTGTGGTCAGTCTTGGGTTTATCTCCAAATTCCCATCCCATCCTTAGATGGATAGTAAATTTCATGGACAATAACAATAAAACCCCAAATTTCATGGAACTAGTGAGGGCTCCATTGAAGAGATTATTTTCATAAAGGAAACCTTTGGGCATAAGGGGTGAAAATAGGACTCTCCTGTTATAGTGATTCCCATATTTTTGGAACAGCCTAGAATATTTTAGGTATTGATAGGATCATCAACATTGTAGTGTGACAAGTTAGATATTATTTAAAATTTTATTTATTTTTTTTAATACATGGATATTTATTATGTATTAGTCTACAGCAAGGTGTGTTCCCAACGACCTTTTCTTTCTTTTTATTTTATTTATTATTATTATTTTTTATTTTACTTTACAGTACTCTATTGGTTTTGGCATACATTGACATGAATCTGCCACGGGTGTACACGAACTCCCAAACATGAACACCCCCTCCCATCTAGAATCATCATTATTTCATAACAGTAGGTACATTTTGAACACCAAAATGTAAGAAAGCTATAATCTTACACTGAATTAAGAAACAGTTGGCCACAGTGCACCGATTTTTAAATAGATTTTAAACTCTTTTAAGTACTGAAAAATTGTATGATATATTTTCATCTGTGATGTTATTTTGCATGTAATTAATTTTGGTACAGGTGTGGTCAAATTAGGAATATACCTTAGGGATATAGTCACCTGTGGGACACAAAGTAGAGCTCATTCAATTTTTGCTTTTATCATAGATGTTGTCTAAAATCCAGCTTGATAAAGGTAGAAAGACAGAAAGTGAGAAAGTGTTAGTCCCTCAGTTGTGTCCAAATCTTTGCAACCCTAGGGATTATAGCCCGCCAGGCTCCTCTGTCCATGGGATTCTCCAGGCAAGAATACTAGAGTGTGTTGCCCTTTCCTTCTCCAGGGGAACTTCCCAATCCAGGGATTGAACCTGTGTCTCCTACATTGCAGGTAGATTCTTCAGCATCTGAGCCACCAGGGAAGCCCTGATAGAGGTATATCGGCCCAAATGGAAACAATATACCCAGTAATACCATTTCTTTCAATAAAGACTGTGGAAGGTTGAATTGTATTCCCCACAGAGATTGCTGAGGTCTCAGCTCCCAGTACCTGTGAGTATAAACTTAATTGGAAATAGTTTTGCAGAGGTAATCAAGTTAACATGAGGTCATACTGGACTAGGGTGGTCCCTAGCCCAGCGATTCGTATCTTTATAAGAGAAGGGAGAGCAGCACGGAGACACAGAGGAAAATACAGAGGGAAGCTGGCCATGTGAGGATGGAGGCAAGTCAAGGAATGCCAGGGATTGCTAGGAGCCACCAGAAACTAGGAAGAGGACAGCAAGGGTGATTCTCCAGAAGTTTCAGAGGAACCATGGTCCCGTCAACACTTTAACTTTGGACTTTTGGTCTCAAGAACTGTGAGACAATACATTTCTATTGTTTCAAGCTGCCACTTTACAGTTCCTCTCCTCCAGTTCCGGGCTCTGCTTTCTTTCTACGTGTGCAAGGAAATATCAAGGGAGGATACCAAAGACCAAAACATCACAGGCTGTAGGAAAGCGTGCCCCATTTAGCAGTCACTTGTGTGGGGACAGCACATTTTGTCACAGATGAACATTGGTCATCAGAGTTTTCACAACTGATAAAAAAACTAAAAAAACAACCTTGACAAAGTAGCAAGAATGTTGCCCATTCATGTGTCCTCATCATCCTGTAATAGGTTTTCTTAATGCAAAGTTACCCTTGGACTGAAGCATCCCATTGACCAGAAAGGCTCTTCTGGAAGCCAAAACCCAAATGGCCAAGACTGAGGAGAAAACTCCAAGGCCTTTGGCCTTCCAAGTAAAGACTTAGATTCCTCTGCCTTCCAGGTTCTTCTGTCCCCACTGGCGATGGGGCAATGGTCTCTAGGGGAACAACTGTCCAGGCCACTCAAAGCAGTTAGACAAACCTATGAGAGAGGTTCTTAAACCAACTACAAGAGACCCCATCTGTGTTTGCCCTCCCGCACTGCTGTTTGTGAGTCTGGTGAGGGCAATGCCTTCCCAATGGCTCCTGGGTTACAGAATGTATTTAAATGCCTGGTTCAAAACCCTCACCCACCTCTCTCAAATTTGACAACTCTTTAACCATTATTGATAGAAGGGATACAGATGTTCAGCCCTTTTCTTACTGGGGGGACTGTTTCTTTAGAAGAAGGGGGAGAATTGGCTTTTTTTCTTCTTTCTCTTTTTTTCAGACACATATTTTATCTTTATGTTTGTATCAAGAACTGCCAAGAGATGCATCTGGTCCCCAAATCAAGAATCTCACACTCCTCCTCCCAACTGACAGCTTTCCAAATGCCTTTCTTTGTGATCTCTGCCCAAATAAGCTGTAGGCAGAACTCACTGGACAAATAGCCCACACTTTGTAGAAAAAAAAAAAAAAAAAATCACTTTCTCACCAGTGCCAGAAAGAATGGCATCGATGACATTTTTCAGGACACCCCTCTCCCCCAGTCTTTTACTTTTTGCGTGTAATTCATTTTTTGATTAATATTTTCAGGAGCTAGAGCAAATGCCAGTTTAATTAAATTCCCACACTACCCCCACTCCGTTATCCAATTAGTGGGTTCACTGGCTCCTCAACAACCTTCAGCGTCTGCATTTTCGTGAATGCTCAGTTGCTTCTGGCCTTGCCAAAAAAATCTGTTACATATTAAGTTATAATAAGATATAGGCAATTATAGTAGCAGCAGGACAAATAGATTTGTATGGTTCGTTACAAGGGATTTCTGGAACATACGTAGTGGAAATAGACTGTTTCTGGGGCAGAGCATATTTTGGAGGAAAAATACATTTAAAGGGGGAGGGTGCTAGTAGAAGAAATCATTATGAATTTCTATAAGAAAGTTCTGGGTACAAGGAAATCCTATCAGCCCAGTAGCTCTCTGTTACTTAGCTGAGTGATGTTTCAACATATAACCACAAACAGAAGTGAAAGATAAAAGGATTTCCCTTGGTAAATGGGTGGGACCTGTTTTTCATTTTTAGAAAGAGTAATGCCATTGTCGTGGCATTGAAATAGACAAAATCAGCAAGAAGAAGAAAGTAATTACTGGAGGAGCATCTGACACATGTGCCACACACTTTGCACACATCACCTCATTTAAAACTCATGACTGCTCTGAGAGATATTATTAGAGATACGAAAATGACAATTTCACAGTTTTAATAGCGACTGTTTTATGAAATAAAATCAAGGCTCAAGAAGCAATAACTGCTCAAGGTCACCCAGGATCTGTCTCACTCCAAAGACTGTCCTATTTCCATAACACTATTCCTGGGTCAATGTATAAAGTGGAGGGGGAGACTTTCTGCCTGTAATAATAATTCTAGAAGTACCAGAGAAGTCCCTCCCTTAGGTTAATTACTGTATTAGACAGTGAACATCACTCAGTATACATTACGTTATGCCTGACATTTAGTAGGTTTTGATAACAGAGTGAAGGGATGGTATTCCACTCAAAGGGTGAGAAGAAGGTTTCCTTAATGGGAATGAAAATGTGCTTAAAGGAATGGTGGAATAGATTAGCATTAGTTGAATTCACAATTTTGTCTAAGCAGACTCTGAAGCAGACCACTTTGATGCCGCAGCTCTACATCAAGGACATTAAAAAGTCCCAAACTGGGAAATACGGTATCTTCCTATATCCTAAGAGCTGGACTGGGAAAGAACCTTGAGAAATCTTGTTCCTCCTGTCACCCAATTTATCCCTAAACCAAAAGAACTGTTTCATCTTAAAAACTCTGAAGGATGGTGGTTCTCCAGCAGTTTTCTACTTTCCATATAGAGAAGTGTTTTTAACCAATGCCAATATGCAGAATCCCTTTTATGATTCCCAGGATAAATTCAAGGCATTCTGCCTAATTCGTCAGCCTAGATTGGAAAATGGGGTTGAAAAATCCCATATAAGTAAATGCTTCATGAATTTATATGGGCTGAAGTCACTGAGCCCAGAATATTATCAAGCTCCCCAGAGACACCAGAGCACCATGTGAAAATGACTCTAAAGAGATGTGCCAAGATGTTGACCTCTTCCCTTTGAGAAACAAGGGTGGGAATGGGAGATTTTGAGCTGGTCACTGGGATGGGAAGAGAACCGGACTGAACAAAACCAGCATACTCAATTTAGAGTGAAGGTTAGCTGAACCTGCAAATGCCAGCAGCTAAACAAGGAAAGGAAACATAGCTGCTAACTTGTGTGAAGGTCAGCAGTGTTTTTTGTCTGAATGGCACTGCCACCTGTGTGTGCTTGTTCAGTTACTCAGCTGTCTCTGACTCTGCAATCCCATGGACTGTAGCCCTCCAGGCTCCTCTGTCCATGGAATTTCTCTGGCAAGAACACTGGAGTGAGTTGCCATTTCCTATTCCTGGGGATCTTCCTGACCCATGGATCAAACCCTCGACTCTTGCATCTCCTGCACTGACAGCTGGATTCTTTACCAGAAACAGTGTCAGACTTTATTTTTTGGGGGGCTCCAAAATCACTGCAGATGGTGACTGCAGCCATGAA
>SJYX01017607.1:0-13942 GCA_006410675.1 Oreotragus oreotragus | reverse complement strand
GCTTACTCTTGGTGAGAAAATAATGTAGAGAATGTCTATAGACATGGGAATACCATCGTTCTGGTGGGAGAAAAACTCAAAACATGGTTGCATCCAAAGCTGTGAGCCTGGGGATAAAAGGGGCTTCTCAGGGGATCTGATGCCTACGAGGTCTCCCATCCAGACCACTGAATGAGGAGCACCTGGGGCCTGAGCCAAGTGTCATGGGCCGGGGCCCATGGGCAGCAGCATACTTTCGGACCTCTGGCACGGCGTGTGTAAGAGCTGGCCTCCAAGAATTCTCCAGGCAAGACTACCAGAGCGGGTAGCCTCATCCCTTCTCCAGAGGATCTTCTCGGGGATTGAGCCTGGGTCTCCTGCATTGGACTTCCCTGGTGGCTCAGACGGTAAAGCATCTGTCTACAATGCGAGAGACCTGGGTTCCATCCCTGGGTCGGGAAGATCTGCTGGAGAAGGAAATGGCAGTCCACTCCAGTACTATTGCCTGGAAAACCCCATGGACAGAGGAGCCTGGTAGGCTACAGTCCGTGGGGTCACAAAGAGTCGGACACGACTGAACGACTTCATTCCTGCATTGCAGGCAGATTCTTTACTGTGTGAGCCACCAGGGAAGCCCGATTTCAACCTAACTTAAACCAGCTTGAACTGAATTATTTCTTATTTGAAACTTAAAAGTTTTAACATTCATTATCTGTTCTGATGACTGAAGTAACTCAGGGGATTTCCCTGGTGGTCCCGGAGCTAAAACTCCGAACTCTCAATGCAGGGGGTGGGGGCCAGGTTTGATCCCATATGCCACAACTGAGACCCAAATAAATAACTATTTATTTGGTGCAGCCAAAATAAATAATAAATAAATAAATATCAGAAATAAAGTAACTCAGGCCCCACAAAATTGAAAAATTCATGAGAAAAATAGTAGCTGCTCTGAATGTACCAGTGTACATACATTTTCAACATTTGGGCTGTTTCATCTTTTGGCTATTGTGAACAATTGGTTCATGAGTGTCTGTTTGCATCTCTGCTTTCACCTCTTTTGGGTGTATTCCTAGAAGAAAAATTGCTGAATCACATGCTAATTCCATGTTTCATTTCTGAGGAGCCACCAGACTATCTTCCACAGTGGCTACAACCATTTTACATTCCCACCAGCAATGCATAAGTGTTCCAATTTCTCAACGACTTTATTAGCACTTGCTGTTTTCAATTTTCTCCATAATAGCATACCATATTCTAATAGATAGGGCCTCCCTCATAGCTCAGTCGGTAAAGAATCTGCCTGCAATGTGGAAGACCAGGGTTCGATCCCGGGGTTGGGAAGATCCCCTGAAGAAGGGAATGGCAACCCACTACAGCATTCTTGCCTGAAGAATCCCATGGACAGAGGAGCCTGGCAGGCTATAGTCCATAGGGTTGTCCATAGGGACATGACTTAGCGATTAAACCACCACCATTCTAATAGATACAAGTATGACCTCATCTTAACTTTACATGTGCAAAGATCCTATTTTCCAATAAGGTCACATTCTGAGGTTACAGTAAAGACATGAATTTGGAGGCGTGGGGTTGTGTACTCTTTTCAACCCTCTTAGAAGGAAATGGCAACCCACTCCAGTATTCTTGCCTGGAAAATTCCAGGGATGGAGGAACCTGGTAGACTACAGTGCATGGGGTTGCAGAGAGTTGGACACGACTGAGTGACTTCACCTTCAACCCTATACATGTGGTAAAGAGGATTTCCCACAGGCAAAGTGGGATTTAAGAGTACAATTCCCAGAAATCAAATTTACTAGAGACAGGCTGTGATATATAACTCTGAGTGTGAATGAGGAATGATGGAGGTTAAACTAAAGGAAATAATGTTTCCCTCATCTTAGTGGCTGAATTGCTGCCCACTGTAGGAGAAAACAATGTTAAATTAATTGGACTGATAAATGGATTTTTATTTTGCAGGCAATGTATCATAGGTTTAAGATGGTAAATGACAAAGCCATTGGGAGAAAAATAATTTCGCAGATGGAAGCCAAGAGAAAGGCATTGATAGGCTAGTCATCTCTTTTAATCTATAAAGTGTGTTTTCAGACATGAGAGGTAACTTTAAATGTAGACCAAGAAGATGCTCATTGCCCCACCAGAGCCTTTGTGTATACAACCCCTTCAGCAACACTTGACAAGAGTACAGAACTAGGATGCTGCCTTTAGAAGACCTTGAGAAATTTCATCCCTTGGCGGTGTGCTCTCACAATTTACCCCGCAGCCATTACAGATGTTTCTGGTTGGATTAATGCCACTGAATTGATGCATTCGAATTGTGAGGCTGGGGAAGACTTGAGAGTCCCTTGGACAGCAAGGAGATCCAACCAGTTAATCCTAAAGGAAATCAACCTGAATATTCACTGGAAGGACTCATGCTGAAGCTGAAACTCCAATACTTTGGCCACCTGATGCGAAGAGCTGACTCACTGGCAAAGACTGAGGGCAGGAGGAGAAAGGGGCGACAGAGGATGAGACGGTTGGGTGGCATCACCAGCTCAATGGACTGAAGATAGAGAGGGTGCATGTTTGAGATGTTGCAGGTAACAAGTGGAAGTGTTTCTTATTAGTTCTGGGGGAACATGTGGCCTCTTCTACCTCTTTTCCTATCTTTTGATTAACTCTTGGTGGGTAAATTTTTTAAAAAATACTAAAATAGTTCAAAAATAAAAATCCATATAAAGAAAATACAGTTGTCTAGTTCTAAGAGTGGAGAGATCAGTCCTGGGTGTTCATTGGAAGGACTCATGTTGAAGCTGAAACTCCAATACTTTGGCCATGTGATGTGAAGAGCTGACTCATTGGAAAAGACCCTGATNTCCATTCCACTTTTCTGGTTCAATGTAAAATGAGGATCATGAAATTCTATGTGATAGTGTAACTAATATTATTAGGGTCATTAGAAAGATTGCCGGGAGAAATATCAATAATCTCAGATATGCAGATGACACCACCCTATGGCAGAAAGTGAAGAGGAACTAAAGAGCCTCTTGATGAAAGTGAAAGAGGACAATGAAAAAGTTGGCTTAAAGCTCAGCATTCAGAAAACGAAGATCATGGCATCTGGTCCCATCACGTCATGGGAAATAGATGGGGAAACAGTGGAAACAGTGTCAGACTTTATTTTGGGGGGGCTCCAAAATCACTGCAGATGGTGACTGCAGCCATGAAATTAAAAGATGTTTACTCCTTAGAAGGAAAGTTACGACCAACCTAGATAGCATATGCAAAAGCAGAGACATTACTTTGCCAACAAAGGTCCATCTAGTCAAGGCTATGGTTTTTCCAGTGATAAGGTATGGATGTGAATGAAGAAAGCTGAGTGCCAAAGAACTGATGCTTTTAAACTGTGGTGTTGGAGAAGACTCTTGAGAGTCCCTTGGACTGCAAGGAGATCCAACCAGTCCATCCTAGAGGAGACCAGTTCTGGGTGTTCATTGGAAGGACTGATGTTGAAGCTGAAACTCCAATACTTGGTGACCTGATGTGAAGAGCTGACTCATTGGAAAAGACCCTGATGCTGGGAAAGATTGAGGGCAGGAGGAGAAGGGGACGACAGAGGATGAGATGGCTGGATGGCATCACCGACTCAATGGACATGGGTTTGGGTAGACTCCGGGAGTTGGTGATGGACAGGGTGGCCTGGCGTGCTGTGGTTCATGGGGTTGCAAACATAGGACACGACTGAGCGACTGAACTGAAGTGACATCTTGCTGCTGAAGACGCTTCACCCCAACATTGCCCTCTCCGGTGTCAGCTTCTGATTTTTGGGTCAGGAGTAGCACGTCAGGCGCTGTGCTAGGCTGTAGGAACGCTCCCTTGGGGTGCCAGCGGCCTTGAATCGACCTCTCCTCTGGCTTTGACTCACCTTATCTCCTTCTTACTTTCCTTTCTGCACTCCCCTCACCTTTCACATCTACCAGCATCACCTCCCTGACGAAAAAATAAGAAAGAGTTCACAGACTGAGGAAGGAAAAACCTGGCTGGCCATTCATCAGGCTGTTATAACAGACACAACCAGCTGCAAAGTTGACAGGAAACAGAATTTTTCCCGAGGACATACAACAACTTGAATGAGTCATTACAACCCCTTCTTGGAGTGACTCACTAAGACACTTTGTGCTCTAAGATCATGGACAGACAGAGCCTCCTTCTGCTGCAAATCATATCAGGAAGAGTAAAGCCTCCCACTTTTGCCTGGAAAACTTGGTTACTCTTGGATTCAGAGAAGCAGTGGCTGTTTACCAGCCAGGTGCAGGACTTCAGATAAAAGGTTTACAGGCGCCAAGCTCTGTATCCTACCTTAACTTTATTGTTTTCAAAGAAACACTTTTCAGTCTAGACCTGATTGGTCTATGCACAACACTATCTTGTTGGTGACTGCAGCCATGAAATTAAAAGATGCTTACTCCTTGGAAGAAAATTTATGACCAACCTAGATAATATATTGAAAAGCAGAGACAATGCTTTGCCAACAAAGGTCCATCTAGTTAAGGCTATAGTTTTTCCAGTGGTCATGTATACATGTGAGAGCTGGACTGTGAAAAAAGCTGAGTGCCAAAAAATTGATGCTTTTGAACTGTGGTGTTAGAGAGGACTCTTGAGAATCCCTTGGACTGCAAGGAGATCCAACCAGTCCATTCTGAAGGAGATCAGCCCTGGGATTTCTTTGGAGGGAATGATGCCTGTCTCTTATACACATCTAGATGTGTATAAGAGACAGGCAGGGCACAGAGTTGTGGTGTTAGAGAGGACTCTTGAGAATCCCTTGGACTGCAAGGAGATCCAACCAGTCCATTCTGAAGGAGATCAGCCCTGGGATTTCTTTGGAGGGAATGATGCTCAAGCTGAAACTCCAGTACTTTGGCCACCTCATACGAAGAGTTGACTCCTTGGAAAAGACTCTGATGCTGGGAGAGATTGGGAGCAGGAGGAGAAAGGGACGACAGAGGATGAGATGGTTGGATGGCATCACCGACTCAATGAACATGGGTTTGGGTGAACCCCGGGAATTGGCGATGGACTGGGAGGCCTGGTGTGCTGCGATTCATGGGGTCGCAAAGAGTCAGACATGACTGAGTTACTGAACTGAACTGAATATACTGCTCACTTTGAAAGTTGTTCAGTCATGTCCAACTCTTTGGGACCCCATAGACTGTAAAGTGGAGAAGGCAATGGCACCGCACTCCAGTACTCTTGCCTGGAAAATCCAGGCAAGGAGAAGCCTGATAGGCTGCAGTCCATGGGCTCGCTAAGACTCGGACACGACTGAGCGACTTCACTTTGACTTTTCACTTTCATGCATTGGAGAAGGAAATGGCAACCCACTCCAGTATTCTTGCCTAGAGAATCCCAGGGATGGAGGAGCCTGGTGGGCTACCGTCTATGGAGTTGCACAGAATTGGACACGACTGAAGTGACTTAGCAGCAGCAGCTGTAGCAGACTGTAAAGTCCATGGAATTCTCCAGGCCAGAATGCTGCAGTGGGTAGCCATTCTTCTCCAGCAGATCTTCCCACCCCAGAGATCAAATCAGGGATTGTACCCAGGTCTCCCATATTACAGGTGGATTCTTTACCATCTGAGCCACAAGGGAAGCCATCACAGCAGCACAACACCACTGCAGCAGTAATAAGAGTTCTGAAAGAGAAATTAAAGAGTTCTGGGAGGTAGTTTCATTTCTGTGTTTGATGCTATGAAGAATTGCATTAACAGTTATAACTTCACAGATGCACAAGAAAGTGAAATCACAATTGTTACCATCATCGGTGCCAAAAATGTCATAGAAACAGAGACAGAGTCAGAGAGAGAGCAGAGAGAGAACACTAGTCCTCAGCGGTAAATGAGTTATCGCTTTTAAAAGTGTATTGAAACTACATGCTTTTCACAATGAACTATAGGAATACATTATAGAAAGTAAAGGCAATTAAAATTCTCTTTACCACTGAAACGTAAAGAGGAAAAAGTGAAGATGCACTGGAGTAGGGGGTGGCAAGAATAAGAAAAAGATAAGAAATACCAGTAAGCAAATAGTAAAGTTTCTTCAAACTAACTTTCAACCATTCATGGTTTCCCCAGCCTCCAATTGATTTCCCCCTATTTTTACAATTAAAACAGGCTGGTTAAAGGTGCCACGGCAATATCTATCTATCTGTCTAAAGTCACTCAGTTGTGTCAGACTCATTGTGACCCCATGGACTGACTGTACAGTCTGTGGAATTCTCCAGCCCAGAATACTGGAGTGGGTAACCATTCCCTTCTCCAGGAGATCTTCCCAACCCAGGGATCAAACCCAAGTCTCCTGCATTATAAGCAGATTCTTTACCAACTGAGCCACAAGGGAAGCTCAAGATACAATATAGATTATAGATTGTATGTATTAGTCACAAAATTATTCATTCGTATTTTTATTTTACTGATTATCCTATTTTATTTTATTTATTTTTAATTCAAATTCATTTATTTTAATTGGAGGCTAATTACTTTACAATATTGTATTGGTTTTGCCATACATCAACATGAATCTGCCACGGGTGTACACGTGTTCCCCATCCTGAACCCCGCTCCCACCTCCTTCCCCGTACCATCCCTCTAGGCTATCCCAGTGGACCAGCCTCAAGCATCTTGTATCTTGCATCGAACCTGGACTGGTGATTCATTTCTTATATTATATTATACATGTTTCAATACCATTCTCCCAAATCATCCCACCCTCTCCCTCTCCCAAAGAGTCCAAAAGACTGTTCTATACATCTTTGTTTCTTTTGCTGTCTCACATACAGGGTTATCGTTACCATCTTTCTAAATTCCATATATATGCATTAGTATACTGTATTGGTGTTTTTCTTTCTGGCTTACTTCACTCTGTAAGGACTTCCCTGGTGGCTCAGAGGTTAAAGCATCTGCCTCCAATGCGGGAGACCTGGGTTCGATCCCTGGGTCGGGAAGATCCCCTGGAGAAGGAAATGGCAACCCACTCCAGTATTCTTGCCTGGAGAATCCCATGGACGGAGGAGCCTGGTGGGCTACAGTCCACGGGGTCGCAAAGAGTCGGACACGACTGAGCGACTTCACCTTCACCTTCACCTTCACTCTGTATAATAGGCTCCAGTTTCATCCACCTCATTAGAACTGATTCAAATGTATTCTTTTTAATGGCTGAGTAATACACAATTGTGTATATGTACCACAGCTTTCTTATCCATTCATCTGCTGATGGACATCTAGATTGCTTCNGGAGGAGCCTGGTGGGCTACAGTCCACGGGGTCGCAAAGAGTCGGACACGACTGAGCGACTTCACCACCTTCACCTTCCTGTGGGCCAGTGGCTAAGACTCCGCGCTCCCAAAATGGGGGTCCCTGTTCAATCCATGGTAAGGGAACTAGATTCCACATGCGGCCCAGACCCAGGGCGGCCAAATAAATATCTATTTAAAAACAAAACAAAACATTGTAGGCGGTGATCTATGTCGGAGAGTATATTGGCAACCTGTCGCTGCCTAATAATCACCCCAAAGCTTAACCGCTTAGGACAACAAACACATTTCACACAGGTTCTGTAGATCGAAAATTTGGTCATGACTTGGCTGTTTGGTTCTGTCTTGGTCTCTCGTGAGACTACAGTCAAGATGTAGGTCAAGCAGCCTTGACCTGCAGTTATCTGAAATCTTGACTCGGTCTGGAGGATCTCAATCGCATGACTGTTGACTTTGGTTTTTTTCCGTTGAGGCCTTAGTTTTTCACGCCATGGGCCTCGCCATTGGGCCGCTTGAGTGTCCCAAGGGCATGGTGTCAGAGTGTCCCTCACTTCCCTCAGAGCCAGTGATCCCAGAGAGACCAAGGCAGAAGCCACAGTGTCTTCTATGATCTCATCTCAGAAGTCACACACCATCACTTCACTCGTTCAACCAAGACTTCAGTGTGGGAGAATCAACCGGAAGGCATGAAGACCAACAGACAGGGATCACTGGGGTCCATCTGGGAGTCTAGCTACCACAGAGGGCTTGGCAATAACGGCGATGATCACTTAGATGAGGAAAAGAGTATTGTCACTTCATCCTTGAAAAGATAGCCCTTTTCCAAATCATGAAAAAGAGTTGAATAACGTTTCTTCCAATAGGTGGCAGCACTTGTCCTCATTCTGACCTTCATACACTCGATAAATATATACTGATCACCTCCTTTGTGCCAGAGTACCCTTGGTCCTGAGGAGACAAGTTCCTACCCATGCAGAGCTTACAGGGAAGTGAATCAACTTTTGTGGTAGAGCGTAAAAAGTGTCTTGTTTATGATGGAGATAAGAACAATCCTGGGGACTGGGGTACATGGGGAAGGGTGGCTGGCCAGCAAGGTTCTTGAGTGGCTGCTGCTGCTGCTGCTGGGTCACTTCAGTCGTGTCCGACTCTGTGCGACCCCATAGACGTCAGCCCACCAGGCTCCCCCGTCCCTGGNAAGAACAATCCTGGGGACTGGGGTACATGGGGAAGGGTGGCTGGCCAGCAAGGTTCTTGAGTGGCTGCTGCTGCTGCTGCTGGGTCACTTCAGTCGTGTCCGACTCTGTGCGACCCCATAGACGTCAGCCCACCAGGCTCCCCCGTCCCTGGGATTCTCCAGGCAAGAACACTGGAGTGGGCTGCCATTTCCTTCTCCAATGCATGAAAGTGAAAAGAAAGTGAAGTCACTCAGTCGTGCCCGACCCTCGGCGACCCCATAGACTGCAGCGTTCCAGGCTCCTCCATCCATTGGATTTTCCAGGCAAGAGTACTGGAGTGGGGTGCCATTGCCTTCTCCAAGTGGCAAATGATATGAAATTGAGAAAGGAAGGATGACAGGACCAGGGTGGCTTGATGTGGCCAGAATGGACACAGTGGCTCAATGTGGACAGAGTGGGTATATCCCAGATAAAGAAGAGCCTCAAGCCAAGCAAAGGATTTGGGAAACATCCTAGAAAATGCATAGGAACCCACTGAAGAGTTTTAAGGAAGGGAGGCTTCATCTATCAGAGTCCTTAGCTCTGAGCAATAGAGACTGACTCTGACCAAACAGAAAAACAGCAAATGAAAAGGATAATGGATAGTTTGGGGATTCTGGGATGGCCTGAAGAAGTGACTCCAGGTTAAGCTTCTAGGAGGATGCTCAGAACCACACTGAAAAACTGGCCTGATGAGGAAACTATCTTGACTGGTAGTCGCCCCACCCCATCCTGGATGGAAGCTGCTGTCACCGCTGCCAGGAACTGCTGGGGAATGGCTGCCACCTCCAAATGCCACATGATTTTACACCAACGAAATGTCAAGCTTCCAGAAGAACCTATATCCTTACTTCACTCACTTCGCAATTGAAACTTCAATGCATCTGGGATGCATCTGCTTAAGGGAAACTGAGGCCTGAAAACTGAGGGAAACTCCTGGCCAGAAGAGACTGGAATTTAGAGAACCAAAGATGTCTCCAAACTCTGCCAAATATCCCTTAGGAGGAAAATTGCCTTGGAAACCACTGAATTAGAGACCAGCCCAGTTAAACCAGCCCATTCCAATGGGCTGGAATGACAGTGGAAATGGAAACAGTGGGATGGTCTGGGAAGATGTATCAGAGGTAGAAATTATAGAACCTGAGAAATGGCTATGTTTAGAGACTGTGGATATGAATTTGAGCAAACTCCAGGAGATAGTGAAGGACAGGAAAGCCTGGAATGCTGTAGTCCATGGGGCTGTAAAGAGTCAGACACAACTTAGCGACTGAACAACAGCAAATCAGGGCATAGCTTCAGCTACATGAACAGAGGTGTGAAATTGTAGTGACCTAAGCAGGATATAAGTTTATTTCTCTCTGAAATAATGTTCTTGAAGAAAGAAGTGTGAGGCTAATATGCTGTCCATCTTTGGAGACGACGTACCAGTCTGCCTCTTACTATTGCATAAACCTAGGTAAGTTACTGTCTGTAAAAATGAAAATAGTAACAAAGATATATCAAATGAGTATGCTGTAAAGATTCAGTGAGATGATACCTTTTGGTTTTTGTTCTGATCTATGAAGCTCCTGGTAATTTCTTAAGACACAAACAGAAAATTAATCCACATGAGATCTTTGCCTCAATCCTTTGCACAATAGAGTGTAATCACTGGGGTGGAGGAAGTAATCCAACCACAGGAGTGTAGGAGGGGCCTGAAACAGAACCAGAGCATCTCCAAGGCACAACTAAGATGTAAGGTACTCTAGAGGACAATCCTCCAAAACCTCAAAGGTCCATGAGAATATTATATACCTCTTCTCTCAACTCTCTTCCTCGTTGAGAATTTGTTTTTCTCTTTTGCAGGACATCACCTTAATGTCTGCAAGCAACAGTCACTGCAGTTTTCAGAGTTCTGAAATTTACATTTTTTTTAATGGGCCATTTTATAGAATATTACGAAAGGATGATGTCACTATTCCATGGGAATTCATTCATCGGCTCCCTGTAAGCTTTTTTTTGGAGTATAGTTGATTTACAATACTGTGTCACCTCTGCTGTACAGCAAAGTGACTTAGTTATACACATATAGACTTTCTTTTTCTTACATTCTAAGCTTTTTTTAAATAAACTTTTTATTTCAGAACAGCTTTAGATTTATAGAATTATTTTGAAGACTTATCCAATTTTCCTTTTATTAACAGATTAGTATAATAGATTTGTCACAATTAATGGACCAATATAGATATTTCCATTCACTAAAATTCATACTCTATTCAGATTTCTCATTTTTTTCCTGTTCTATTTTTTCTCATTCTTTCTATTCCAGGATCCTGTCTAGGGTGTCACCTTATATTTAGTGGTTGTGCCTCCTAAGCTTCTCTCTTTTTTGATGGTTTCTTAGACTTTCCTTGTTTTTTATGACCTTGACAGTTTTGAGGATTACTAATCAGCTATCTGGAAGAGTGTCCATCAATGACAATTTGTCTTGTGTCTTCTTATGAAAATATCATGGCCGAGGTACTGTGTTTCTAGGAAGGCGGCCATTGAGGTAAAGCACTGTCATCGTATCAAGACGACGTTGGATGTTAAATTCTGACCACGTGACTTCTCCACCACAGACTCATTTCTTTTTTCTCCCAGGTTTAGTCTTGTAAGTGCCAAACTCTTCCAAAGTGGAAAACATTTTTCATTCCCATCGGCAATGAATGAGACTTCCTATTGCTTTGTATTCTCACCGTCAGTTTGTATTGTCAATTGTTTGGTTGTTTTTTTTTCATCTTAGCCGTCCTAAAAGGTGCATCCTTGTATCTCAGTTTTAATCTGCAGTTTTCAATGACAATGCTGAGCCTCTTTGTATATGCTTATATGCCAACTATATATCTTCTCTAGTGAGGGTATCTGTTCAAATCTTCTGCCCACTTCTAATTGGGCTGTTTGTTTTCTTGAGTTTCCTTTAGTTTTCTGGACATAACACAAATTTCTGTGCTTGACAAAAACACTTTATAATCTAGGTAGAAACCTCTTTCTTCAGTCTGACCCCTAAAGAATACCCACACTGCCCTATTCCAGAAAGCCTCCCCCACTTCCCTTGACCCCGTCTCCCACGAAGTCAGTTTGCCTCTGAGCTTTTACACATGCTGATTCCGGTACCTAGAATACCTTCCTATCCTCCTTTTAAGCAGAGTGTGTTGCCTCTTCCTTTTGCTCCAAAACCACTTGGAACGTCCTTTTTAATGTTTTCCATCCCATTGTAGTGCAATTATTTGTGTAACAGGCTTTCTCTAGTCTGAGGCTGTGAGTTTCTCAGGGGGAAAAGGCAGGTCTTATCCATCTTCAACAACATTCAGTGCCCACCTCAAATGTAAGGGCTGGTTAAGCAAGATTCAAAATATGACATAAGGATATCCATGCTTATCTCAGAGGTCTTGATATATTTATTGGAAAAGTAAGATCTGCATTCTGTCTCTAGAAGAAAAAGGTTGGCCTTAGTTTTGATATTTCCTTACAAATCTAATCCATTTTCCTGAATCTTGAGCTTTAGTCTACATATTGATAGTTCTCACCCTTTAGAGTGTCTCATAAAACTTATATGAATTACAGGACTTTCCTGGCAGACCAGTTGTTAAGACTCTGCACTTCCAATGCAGGATGTGCAGGGTCAATCCCTGGTCAGGGAGCTAAGATCTCACATGCTATGCAGTGTGACCAAAATATAATAAATATTTTAAAGAGTTATATGAATGTACATTTAAATTTTAGCATGAAGTTAAATTCATTTTGAACTGCAAAAATAAAAAGTAACTCCCTTTCAAATAAACAATAAGTAAGGGTTATTGGGTGAGTGGGTTTGTTTATTTTTCAAAACCAGCAGGAAATCACTGCAATAAACCATTCCAAAGTGTGATTGGTGGGAGAGGCTGTGGTCTGAGTCAATCATGTGTCCACCCAGAAATGTTATCACATGGACAACAGGGGAATGTGGCCTGGGCCTGAGCTGGGACGGGAGGGAGGTGTGCTGTCAGGCAGTTGGGTGATTCTGCTAGACGTCTCCCTAGCCCTTCCAGAGCCACGCTAATTCCAGGCAGCTTCCTCTGGTTAGAAGTAAACTAGCAACTTCAAACAAACACATATATCTGTGTTACTCACACAGATTCAATTAGCAACTCAAAAAAACCAGATGTGCTGCCTAGCAACAGCATCCTTCTCTCCTCACCTTCCACATCCACTAGACTATAGCTTGTCCTTTTGTGATTCTCCTAAAAAAGGCAGCTTAGCACAGGGGTTAAGAGCCTCCTAGATGCAACTTAACCACAGAAGTAAGCTTAGCCATGGTGGTTCAGAGACTCCCAAAAGCAGAACTCCTGGGTCCTGAACCCTGGCTCCACTAACTATCTGCGATGCCTAAGACTAGGCAGAATTACTTAAACTCCCTGTCTCCCCGTCTATAAAGTGGAGATAATGTTATTACCTCAAATAGCTTCAGTGGAGATTTAATGAGTTCGTATATAAATGCTGCCTGTACGTGCATTCTTATTTGCTTCAGTTGTATCCAACTCTGTGCGACCCTATGAGCTGTAGCCTGCCAGGCTCCTCTGTCCATGGGAAGCTCCAGGCAAGAATACTGGACTGGGTTTCTATGCCCTCCTCCAAGGGATTGTCCCAATCCAGGAATAGAACTCATGTCTCTTATGTCTCCTGAATTAGCAGGCAGGTCCTTTACCACTATCACCATCTGGGAAGCCCCATAGAGTACCAAGCATTCAATAAATGTTAACTCTCATTTTTCTCTACCTCTTATGTCGCTCTTCAGGGTTTCCTTTTAACCAGATTGTACCAACACAAAATGTTGGGGAATGGGGAAGTCAAAGTGTCCTTTGTCCTAAAATCTCTTATGTCTCCTGAATTAGCAGGCAGGTCCTTTACCACTATCACCATCTGGGAAGCCCCATAGAGTACCAAGCATTCAATAAATGTTAACTCTCATTTTTCTCTACCTCTTATGTCGCTCTTCAGGGTTTCCTTTTAACCAGATTGTACCAACACAAAATGTTGGGGAATGGGGAAGTCAAAGTGTCCTTTGTCCTAAAACTGCTTTATCTGGTTCATCCCCCGCCCCTCCCCCCGACACAAAGAATCCCTTTCCCCCCACTTTTGCCTCCTACAAAAAACAACATAATTTGTTTCCAAGCTCAAAAACAGTCTTATATTCAAATAACTTCTTTCTGTGTGGGAATAGCCCAGACATTCTAGAAACCAAGACCTAGGATGGCCCAGTCTTGTATCTTGACAGCTTTCTCTTTTTTTGACATCTTTCTTTAATGAAGATTCTAGCTAGTTGATTTTTATTTTTCCTTTGGAGTGTTAATTAAAGGTGTGTCTTGATCTGCAGAGACTATCAGTTCAGTTCAGTTCAGTCGCTCAGTCGTGTCCGACTCTTTGCGACCCCATGAATCGCAGC
>SJYX01017606.1:0-11549 GCA_006410675.1 Oreotragus oreotragus | reverse complement strand
TATGCAGAGTACATCATGAGAAACACTGGGCTGGAAGAAGCACAAGCTGGAATCAAGATTGCTAGGAGAAATATCAATCACCTCAGATATGCAGATGATACCACCCTTATGGCAGAAAGTGAAGAGGAACTAAAAAGCCTCTTGACGAAAGTGAAAGAGGAAAGTGAAAAAGCTGGCTTAAAGCTCAACGTTCAGAAAACTAAGATCATGGCATCAGGTCGCATCACTTCATGGGAAATAGATGGGGAAACAGTGGAAACAGTGTCAGACTTTATTTTTCGGGGCTCCAAAATCACTGCAGATGGTGATTGCAGCCATGAAATTAAAAGACGCTTACTCCTTGGAAGGAAAGTTATGACAAACCTAGATAGCATATTCAAAAGCAGAGACATTACTTTGCCAACAAAGGTCCGTCTAGTCAAGGTTTTCCAGTGGTCATGTATGGATGTGAGAATTGGACTATAAAGAAAGTTGAGCGCTGAAGAATTGATGCTTTTGAACTGTGGTGTTGGAGAAGACTCTTGAGAGTCCCTTGGACTGCAAAGAGATCCAACCAGTCCATTCTAAAGGAGATCAGTCCTGGGTGTTCACTGGAAGGACTGATGCTGAAGCTGAAAGCCCAATACTTTGGCCACTTCATGTGAAGAGTTGATTCATTGGAAAAGACTGATGCTGGGAGGGATTGGGGGCAGGAGGAGAAGGGGACGACAAAGGATGAGATGGCTGGATGGCATCACCAACTTGATGGATGTGAGTCTGAGTAAACTCCGGGAGTTGGTGATGGACAGGGAGGCCTGGCGTGCTGCGATTAATGGGGTCGCAAAGAGCCAGACACGACTGAGTGACTGAACTGAACTGTGCATTATTACTATTATTACTAATTGGTAAAAGAGCCATAGTAAGCTATATTCAATTAAAAAGAGAAAATACTTGAGCTGGAGATATCTCTCTTGGGTCTAGCCAGAATTTCTCTTCTGGCCCCAGGAGACCAATTGATCCTGAGCTTTAATGCCCTCTGCACTAAAAAAAAAAAAAAAAAAAGGCATTAACATCCTCAGTAATTTTCTATTGCAGACCCTGAAATGTGGTGCTTAAGTACCAAACTAGATCCTTTTTGGCCAATCTTTTGGCTTTGTTCCTCCCTCCTGTTTCAGTCCCAGGAGACCCCTCCCTTCTTGGTTCAGCATGGAAGCCTCCTTGGCTTCAGTTGAGGTCATGGAAACTAGCCCCAGGAGGCTGCATTCGTCGATCTAATCATCTCTTCTTCCCTGGTCTGTTCTCACATCTTTCCCGTACACTGGAATTTCATTTCAGTGTTTCACTTCCTCAACTCTTGGGAAGATTTTAACAGTTATGACTTGTGTCCCCAGATGGATAGACCAGGACCAGGGCAGGACTCAGTGCAAGCCAACTAGACCATTGCTAGATCCCTGTTTCAACACCAACTGTGTCATGAGAAACTTCATTAATAAAAAACAAACATTTGGAAGGAATTGGAGGAATGAAAAACATGAAATAAAAAAGAACAAAATCTTAAAAAACCTCTTCATCCACTTTTTCCCAGAAGTCCTGGAAATTTCTTCAGTAAGTTTGTTCTGTGCAAATGTTTGTTCTACCAAGACTGATCAGTGAAAAATGAGAAAAAGTCTATTTGCTCCGTAGCAATTGATGTCATTCTATGAATTCTGTTATTAATATTAGCCAGTTGCTGAGAATGTGGGCTTGTTCGGTAGCTAACTTTGGCTGCTCACAAAGGGCTCTTGCTTTGCCAAAAATAATGAGATCACCTTTCCAATTCCTTTTTAATGTGTTTACACAGCTTAAATAGTATTTCTTGCTCTATACATTATGAAACATCATGTGGAACAGTAAATTTTCTTTCCAAGTCAAACAGAAGAAAATCACGCAGTAGTTATCTAAAATGAACTCGCTGACTTTAAAGGGGGCTATATGTGAAGAGTCTGACAAATTATGTATCAAGAAGGAAAAAACCAAGAGAGAAACTTAAGATTTTAAGACCATAAGATTTTTTAAAAGTAATGTTGCATCTTTATTATCTGAAGTGAAATCAGATTTTTTTTTTTTGATTTTGTGGGACTTCTAACAAAATAAGTTAAGCTGTTCTTATTCTCAGAAATGAAACAGGAATAAATGCCAGCACATCTTTCCTGTGGGTTTCTTTCTGCATGTCAATAGGGCATACAAGGTGCTCATCTGGAAATAGAAATGATGCCCCCTCAACCCAAAACAGCTTATCGCTGTCCAAAATAATTATTAATATCAATAACAGCTACCCAGAGAAGTTCCCTTAAAACATCCCTTACGTGGGAAGAATGTGTCTGAGAAGGGGTTTGACATCCTGCCCAAGGACTGCCCAGCCTCTCCTCCACTCAGTCCCCTCCCTCCCTCATCCCCTACCCTTGCCCCAAACACCAAAGGCTGGTCATTCAAACAAGGCCTATAAGAAAGGGACCAATTAGTTGACCCCAACTTTTTGCTGAGAAAAGATACGTTAATTAAATCAACATCTTTTTGCACCAAATTTTGTTAGGAAATCCATAACACTCAAGGAAGTTTTAGAAAAGGGAACGTATTCATCATCTCAACCCTAACACAACCCTGCTTGCATTCCGTGACCCATTTCTAGCAGCAAGCTCTGGGCTATATCACACCACACAGGTTCTTTGAGGTGTTCTCTAATCATCAACAACTGAATTTCCAAAATATACCTGTGAGCTAACTCATGTTTTTATTTTACCTAACAGATGAAAAAAGTGAAGCACAGGCTGGAGGTTGGATTAATGACTCCGTTGAGAAGCCCGGAGAGCCGGTCTCGGCCCGAGTGAGGTTTCGTCTTCTCCAATCCAACCAGTGGGCACTGCAGGGCACAGCTATGTTTCAGCACATACCTTGGCAAGACTTCTCATCTGTTAATAATTTAAATCCCTTTTTGCAGCTGCAGTCAAAACTGCCCACGGTGTTTCTGCAGAAGTGATCACATCCTCCATTGCGCGTCTGGCACTCATCAATATCTGTAACAGGCAAGCATCGGCAGATCAGACAGCGGTACTTGCCTTGTTAGCCACAAATCCCTGAAGTGCTATTGTGGGTGCTTCATTATTCTCTGAAACAGAAAGAGACCCATAAAGGCATTTAAGGATGTTTACTGATGTTTTCCATCTTACACAACTTCTCTTGCCTGGCTTAACCCGTTTTGAAAGACAAGTGCCTCATACCCTGGAGAATTCGGACTTACGCTGCCCTTCTTTTAACCGGCATTAAGCAAACAAACTAAGGGAAAATGGGGATGCCCTATTACTTTCTCATACCTGCACTGGTCTCTCAAAATGAGATGGCTTCCTTTCCTATACTTCCCATTCCAGTTTAATGATTCAAACTATAAGGAACTAGAATATTTGTTTTGGCAAATTACATAACGATTAAATAGCCTCAATGCTTTTAAATGATTTCTGATACTTGATTAATCTCATCTTTTCTGTTTCATCTGGTAACTGTTTACCTACTTTTTTGTAAATCACATTAAAGAACGATGCCTTTGTACTCTTGCCCATGAAATACTAAGTCACTGGGGTCTCTATTCATTACTACATGTTAATGGTACATTCATTAAGCTCTCTGGATAACAATCTTGGTTGTTATTTATGATAAGATGATATTATCTCCTGGAAATGAATGTTTCCATGAACAACTGCTTTTTTCTAATAAGGCCACTGCCTGAAATGGATCATGCCTGTAGAAGCTGACCTTCTCTACGGTTACTGTAATTAAGTCAGTTCTAATTAAGCTTCCTCAATTATAACCTTCTACTAGCCTAGGGAAGAAACGCTTTCTTTTGATCAATATGAATCATAAACAAATCTGGAGTCGCTCAGGAGGTGTGGAGGGGGAGAACTGCCTTTACTCCCCCAGGTAAGCTGCATGGAGAGACCCAGGCTACCTTTACAGGTCTTTCCATCCATCTGGAGCGTGAAGCCGACGGGACAACTGCAATGAACCCCTGTCGAAGTATCCTTGCAGGTGCGGTCACAGCCTCCATTGTTGACAGCACATGTTTCTGCCAAGGAGGTGAGAAAGAGGCAGTTAGCTTCGTAGAAAAGTGCTGACACAGCTGGGAGGAAAGGGACATCGTGGAGTGGTAATTCCTGACAAAAATTCATGAACATCAGGGAGTGTGTGGAGCACTCACAGCCATACCCCAAGCCTCTGCCACCCACAGGTGAGGTAGAGGAAGAGCAAGTGCAGCTCCTCCCCATCCCCTATCTACGCAAGTGACATCGGGACTTCCCTAGTGGTCCAGTGGCTAAGACTCTGCGCTCCCAGTGCAAGGGACCCAGGTTCAATCCCTGGTTGGGGAACTAGATCCCACATGCTGCAACCAAGAGTTCACATGCTGCAACTAAAGATCATGCGTGCTGCAACTAAAAGACCTCACATGCCACAGCCAAGATCCAGAGTGGCCAAATAAATAAGTGACATCTCCCCAGGAAACCTGACAGGACGACAGGGAGGACAGACGCCCTTGCCAACCTGCTTTCCTCTCTACTGGCAGATGTGAAAACACGAAAAGTTCCTGTTCTTTAGTGAAGACACTAAAGAGGCTGAGTATGACAACCTCTTCTAGCAGGCTAGATGTGAATGCGGAACAGAGCCAAGGAGGATGCTCCTTCCTTTAACCTGAACCTTCTCTGTTCACTGTGTGTTATGGGCAAAGTGAGAAAGGGGAAATATCACCCATCCCAGCCCTTCCCTTCCTGCAGACCAATGACTTCCTCGGCAACTGCCCAGTAACTCAGATTAGAAGTTTACCTTTCCTTGAAAGGAGAAAGACCTGTTATGGCTGTGCAAAAACTCAGCTGCAGTTACTAAATCATATCTATAGAGATGAGTAACAATCAGGTAACAACCTTTTAGCTTTGCATTAATTCCAAGTAATACACAAATGCTATTCAACATTCATCCAACTGTTAGCATTTAGCTACCAGAAACAGACTTTACCCCCAAAACTACCTCTTTGTGAAGTCTTGGGGGACAAAATTAGTTCTGATTAAATATGACAGATAGAACAAATACATTTATCTCTGTTTCCTCTCCAAACCTCACTAAAATGAGAGTAAATAAAAATTTAAGTATAAATCCTTAAGGACAAATAAAATAGAAAATAATAGATGAAAGATGTCAAATCTTCTGGAAGTGGCATGTCAATGGAGGAACGGTAACTAGCAGTTAAACCCTGGCAGTTTGCAGAGAGATGCCAACAAGTGGTCAGCTTATGTGAGCCATAGAATCCCAGAAGGACTTGGGAACTGGAAGCACTAAAGTTACTCGAGAGGCAGAGGTGAGGATGGAGTTAAAATATGAAGACTGATTTGAGAGTCCGTATAACAAATAAGCCCCCAGATAACCATCTTAATTCCATAGCCCATAGCTCATTCCCATTTGGGCTAAAGCAGATTAATATAGTCTCTGAAAAAGCCAGACCAGAGAAACCCTGGACTCACGGGCACCAGAAATAGCAGAGGAAGGAAGAAGAGATGCTGTCAGGGGAAAGTCTATACTGTGAGAAACCCGATCTCTCACTTTCACCCTCTGTCTCCCTATCTCCTGGGACGGTGGCAGCCAAGCCTAAACAACCCCAGCAGGAGACTGAGGATTCCTCTCCAGTTAAACTGACCTGCCCAAGTAATAGACTTGCAGATATTGGCATCTGAAGATCTCCAGATGAAATGACTAAGCCACTGCTTAGGCCACCAAGCTTAAAGCCCACCAGCTGACAGATTATCCGAGTGGCTTTTCAATATTCCACTTTTAAATACGAAAAGTCAGCTGAGGATCACCAGACATTTCAGGAAAGCCTCTAGTATGAAGTAATACATCAAGACACACAAACATGGGAAAAGGAATCTGGGGGAAACAAAACTAATACAGGGGAACAACAGAGAAGTTAGAAAATCTTATCATTAGTTTCCTCAGGGAGGTAAGAAAACCATCCATGAAATAAGAACAAGTTCCAACAACAAAATACCAAAGGAAAGTTCTTGAAAAATTAAAATATGAAGGCTGAAATATAAAAAGAACCCTATAGAAAGTTTAGGGGGGGAAATGAAGGATCTCCTAGGAAGTAAATATCAAGAAGAGAAAAAAGAAGTAAATTTGAGGAACAAACCAGGAGTTACAATAGTCAACTAATAGGAGTTTCAGAAAGACTGAGAAAAGTAAAGAAAATTATTGAAAGAAAAATAAAAGAAAATTTCTTGGAACCTAGGGATGCGGATGTCTCTCTTGAAAAGGCCTATTGAGTGCTCAGTATAACAGGTGAGACAAATCCTTCAGTGGGGGACACTGTCGTGAAATTTCAGATCACCAGGGACAACGTTAAGACCATGAAAACACCCAGAGAGAAGCTCTTATAGGTTTCACACAAAGAATCAAGAATTAGACTTCTGGAAAGAACACTGTTCAAAACAAGAGGGCATTATTCAAAACTCTGAAGGAATATTCTTCCTGACTTTGAACTCTACTAAGCCAAGTTCTTAAGAAAGGGGGAAGGTAAACTATAAAGGCATCTTCAGGTGTGCAGAGTTTTTTAAAAAATCTCTATCTAACCTTGCAGACTAACAAAACAGAAGCTATGGGATCCAGCAAAGCAGGAGCATGGGGAAGGGAATTTCCAAGTGGGTGCCCCAGGAAAGGCCAAGATGACAGATATGCAACTGGCCCAAGAGTGAGGCCCCACTGGAGCAGGGTCCCCCAGAAGGGACTTTTTTGTAAAAAAATGGAATTGGCAAGTTATCTGCTGTAATTGAACACATTGTAAACGGTTCTGGAGGTCTGCCACAAATGTGAAAAAAAAAAAAAATGGTAAGAGGTACTAAGAAAACTAGCTCAGTTGGTAAAGAATCTGCCCTAATGCAGGGAACCTGGGTTCAATTCCTGGGTTGGGAAGATCCCCGGAGAAGGAAATGGCAACCAACTCCAGTATTCTTGCCTGGAGAATCCCATGGACAGAGGTGCCTGGCAGGCTATAGTCCATTGGGTTGCAAAGAGTCAGACACAACATAGTGACTGAATAACAACATATTAAGGGTATGAAGGAGTCTGTGTGTGTATTGGGGAAGGGGATCAAAAGGGAGCTTAACAACTTAATCCTCTGTGGTAGGAAGTAAAAAACTAACACTTAAAACTGACGTATCAGGGGAATTCCCTGGCAGTCTAGTGCTTAAGACTTTGTGCTCTCATTGCCTAGGATGCAAGTTCAATCACTGGTCAGGGAACTAAGATCCCATGAACCCTGTGGTGCAGGGAAAAAACACCTGACATCAAGAAGTAACTGTATACACTTCCCTCTTCAGAAATACGGGGGAGGGTAAGTCAGGAGAAGAAGAAACAACCAGGAGAATTAAAAATTGTGGCCGCTGGCAAATGGCAAGTTATGAGACAGGGAAATGATCTATTTCATTATAAGTACTATTAAGTACTAATTAACTTTTTAAGGTTTTTATATTATTCATACATACTGTTCTAAGGCAATTAAAAATAATAATTTTAATAGGGCAGAGCAGAAAAGAGCTCAGAAATGTCACCTGCCTGGTAACCAACGGCTGCTTAATATCTTACCTGACCGTTACATCCAGAAGCTATCAAAAGATCAGTTTCATTTAGGTCAAGCCAAGCTTTCACCAGAATAATAACATCAAAGGAGCTGCTTGATTCCCGCCCCACAGCCAAGGCTGAGCGTCTGCTGTCTGTGGCCTCCAGCTCCAGCAGGCCTGCTGGCAGACCTCCCTGTGTCCCTCAGCCAAGTGCCACCCTTCTCCATTCATCTCTCCTGCCATTAACACTGGCTGAGTCTGAACTAGAAGACTCAGTGGACAAAAACCTAGCCAAAGTGCCATGCTAAGCAGGGGCTGCCCAAAATGCCTCTCTCTTCATAGTTACTCAGAGTAGCAGGGATCTGACATGTACTGACCACCCAGTAAGTCCCAGGCAGTGGACTCTGAGCACTTTGGCATATTATTGTCTTAACGGAGCTTCCTGATAGCCCAAAGAGATCAACTGTATTACATCCATTTTAGAGGAAGACCAGGACACAGTTTGTCCAAGTCCCATGGCAAGTTTCAGACGCTAACCAGCTACGCTGATGGCTGGACCGATGTTCTTCCCACCAGACCAGGGGTCCTGGATGGTCCTGGATGGAGAACAGACACACTCCAACTGGACAGGAGCTGCTGACTCCGGTCCAACTGGTCTGGGGCACATGGCCCCAGTTTCAGTCCTGAGGCCGTAAGTTGGGGAGGGAAAGGGACAATGCAGCGGCTAGGCTGGGGGTGTGTGTGAGGCGCCTACCCATGAGCAGCCGCCGTTTCACCCGTTTATCCCCATCCGCCACGGACGTGGCGTTGCTCTCCATCACCTCCAGGGCAATGTCCTCTCGCTCTGCAAGAGACGCAAAAAGCACAGTTCTCAGACTGAATGAGTCAGATTGTTCACCCCCAGCACAACCACTTCCTTGGAAATCCCAGACACGAGAGCAATGTGAGAAATGTGACTCTCTGCTCAAGGAAAACATACTGCGATGAGGCTCTGTGTTACATGGCCACAGAGCCTTAGTAGACATTAAATATGGGGAAGAGTTTTTTCATTATATTGTACTGCCCACAGACCCTTGGGAATGCAAGTTTCAGATTCACTTCAGAACCCCGAGTTAAGGACGAAAAGAATCTTGGATTGGGGAACCTCTAAAATGGAGCCAGCAAAGGACACATCATGATGGACAGGGCAGGCATCCAGCCATAAGTATGCAACTCTGGCTTCTGCTGACGGCAAAGGCCACTCTGTCATCATGAACAGCTAGCTGTAACTTCAGTTGCCCTGGTCTCTTGGGAGGTGTTGTTCCAATCTCCAGAATACCAGTTCTGGGAGTAGCCTAGTCCAGAAGAGGAATAAGGGCTCTCCCAGTTCTCACAGCGAGAAAAGGGCCCCCATTCCAGGTCTGGAGGACTCTCCCTGCCTCATGTTAAGCAGCATGGAACCCGCTTGAGGGCAAGTGCACTGGCAACACCCTATCTCTGGTTCTAAATGCTATTAATAGTTAGGGTTTGGGTTAGGGTTGGGGTAGTGGTGAGCAGGCTGGGAAAGACCCTAACCCAGTGTTGGGGTCACCATTCACCAAGGCAGCTCCTCCCATCCGAGTGCATCTTGTACTGAGGATGGCAGCTACACTCTGGGCCTTCAGCAGTGTCCTCACAGGAGTGCTGGCATCCACCGTTTCCATGGTTACAGGTCACTAAGAGAAAATTAATTGACACATTGAACACTGAGATGTCCACACCCGGGGCTGTGTTTACTCCGGAAGAGCTCTGATTTTCATTCAGGAAGTCTTCAGGCCCCTAGCATGTATTAGGGACTGTGCATAAAAGACCCTTGACTCAGTTCATATCCCTGTCTATGTAAGCAAGCAGTCACAATAAGACTTGTAGAAATGCCGAATGACAGATCTGAGCAACGCTATATAGGAAGACAGAGATGCGAAGGTGGAGGGAGATTTTCACCGTTTAGAGAAAACGATATCAGAAGATTCTAAACTAGTGCTCTGCTCTATCAGAAGAAGTACTAGGACATTTGGAAATGCTTTCACGTTTTATGTCTGGAACAGATGGTATTTAATTTATATGTATATGTTAGGATTTCTCTCATCAGATTATATCTGATTAGTTAGAAGGGAGGGTAATCAGAGGAAATGATGACTCTTCACGCACAGTTAATGCAACATTAGCCAATAATTACAAAGACTGTGTATGAACACATTGATAACAAGCCAAGGAGGGCAAGAAAGCCAACCACAAATCTATCTATTCATCAAACTGAACAGTGGTTACCTCTGGCAAAGGAAATGGGAGTGGGGGAAGGTTATATGTTCCTTTGGACTGTTTAAATTCTTATACAATCATTTTTAATTTTTTAATTTAAAAGAACTAAAACTATATTTGTGCTGTGAGAAAGAAAATGTTTTGTGATTATAGCTGTGTAATAATTGCATATGCATTTCAACAACTAAATAGGAATATGAGGAAAGCAAAACAGCTGGATTATGTGGTGAAATTCTGGGTTTTTTTTTATTATTTCAAGTTTTATAATATTATCCGAAAAAAAATCTTATGCTATTTTTTGAGCAATGATATCTTTAAAACATTTTAAATCTTTAAAAATAAGTTCTCAGGTAGTCTACTGGCTCCTGAAAGGCTGTAAAATGCTGAATCTCATCCACAGGTGAATCTCCTGCAGAGACCCGGGTCCTCTTTTTGAAGACAGCTGTAGCCAGTCCCACTTTTAGGGGCCTATGAGGCTGTCAGAACCTGCTGATGGTGATGGTGGCATCAGCCCTAGTTTTTCAGGCTATGAGGCTGCACTGTGCTTTGTGATGGATACTAGAGAGAAGTCTCTCACCAGCAAAACTGTCTCTCCATCTCTACCTTTTTAAAAAATATTTATTTATTTGGCTGCACCAGGTCTTAGTAGCGGCATGTGGGAACTAGTTCCCCAACCAGGACTCAAACCTGGGCCCCCTGCATGGGGAGTGCGGAGTTTCAGCCACTGGACCACTAGGGAAGTCCCTGTCTCTCCATCTCTTAACCACAGGGGCCTACTCACTGTAAACAACCAACCCTCGCAAACTGCGGGCATCTTCTAGAAGGTCCATGACTTAGGGCATGCTGCGTGCGTGCTCAGTCACTTCAGCCGTGTCCAACTCTCTTCGGCACTATGGACTGTGGCCTGCCAGGCTCCCCTGTCCAAGGGATTCTCCAGGCAAGAATACCGGAGCGGGTTGCCATGCCCTTCTCCAGGGGATCTTCCCGACCCAGGGATCGAATCCATGAGTCCTGCATCTCCTGCATTTGCAAGCAGATTCTTTACCCACTGAGCCACCTGAGAAACCCCAAAATGTAACAGAGGTGCATGCTCACTCAGTCCTGGTCAACTCTTTGAGACCCCATGGCCTGCAGCCCACCAGGCTCCTCTATGGAATTTTCCAAGCAAGAATATTGGAGTGGGTTGCCATTTCCTCCTCCAGGGGGAGGAATGTCCTCCTCCACATCTCATGTGTCTCCTGCATTAGCAGGCGGATTCTTTACCAGCTAAACCACCACGGAAGCCCAGTGACTTTGGGAAGAGTTCCTAAAAGGAAACCCTCAGTGTTTCCTCTGGCATAAACAGTGGTTTAGAAACACCTTTAACGGTGGTTGTTTCCTGTTATCCGTTGGAGCTGTTGCTGTTTCCTCATCCCGAGGCAGCTGCATCTGGACTGTGTACACCACGTACTGACCCATCCATTACACAAATGTGTATTGAGCACATCCAGGACAAGACCAAGAGGCAAAAGTAAGACAAAATCCCTGACTTGGAGAGGTTTGTAGCTGGAGAAACAAACACATAAACATACATTTCAACTCGCAGAGCCACGTGCTATGATTGAGGAATAAGCAACACTGTGGGAGCCAAAATACGAACTGGCTGCCCTGTCTGAGGCCATC
>SJYX01017605.1:64552-83589 GCA_006410675.1 Oreotragus oreotragus | reverse complement strand
ATGTCCAACTCTTTGCGAGCCCATGAATCGCAGCATGCCAGGCCTCCCTGTCCATCACCAACTTGGACTATCATATATACAAATTTTTAAAAAGGAGTTCTTCTTTCCCCTCAATCCCCATGTTTTGGTTCCAAGGAAAAAATTTTGATTGTTACATTTTTCTTTCTTTTTGTGAACCTTGGAAAATCCAGGCTATGAATGGCCCTTTGCCTGGGTTCTGTTTGAAGACACTAGATATATATCGTTTCTAACACATGGCCTTTCTAACGCGAACTCTCTTGGTCATTTTAGAAAAGTCATTTTACCTCTCTGGGTGTATTTCTGCTCATAAATAAAGAACACTGGAACAGATTTGTTTCTAGGGCCTCTTGCAATACTTTCAGAAAGTTAGGCAGTGTGGCGAGCAGGAGTATTAGACTTGAGTCCCCATTCTTGACATGGCAGACCCTAGTGGGTAAACAGCCTGTGGTCCCATCCGACAAACTTAGGTTTCCAGCTCCTCTCCTGGAAATGTGTAACCTTTTTTATGCATAAGTTTCCATACCTGCAATATCTGGCTCATTTTATTTTTTTAATAGAGGTATAATTGACACAGTAATTGTTTTAGGTATATACATGACAATTCGATATTTGTTGAAATTATTGAAATATTGCAAAATGATCACTGCAATAAGTCTAGTTAACATCCATACCACACATATAGAATTTTTGAGATCTACACTCCAGGCAACTTTCAAATATACAATACAGCATTGTATTTTTGGTCACATCATTTGCGAATATTTTCTCCCATTCCGTTGGTCGGCTCCTTTTCATTTTTCGATGGCTTTGTTTCCTATACTTGAGGTGTGTGTGCATGTTAGCTACTCCCCTAGAAACCGCATCATCTTTTTATAATGAAAGTAAGGCTCAGACCAATTTCTGCTACATATGAAGATACTACTAAACAAACATTTATTAGCAAACAGAAATAACCATATTGCCTATTCTGCAGTTTGAGGAAGCCCAGTCCTTTCCCTCTCTTGATAAAAGTGCTCTCAGGCTTGTCTAGCCACTGAAATACCTGGGGACTACCCAAGCGAGCTGTCCAAATGAGCACTACCTGAGGAGATGTAAATACTGATTTCTGAGTCCTGATGTAATTGATTCAGACATGGGAGGGGGGGTTAATCTCCTTTGATGATTCCAGCAGACAACCAAAGATGCGAACAACTGACCTCTTAAAGTTTTAGATTCACAGACTGTCACCCTGCATGAAAAGTTTGTTGAAGGCAGCAGTGACTATATTTCATTGGCTGGACTCTCTTATCTTTTTAGTTGGCACCAGGCAATCAGAATCTTAATTCACAGCTAGACATAAACATAGAGTTAGAAATTTAGCCTAAGATGTCCTTAACGGCTCCCCTGGTGCTTCAGAATCTGCCTGCAATGCAGGAGATGGGGTTTGTAAGGTTTCAGTCTAGAGCATTGGCTAGCAAACTACTGCTTGCAGGTCAAATCTGATCTACTGCTTCTTTTTGTATGACCCCAAGTTTAGAATTATTTTAATTTTTTTAATTGTTAAAAAAATGAAAACGAGATGACCAACGGAATGGGAGAAAATATTTGCAAATGATGTGACCGAAAATACAATGCTGTATTGTATATTTGAAAGTTGCCTGGAGTGTAGATCCCAAAAGTTCTGTATGTGTGGTATAGATGTTAACTAGACTTATTGCAGTGATCATTTTGCAGTGTTTCAATTATTTCAACAAATATCGAATTGTCATGTTATATACCTAAAACAATTGCCATGTCAATTATACCTTAAAACAATAACAATTTTTTTTTATTTGTTAACTTTTACATTTTGGAGCAGGATGGGGGGCTCTTTTCCTGATTTTATTTATTTATTTATCTGTGGCATGTAGTCTTTTAGTTCTCTGACCAGGGATTGAACCTGTGCCCCTTGCAGTGGTAGCATGGAATCTTAACCACTGGACTGTCAGGGAAGCCCAACTTTTACATTTTCTAATGGTTGAAAAGAAATCAAAAGATGAATATACTTTTGTGAACTGCTGCTGCTGCTAAGTCGCTTCAGTCGTGTCCGACTCTGTGCAACCCCACAGACTAGTCGGACATGACTGAGCGACTTCACTTTCACTTTTGTGAACATGACAATGATAAAAACTTGAGTAGCTTTGCTCATTTGTTTGTGTATTGCTTAGGGCAGTTCTGCATTGTGGGAGTGAGCATCACACAGAAATGAAGGGATGGAGTAGTCGGGATGAGACAGTACATGGTGCTTTCATGACTTCCTGCTGCTGTTCCACACACAACACATCTCCGAGGTGCAGACATAACTTGATTTGCTTTCGGCCCACAAAAAGAGCTATTATCCAGAACTTTAAAGAAAGAGTATTAACCTCTAGCCTAGTTGCTTCACTATATTCTTATACTTTCTTTGTGGAGCAAGGTGACTACTTCTAAAATAGGTTACCCCATTTACGTACCTTAATTTCAACTCATTCCAATAAAGAGATACTATTTCTAACATTCACCGTTGACAAATCACTACTTGTCCCAGTGAAAACCAACCTCTAGCCTTCATAATGTGAAGAGCCGAGCCTGTGCTGTGGATGTGGCATGGATAAGAGACTGGGTGGTAGCTCCAGCCCTGGTGGGCAAGCTTGCTAACAAGACTGGCAGAGGCCATGGGAGGGGGTCAATTTGTAGTCAGAGTGACAGGTCACTCAGCTGTGTCTGATTCTTTGCCACCCTATGGACTATAGCCTGCCAAGCTCATCCGTCCATGGGATTTTCCAGGCAAAAATATTGGAGTGGGTTGCCATTTCCTCCTCCATGGGATTTTCTCCACCCACGTGTCAAACCTGCATCTCCTGCTTGGCAGGCAAATTCTTTACCACTGAGCCACCTGGGAAGCCCCAGCCTAACAGGATCAGCAAATCATTTTAACTACTACACACTCTATGATTCTTAAACCTGGCTGCATACTGGAATTATCTGGAAGGTTTTAAAAACCTCAGTGCCTAGGTCCCTCCCCAGATCCTTTTAATCAGAAGTTCCAGAGGTAAGGCCCAGGTATTTTTTAAAAAGTTCCCCCAGGTGACCCACTATTCTGTTATGAAGCCCTTTGAATAAATTATTGATATCTTAATAGATAGTTAAGCTAATATTAGGAACAGAAAGCAAAGTGGAGTAGATGGTATAATCAATACTAATCTTATATAACTTTTATTAGAATTTCAGAGCCAGCTATTAGCTACTCACTCTAAAAATGTGTAAATTTACAAATAGAACAAGAGCAAGATTTGAAGAAACACAACACTTCAGCCTTAGACACAACAGTCTAACTAGGCTAACTTCTAAGCAGCCTAGTTGGCTGACTAAGCTTTCAAAGTGTGGTCTCCAGCAGGATTGGAGCCACCTGGGAGTTTGTCAGAAATGCACATTCTCAGGCCCCCCACCCCAGCCGTCCTGAACCAGAAACTCTGGGAGCAGGCCCAGCGAGCCCTCTGGGTAATGCTGATGCACACTGAAATCTGAGCTCCCCTGCTCCAGAACAATCTTCCATGTGCACAGGAATCCCCTCTGTGGCTTTTTAAAATACGCCTCTGGGCATTCTTATTCAGTAGGTTCAAACCACGTGGCACAGAGTCAGACACGACTGAAGCGACTTAGCAGCGGGAGCAGCAGGTCTCTCTGCTTTTAAGAATTCTTAGCTAAAGGGATTCATAACAGTCCTACCCTAATAATAATAATTCATAATTATTTATAGGAACAATTAATAATTCCTACCCTAGCCCTAATCACATGATACACATTACCTTCCTTCATAACAACACTGTGAAGGGAGACCATATAATAAGGCCAGTTTTAATCACTAAAATGCTGAAGTTTAGAGGAATTAGGGAAAACTTCCAACGTCACACACCAAGGGTAGACCTAGGATTCTAACCTCACTCATTCTGACTCCAGAGAAATCAGCTACTTAAGAAAGCGATTTTCACGTGAAACTTTGCTCAACGTTAAGTGTCAGCTTGGATAGGAGGAGTTTTGGGGGAGAATGGATGCATGTATATGTACGGCTGAGTCCCTTCACTGTTCACCAGAAACTATCACAACATTGCTAATCGGCTATGTGGTGGTTTAGTCGCTAAGTCGTGTCCAACTCTCGCGACCCATGGATTGTAACCCACAAGGCTCCTCTGTCCATGGGATTTTCCAGGCGGGCAGGATTACTGGAGTAGCACAGTATTTGCCATGTACACCCCAATACAAAATGTTTTTGGTTTTTAAAATAAATAAACAAATAAATGAAAATTTAAAAAAAAGAAAGTGCTTTTGTTAAACTGGCTCATCTCACTTTAATTTAGGGGGAAAATTCACTTTATTCTACTAGAGAGAGAACACGCAACTCTTCTGTAGTCATTTTAGCTAAAACCTTCATCTAGTCTCCTTCCCCAGGTTCCTGGAGTCTTAACTGTTATTATTGTTGTTCACTGAGTCGTGCCGTACTCTTTGTGACCCCAGGGACTGTAGCACACCGCCACGCTCCTCTGTCCTCCATATCTCCAGCGGTTTGCTCAAACTCACTCAGTTGGTGATGCTGTCTAGAGCATCAGTGTCTTGAATACAGCATTATCTTTGGAAGGAATGATGCTAAAGCTGAAACTCCAGTACTCTGGCCACCTCATGCGAAGAGTTGACTCATTGGAAAAGACTCTGATGCTGGGAGGGATTGGGGGCAGGAGGAGAAGGGGATGACTGAGGATGAGATGGCTGGATGGCATCACTGACTCAATGGATGTGAGTCTGAGTGAACTCCGGGAGATGGTGATGGACAGGGAGGCCTGGTGTGCTGCGTTTCATGGGGTCGCAAAGAGTCAGACACGACTGAGCGAGTGAACTGAACGGAACTGAACTTTTCTACTCTGGGCTTTAACTTGGCTACAAGAGGGAAGTGACATATGTATATCTATCACTGAGTCATGTTGATGTTTGGCAGAAACCAATATAGGGTCCCTATATCTTGTTCAGCATTTCCGGACTATTCTAGATCCACTGAATTAACATTTCTGGCAGTGGGCTAAGAAATCTGCATTTTCAGCAAGCACAGACCCCTTGGAACCTAGAGTTTAGGATGCCTGCTCTAGGGTGAACCTCAGCCACTCCCCTGAGTTCAGGCACCCCCAAATCATCACTTCCTACCCTGGCCTTCTAGCTGTGGATGAATCAACTATCTAAATTTAAAAGAATATTTTTCAAACCTTAATTTTTCCTCTGTCAAAACACCAGATTTTAAAATGTAAGCTCCTTTTGGACACAGGTGAATTGCCAAGGTAATATTTTTTTCCACCTAAAAGTTTTAGACATTATGTGAATCTGATACTTTTTAAACATACTTACAAACTTTAGGTCCTAGAGTGAATGAGTTTTTTGAAACAGAATAAAGATGAGTGCTCAGGACATAGCCAGGTAGAGAAGTGAGAAGAGATAAGAGATAGCAAAGAAAAGGGGTGAGACTTCAAAGAAAAACTGTCTTAAAAACATTGCTAGAAACCAGAAGTAGAATTATGGTTATGACACATGTTAAAGGCAGGAAATATCAACAGAGTGATGTTAAATGTGCTGGAAGTCAGCATCTATATGGGGACAAGAGAAAAATAAGGATGGGAGGCCAAGTACAGTCAGATCAGGAGAGAAGGTAAGGGGTAGGATGTTCAGAGGGGTTGCAAGAGTCAGGAAAGGCTCAGTCCTCTCTGTCTTTTGAAGTTCTGAATGTATTCAAATATGAAAAAAAGGGTAAATAGGGTTTCACAAATTATGGTATATTTTAAATGATGTTAGTAAATTAATGCTTTTAACATGGAAGAATATTGATTAAAAATTGATGGATTGTATGTCTAAGTTTATACGAACATTGAACTGTCCACTGGAGTGTCTCTGTGAATGTGAAGTTCAAGGCCAACAGCTCTCTGGACCCTCATAGGTCTGGGAAGGAGGAATCCTGTTCTTCTATGTCAGGGAGAACTGGACAAGCCCTGAAGCGGATGTGAATCAGATCGTAACCCTTCCCCGATTAAACTCAGCAAAATCTTCCCCTTGTCCTCAAACACACTGAGGAAGGGATAGGCTACCCGCTCCAGGATTCTTGGGCTTCCCTTGTGGCTCAGCTGGTAAAGAACTCACCTGCAATGTGGGAAGATCCCCTCGAGAAGGGAAATGCTACCCACTCCTGTATTCTGGCCTGGAGAATTCCCTGGATTGTATAGTCCATGGGGTCCCAAAGAGTCGGACACGACCGAGTGACTTTCACTTCTTATCTGCCCATCCAGGGAACTTCCTTAAAAGGTCAATTGTTTCTCACACTAAATTTTGCAAAGGGTTGACCCTGTTCATCTTTAATTAGAAAGGAAAAACAGAAGCTGTTGTTACTGGGAGTGTCCTGTGAAGATTTGTAAAGATTTCAAAAAATGTCTCTCTCACATAGGATTTTATTATAAGGGCTGTAATTGCCAACACATTTGTAAACAGAGCACAGACACCTTGTGCTCCTCAAGAGGATTCACTAGGCAGAACTTTGCCGTATCAGTTTGGGTCCCCAGCTATCTTGAATCCTAGAAGGTTTCTAACCTGGATCAGTGGGACTTTGAGTGGTAGAGTGTGGGCAGTTGGACAGAGGTGTCCAAAACACATATCCAGTCTTCTATCTGGCATGATATGGAGGAAGGAAGAAATGATTTGAGGAATATAGAAAAGTTTCTGCCACAATATAATATTAGTAAAATAGACAAGGGTCAGAGGCATGTATCTGGGAGTCAATCAACGTGCATTCTATTGCTATACTGATGTATTGAAATACATCTATAATATACCAATTATATTCATTGTTCTGCCATTTTTAAGATATGCAGCCTTGACCAAGGCATTCATATTTTAATGCTTTAGTTTCCTTATCAATCAAGCAATAGGATTTACTAAAGGGTGTTAATCAAGGATTCCAAGAGAACTGGTTGAGACAAAAAGCAAAAAAAAACAAAAAACAAAAAAAACCCCACAAAATTTAAAGCGTTTACTTGGGAATCGTTAGATCAGCAATCCTGGAAACACAAATCCCAGAAAGCACTTGAACTGTGTTCAGCTGGACCACAAAATGGAGCAGGTTTGTAAAGGTAAAAACCCACAATTACATGAATTGTCGAGTTATGATTAGAGCTGGCAAGAAGTAAGGTGCTTGTTAAGCAAGGACTGGTTTGCTTTCCAAATGATTAAAAAGCAGCAGAGGGAGGGTCCTGTGTAGTGGTGTGCAGCTGCTAGCAGATATTATTTTTAAAATGGCTGGTGGTATCCTTGACTTTGATACTGTTCAGAAAATTCAAGTTCTCAGTGATGCAGAAATGTGTCTGAAACCACATCCACCACAATGAACACCCAGCTCCATTTTAGATGCACAAACAATAGTTACTCTGCTTTGATTTCTAAATGATCTTAAATATGTCAACAGGGGCCTTTAACATCCATAACAACCTGATCATTTTATGATTCTATCATTGCCTCATCATGGAGACACTTCTTTACCTGAAAACAGTGTGTCTAAGATCTCTTCTGACAAGACTTCAATAGCTATAAACCAAAAACTATTACACCATCACTAGCTAGCAGAGGCGGGGAAGGCAACGGCACCCCACCCCAGTACTCTTGCCTGGAAAATCCAATGGACGGAGTAGCCTGGTGGGCTGCAGTCCATGGGGTCGCTAACAGTCGGACAGACTGAGCGACTTCACTTTCACTTTTCTCTTTCGTGCATTGGAGAGGGAAATGGCAACCCACTCCAGTATTCTTGCCTGGAGAATCCCAGGGATGGGGGAGCCTGGTGGGCTGCCATCTATGGGGTCACACAGAGTCGGACACGACTGAAGTGACTTAGCAGCAGCAGCAGCAGCTAGCAGAGGAGTCTGGAGGGCAACAGTCCATAGGGTCACAAGGAGTCGGACATGACTGCAATGATTTAGCATGAGCACACACACACACAGCCATTAGCTAACACTTTGATTTGACTGAGGGATAAGAATGGGGTGCAGGTTGGTGTAGATTTCATTATTGTTTCCAATTCTTTATTCCACTTTCTAGTCACACCCTTTGCCATGTGCTTTGCAGTTCAGTAGAGACTATCAGTACTCTTGCCTGGAAAATTCCATGGATGGAGGAGCCTGGTAGGCTGCAGTCCATGGGGTCGCTAAGAGTCAGACATGACTGAGTGACTTCATTTTCACTTTTCCTTTCATGCACTGGAGAAGGAAATGGCAACCCACTCCAGTGTCCTTGCCTGGAGAATCCTAGGGACGGGGGAGCCTGGTGGGTTGCCATCTATGGGGTCGCACAGAGTCAGACATGACTGAAGCGACTTAGCAGCAGCAGAGACTATATTTCTCTGCTTTATTGATGTTGGGCTTGGTTGTGGGTCATTGGGATATTAGTAGACCTAACATGGGAAGGCTTGAATTAGAATTGCACAGTTGGTCTTGCCATCTTGACCACTGTCATTTCCATAAGATGACAAGCCCTGGGTAGTCCAAGGAGATTGAGAGATGTATGGAGCTGAGCTAGACTCAATTTACATTTTTAGAATTAAGGTCAGCTGAACACAGCCTAGATCAGTTGACTCTTGGGCAACCCACAGACAAATGAGCAAGAATAAATGTTGTTTTAATCCACTGAGTTGTTGGCCATAGCACATCATAGCAATAGATAACTAATAGAATATAGGACTGGCCATCATTTAGAATACTTTTAACTTCAATTAATCGAGAATGCCACTTAAGAGATCATCAACAAAATTTCAGTTAGGGTTTTAGTGGCAAGGGGCCACCCCGATAGCTCAGTTGGTAAAGAATCCACCTGCAATGCAGGAGACCTGGGTTCAGTCCCTGGGTTGGGAAGATCCCCTGGAGAAGGGAAAGGCTACCCACTCCAGTATCCTGGCCTGGAGGATTCCATGGACTGTGTAGTCCACGGGGTCACAAAGAGTCAGACACGACTGAGCAACTTTCACTTTAGTGTCAAGTGACTGAAACCAAACCAGACAAATTGAAACAGAAAAGGCAATTTATTAAAAGGCTATTAGATATCTAGAATCTTGGTGGGAGCAGGGCTTGCTGAAAACTCAGATTTGGAGATGTCAGACTCAGGATTACCAAAATCTAGCCACAGTCTTTCTGGTTGCACTATAACTGCTTTCAGCACAGGATACATACACCACAGATGTCACCCACACTAGATGCTGATGATACTGCTGTTACAAGAAATTGAACACAGCGGCCACTGACCAAAACCCACAGAACAGAAATGTCCAGCCTCTGCTTTAACTCCATGATTCACCAGTTGATTCTGATTCATGTGTGTGTTTGTACATCTCTGTGGTTCATGTTGCACCCTAACTTCAAGGGAGAATGAGAAGGTGATTATATATCAGACATCATCAGCTTCTCTGATGTGAAGTGGGCTATTCATAAAGCGGGGAACTTCTCACACAGGAAAGAGATGACATGCTGGAAAACCAAAGCAAAGAAAAACGCTAACTTCAAACAATGGAAGTTATTAGCTCATCTAACACTACGTCTAGACGTAGGACAGTTTTCCCCAGCACTTGACCCTGGAAATCCACAGTGTCATTCAGACTCAGGTTCTCGTCTCATAACCTCAACAGTCTGGTTTTATCCTAAGGTGGCTCCTCTCAAAATTAGTTCTTTGGTTTGAATGTTTTCTCCCTTCCACTTTATATGTTGAAATTCTAGTCCCTGAGGATGATGTTATTTGAAGATAGGGTTGTTGGGAGGTGATCAGGTCATGAAGGTGGAGCCGTCAAGAATGGGATCAGTGCTCTTCTAAAGAAGGCCCTGGGCTTCCCATATGGCTCAGTGGTAAAGAATCCACCTGCCAATGCAGGAGATGCAGGTTCGATCCCTGGGTCAGAAGATCCCCTGGAGGAGGAAATGACAACCCGCACCAGTATTCTTGCCTGGGAAATCACATGGGCAGAGGAGCCTGGCAGGCCACAGTCCATGGGGTCCCAAAGAGTCAGACATAATTTAGTGGCAAAACAACAACAAAGACTGCCCCACATAGCTCCTTGCCCCTTTTTTACCAAGTGAAGACACAGAGAGAAGCTCCCAGCTCTGGGTCAGGAAGAGGGTCCTTACCAACTGTGACCATGCTGGTGCCTTGATTTCAGACTTCCCAACCTCCAGAACTGTGACCAGTAAATTTTTGTTGTTGATAAACTACCCAGTGTGTGACATTTTGCTGTAGCAGTTCAAACAAAGATAGTCATATAATGAACACCAAAGAAATTGGGCTTGTTTGCCAAAATTTTAGACACAGAGAACTGATTGAAATGAAAAAGAGTTTCTTTGAGATATGTTAGGCCTGCAGCCTGGGAGACATAGATTCAAGAACCTGAGTACTGTTCCATTGGACTGAAAAATGGGGGAGGCTTATTAAGGCGAAAACTGCAAGGTTGCAGTTAATTACATGAGTTATTTATCAAGAATTATAACTGGAAGACTTCCCTGGTAGTCACAGTGGATAAGAATTAGCCTGTCAATGCAGGGAACACAGGTTCAATACTTGGTCAGGGAAGATTCCACACATCTCGGGGCAGCAAAGCCCATGCACCACAACTACTGATCCTGGGCTCTAGAACCTGCGAGCTGCAGCTACTGAGTCCTGCAGAGCCAGCAAGTCCCAGTTACTGAAGCCTGTGTGCCTAGAGCCCGCACTCCACAAGAGAAGTCATCACAATGAGAAGTCTGCGCGCTGCAACCAGAAAGCGGCGTCTGCTCTCTGCAACTAGAGAAAGGCTACATGTAGCAACAAAGGCCCAGGGCAGCCAAAAACAAATACATAAAACACCGTGCACATGTCCCCCCCCAGCACCCGAAAAGAAGAATTTTAATTGGAGCTGACAAGAAGGGTGCTTTTCAGGTAAGGATTGGTTGGAGTTTGAAGTGGTTGAACAGTTACAAGGGGAGAACTTGAAACCAGAAGGTTGTAGGTGGCAGGTTTTCTGAATATGACTGGGGGCATCCTTGAGTCTAGTACAGCTCAAAGAAATTTCCAGTTTCAATGACGCAGAGCTCTGAGACCAGATCCTCAATAGCCACCAGACTTCATTTTTATAAACCTGAACTGTCATGACTCTGTTATACTTCCAGTTGCCAGCAGGCTATATGCCATCTTATTCATCTCTAAAAGAGTCTTTCTATACGAAAAGGACGTGTGAGACATAGGAGAAACTGGAAAAAAGTTAATATTATTTAAATTGTATATTATTTTACATGTCTAAAAAATCATATTCTCAAAAGAATCAGTCCTAAGAGACCTCTTCGTCTTGGGTATCTTACACGAATAACTCTCTAAAGAAAATTCCTTAACCGAGTACATTAATACCTCCCTTAGACCTTCAGGTTTCAGACGTCCCATCCGACCTCTGGGTCCTTTCTCGACAACAACGTCAAACTTAGACTTCCGGTAATTGACCGTCTTGAGGAAGAACGAATCCCTCCAGTCAGAAACGGGATAATCAATGAAGTTGACTAACCTACTCCGGGTGGGTGTAATACCTACCGTAGACGAAATGAGTTTTAGGTAGTTAAATTTACAATTAAAGTAGGGGGTTTGTGGAACTGTCTTGTAGATCTTATTACGAACTGGTTTATAGACCTGTGATATCGGGTCGGTCCAACTGTGTTTTTCCTGTTACTCAAACTGTATACTTTGACATTGGTAGTGAGGTTAGTTGTACTGGTCCTTTACGAGGACATACGAAAAGGTCAAAGAGAAATGGGGTGGAGGTATCGTCTATAAAGACCTAAGATAGTGGTGTGTAATTATAAGTCGAATCTTAAATTATATTTAACTTAGTATGTCATACGTAAAACAGACCGAACAAACTCTGTCGTTTTCCCTACCTTCCACAATACACACACACGTAAACACACATACAACATTAATCGTAATTTACGTGTCTAGGTCTACAAGTCAATCCATCCAAAACTTTCTGAACGTATGTAGACACATTTGAGATGAGTTTTGTTACCTTATAAAAGTAACGAGGTCTTTCACGGAAATATGTCGAAAGGTCAATTTAAGGTGGGTAAGTGGGTTCGTTTACAGAAAGAACGAAAAAAAAAAAAACGAATTATATTACAAAAATTCTAAATAGAACAAAAAAGATATAATCATCAACGGGAAAAAATTACTCATTATTATTAAATGAATAGGAAAGAGAACAACAACCAGTAATTCTGACAAAAGTCAGAACACATTAATACTTATTTCCACGAAACGTACAAAAGTCAAGTCAAGACAACGAGCCAACACGGGCTGAGACGCTGGGGAACTTGGCGTCGTACGGTCAGGAGGGACAGGTAGTGGTCGAGGGCCTTTCCACCCAAACCCATGTCCATTGAGTCGGTGATGCCATCCAACCATCTCATCTTCTGTCATCCCCTTCTCCTCCTGCCCTCAATCTTTCCCAACATCAGGGTCTTTTCAAATGAGTCAGCTCTTCACATCAGGTGGCCAAAGTATTGGAGTTTCAGCTTCAGTTTCAGTCCTTCCAATGAACACCCAGCACTGATTTCCTTGCATGTTTTCAGATAAGCCTCTTTGCACAAAAGCTTTTCCTCGGATAAGTTCTTAAGAATATAATTTTTAGTCACAGCATATGTATTTAAGTTTTTAAGAAACAGCCAGCAGCTTTCCAAGTTAGTTGAGGCATTTCTCACCCTAAGAAGCAATGTACGAGAGTTTTAGTCACTTCATATCCTCACCTACACTTGATATCAACAATGTTTACAATTCTAGCTGCTAAAGTGGATGTGAAGTAGGTCCCATTATGGTTTTCTTTTGCATTTCCCTAATGACTAATGATGCTTAACATCTTTTTATGTTGGTCTCTGTGTGTGCATGTTGTTCATTATTTTGGCCACATGTTCTTAGGGATGAGCTGAAACTCTTCAGTTAGGGGAGAGTGTGAAACTGTTCTTATAACAATAAACATTAATTAACAATAAGAAATAACTCCTGCAGTCAAGAGTGGGATTAGCTTCTTCTGAGGAAAGGAACTGCATGGAGCATGCAGAATAAGGATAGATAAACGAACAAGATCAGAATTTTGTGAGGAAGGAAAAGAAGAGATTTCATAGTGAGGAGAGATAGGAGAAGACAGGAGGGCCAATTGGTGGTTCTCAACTCAAACTCCACATCCAAAGCATCCTTTTTAAGATACCAGTTAAAATCCAGTGCTCTCTGGCTCCACCAGGGCAGAGCTTAGACTGCCAAGGCTCTGGGAGGCCCGGACCTCGGGGCTGTGGATGGTCCTGCCCCTGGGGGTGTGGGAGGCCTGGACCTCGGGGCTGTGGGTGGTCCTGCCCCCGCAGGCTCTGTGCCTGGGGGTGGGCCTGAAGCTCCATTGCAGACCTGGTGGCTCTACCTGTCTGGGGCCACAGGGCTGGCCCCAGCTCCAGGACTGCTGAGTATTGCCCTAACAGGGGGCTCTGTAAGTGGCCCCCTCTTCGGGAAAGAGTTCATCTGAGCCTCCTATAAAAATGCTAATTCTATTCACGAGGACTCTTCCTAATAGCCTCCCATAGGCCCACCTGCTCGTACCATAGCATTAGTTACTAAGCTTCAACATATGAACTTGGGAGGCATACAAGCATGCAGACCATAGCACCAGAGAACATGCTTAAAATTAAAATTCCGGGGTTTGTTTCTAGTAATTCAGATTCAGTTGGTTTCGAATGAATTCTAGGAATCCACTTAAAAAAAACCCAAAACCACAGATTTACTAGGTAGCTCTGAGGTAGAAGTTTTTAAATAAGATGAGTCATTTTTAATGGCTATCATCAACAAAATCCACAAACAATAAATGCTAAAGAGGGTGTGGAGAGAAGGGACCCTCCTACATTGTTGGTACATGTGTAGTGAATATAAATTAGTGAACGTAAATCAGTACAGCCACTATGGAGAACAGTATGGAGGTTCCTTAAAAAACTAAAAATAGAGCTATAATATGACCCTGTAATCCCACTCCTGGCCATATATCTGTAGAAAAAGATGATCTGATGCACCCCAATATTCATTCCAGCACTGTTTACAATAGTCAACACATGGAAGCAACCTAAATGTCCATTGACAGTGGGATGGATAAAGATGTGGTACATATATAATGAACTATTACTCAACCATTAAAAAGAATGAAATAATACTATTTGCAGCAACATGGAGAGACCTAGAGATTGGCATACGGAGTGAAGTGAGACAGAGAAGGAGAAATGTCATATGATGTCCTGTGTAGGTAGAATCTAAAAAGAAATGATACACATAAGCTTATTTATAAAACAGAAACAGAGGTGCAGCTTAAAGAACGAAGTTATGGTTGCTGAGAGAAGTATGTGGGGAGGGGATAGTTAGGGAATTGGGGATCAAAATGTACACACTGCTTTATTTAAAATGGACAATCGACAAGGTCCTACTGTATGGCACATGAAACTTTGCTCAAAGTTATGGAGCAGCTTGGGCGTGAGGGGAGTCTGGGGGAGAATGGATACATGTATACATATGACTGAATCCTTTCGCTGTTCACCAGCAACTATCACAACATTGTTAATTGGTCATACCCCAAAACAAAATAAAAAGTTTTTTAAAAGAGAGGAGCCATTTTTAACCAGTCACAAATTTTCCCCTGTAAGTATGTGCACCCAAGGACCTCTTGCTACTCTGTAATCCTCCAGGACCTGCAGCTTTCATGTTGGGGTCCACTAGTGGACTCTGCACTGAAGGAGTGTTCATATGTCCACATGCAACACTAGAAGGATCATGGGAACATCCACATGGGATAATGGATGGCTACAAAAATTGGATGAGACAAAAGGAAAACACCAGTCCAACTGGACACTGAAGAGGCACATGGAATTGTTCACAACAGACATTAGTGGAACACAGAGAACACCCACATGGACAATGGATAAGCAGACTATGTAGGACATGGAAGGACCACATGGGGATGTCCCCATGAGGCACTAAAAGGTAATATGCATCCATAAGGGTCTCTGGAAAGGTGAGTGGGTTCTGCATACTAATTTTTTAATATATATATTTTCTTTTTACTGAACAATTGATTTACAATGTTGTTAGTTTCAGGTGTACAACAAAATGATTCAGTTATTCATACTTGTATGTATAACTGATGCTTGCTCCTTGAAAGAAAAGTTATAACCAACCTAGATAGCATATGAAAGAGCAGAGACATCACTTTGCCAACAAAGGTCCATACAGTCAAAGCTACTCAGTAGTTAGTAGTCATGTATTGATGTGAGAGTTGGACCATAAAGATGGCTGAGCAGCAAAAAATTTATGCTCTTGAACTGTGGTGTTGGAAAAGACTCTTGAGAGTCCCTTGAACTGCAAGGAGATCAAACCAGTCAATCCTAAAGGAAAGCAATTCTGAATATTCATTATTCATTGGAAGGATTGATGCTGAAGCTGAAGCTCCAATACTTTGGCCACCTGATGTGAAGAGCCAACTCACTGGAAAAGACCCTGAGAAAGATTGAGGCAGGAGGAGAAGGGGACAACAGAGGATGAGATGGTTGGATGGCATCACTGACTCAGTGGACATGAGTTTGAGCAAGCTCCAGGAGATGATGACAGGACAGGGAAGCCTGGCATACTGCAGTCCATGAGGTTGCAAAGAGTCAGATATGACTGAGCAACTAAACAACAACAATGACTATATATATATATATATAAGTATATATATATTTATTATATAGTACAGTTATATATATAGTATATATATATATAGTATATATATAGCTATATATATATACAGTATATATATNGACTGAGCTGAACTGAACTGATATATATGCTTATATAGTTCAGTTCAGTCGCTCAGTCGTGTCCGACTGTTTGCGACCCCATGAATTGCAGCACACCAGGCCTCCCTGTCCACCAACTCCTGGAGTTTACCCAAACTCCTGTCCATCGAGTCGATGATGCCATACAGCCATCTCATCCTCTGTCGTCCCTTTCTCCTTCTGCCCCCAATCCCTCCCAGCATCAAAGTCTTTTCCAGTGAGTCAACTCTTCACATGAGGTGGCCAAAGTATTGGAGTTTCAGCTTCAGCATCAGTCCTTCCAATGAACATCCAGGACTGATCTCCTTCAGGATGGACTGGTCGGATCTCCTTGCAGTCCAAGGGACTCTCAAGAGTCTTCTCCAACACCACAGTTCAAAAGCATCAGTTCTTTGGCGCTCAGCCTTCTTCACAGTCCAACTATCACATCCATACATGACCACAGGAAAAACCATAGCCTTGACTAGACGGACCTTAGTCGGCAAAGTAATGTCTCTGCTTTTAAATATACTATCTAGGTTGGTCATAACTTTTAGTATATATATTATTTATATATATTTATGTTAGTATATATATAAGTATAAATATATAGTATATATATATGTTAATATTTATATTTATTTACATATATGTATGTAAGTATGTATATGTACATATATATATTTTAAGATCCTTTTCCTCTGCTATACAGTAGGGACCTAGTTGGTTTTCTATTTTATGTACAGTAGCCCTTCACACTAATTTTAAAGAAACATGGTTCTTGTTAAATAGTAATATATGCTTAAAGAGATAAAAGCGGTGGTTTGGTAGGTGGTTTAGTTGCTAAGTCATGTCTGACTCTTGCAACCCCACAGACTGTTCTGCCAGGTTCCTCTGTCCATGGGATTTTCCAGGGAAGAATACTGGAGTGGGTTGCCATTTCCTTCTCCAGNAGTAGCCCTTCACACTAATTTTAAAGAAACATGGTTCTTGTTAAATAGTAATATACGCTTAAAGAGATAAAAGCGGTGGTTTGGTAGGTGGTTTAGTTGCTAAGTCATGTCTGACTCTTGCAACCCCACAGACTGTTCTGCCAGGTTCCTCTGTCCATGGGATTTTCCAGGGAAGAATACTGGAGTGGGTTGCCATTTCCTTCTCCAGGGGATTTTTCTGATCCAGGCATCGAACCTAGGTTCCATCTGCAGGCAGATTCTTTACCAACTGAGCTACCAGGGAATACCTCCTACAGGATAAAAGCAGAAACAATGTGAAAGTGAAACTATCAGGACCTGAAGAAGTGGTTCTATGCTTCACCTTCCCCACCCATACAAGGTACAGACCCCAGCATAGACACCATGCTGTCACTCCTGCCGGAAGTTGAACCCTGCCATGCCCCTAACTTCTCAGGATACAGCTGTCTTCTTTCCCCATTTCAGAGCAGAAGAGCCACAGACTTGTGTAACAAGCAAGAGTCAATTTTGACTTCATGCTGGATCTTTTTCTTTCACTTTGACCCTTTTTTTTTGCCGCTTTTGTTATTATAATCACACAATGGCCTGCCTCAGAGAATCCTGCCCCCCCTCCCCCTCGCCTGACCTTTAAACTAAAAGTGCCTTAGTTTAGCTCACAGGGAGATAATCTGATCCTGTCCACTGTGAATGACTATAAGAAAAAAGAGACTAACACATCCCCCTGCTTGAGGTTTGCCATTCTAGGAGATATTGCAAGATTAAATGGCCTTTCTGCTTTTTTTCCTCACTTCCCCTTTCTCTGATCCATAAAATAACCTAACATCAAGACCCAGGGAAGATGCCTTCTTGATCTGCCAGCTCTTCGAATAAAGTTAATATTAAGAATAAATATTCCTGAAAGCATTTCCCCTAAAGTCAGGAAAAAGACACTTCTACTATTCAATAGTTTTGGAAGTTTTGGCCACAGCAATCAGAGCAGAAAAAGAAATAAAAGGAATCCAAATTGGAAAAGAAGAAGGAAAACTCTCACTGTCTGCTGATGACATGATCCTCTACATAGAAAACCCTAAAGACTCCACCAGAAAATTACTAGAGATAATCAATGAATATAGTAAAGTTGCAGGATATAAAATCAACACACAGAAATCACTTGCATTTCTATACACTAATAATGAGAAAATAGAAGGAGAAATTAAGGAAACAATTCCATTCACCATTGCAACGAAAAGAATAAAATACTTAGGAATATATCTACCTAAAGAAATTAAAGACCTATATATAGAAAACTATAAAACACTGGTGAAAGAAATCAAAGAGGATGCTAATAGATGGAGAAATATACCATTTTCGTGGATCGAAAGAATCAATATAGTGAACATGAGTATACCACCCAAAGCAATCTATAGATTCTATGCAATCTCTATCAAGCTACCAGTGGTATTTTTCACAGAGCTAGAACAAATAATTTCATAATTTGTATGGAAATACAAAAAACCTCGAATAGCCAAAGCAATCTTGAGAAAAAAGAATGGAACTGGAGGAATCAACTTGCCTGACTTCAGGCTCTACTACAAAGCCACAGTCATCAAGACAGTATGGTACTGGCACAAAGACAGAAATATAGATCAATGCAACAAAATAAAAAGCCCAGAGATAAACCCACACACCTATAGACACCTTATCTTTGACAAAGGAGGCAAGAATATACAATGGAGAAAAGACAATCTCTTTAACAAGTGGTGCAGGGAAAACTGGTCAACCACTTGTAAAAGAATAAAACTAGAACACTTTCTAACACCACACACAAAAATAAACTCAAAATGGATTAAAGATCCAAATGTAAGACCAGAAACTATAAAACTCATAGAGGAGAACATAGGCAAAACACTCTCTGATGTAGCAGGATCCTCTATGACCCACCTCCCAAAATATTGGAAATAAAAGCAAAAATAAGCAAATGGGACCTAGTTAAAATTAAAAGCTTCTGCACAACAAAGGAAACTGTAAGCAAGGTGAAAAGACAGCCTTCAGAATGGGAGAAAATAATAGCAAATGAAGCAACTGACAAAGAATTAATCTCAAAAATATACAAGCAACTCCTGCAGCTCAATTCCAGAAAAATAAATGACCCAATCAAAAAATGGACCAAAGAACTAAA
>SJYX01017605.1:43766-61784 GCA_006410675.1 Oreotragus oreotragus | reverse complement strand
TGGTACATATACACAATGGAGTATTACTCAGCCATTAAAAAGAATACATTTGAATCAGTTCTAATGAGGTGGATGAAACTGGAGCCTATTATACAGAGTGAAGTAAGCCAGAAAGAAAAACACCAATACAGTATATTACTGCGTATATATGGAATCTAGAAAGATGGTAATGATAACCCTGTACATGAGAGAGCAAAAGAGACACAGATGTATAGAACAGTCTTTTGGACTCTGTGGGAGAGGGAGAGGGTGGGATGATTTGGGAGAATGGCATTGAAACATGTATAATATCATATAAGAAACGAATTGCCAGGAATTTCTTAATGAATTCCAGGTTTGATGCAGGATACAGGATGCTTGGGGCTGGTGCACTGGGATGACCCAGAGGGATGGTACAGGGAGGGAGGTGGGAGGGGGGTTCAGGATGGGGAACACGTGTACACCTGTGGCGGATTCATGTTGATGTATGGCAAAACCAATACAATATTGTGAAGTAATTAGCCTCCAATTAAAATAAATTTAAATTTTAAAAAAGACTAAAAAGAAAAAAAAAGAATAAATATTCCTTGCCTCAACATCTCATTTTGGATTCATTGGCCTGTCATGCAGTGAGCACAGTGAGTGTGGAGGGTAAAAGAAGGTAAATAGTCCTGTAAGACTGTTTAGACATTATGGACATAAAAAGTATTTACAACCTGAAAGCTGAGAGTTATGTTTTACTGAGTGAGTGGGAATTTTTAGTACTTCAAGTCTGGGAAGGGCTTCCCTTGTGGCTTTGCTTGTAAAGAATCCGCCTGCAATGTGGGAGACTTGGGCTTGATCTCTGGGTTGGGAAGATCCCCTGGAGAAGGGAAAGGCTACCTACTCCAGTATTCTGGCCTGGATAATCCCATAGACTGTATAGTCCAAGAGGTCACAACGAGTCAGACACAACTGAGTGACGTTTATCATCATCAAGCCTGGGAGACAGCATCTCAAATAACCCAGAGAAAACTGCTTCAAGAAGGTGAGTAGGAGGCAAGGGGCCTGGGAGCCAGGTTATATAGAAGTTTTACAACAAAGGGCAGGTAGTCAGAACACCAAAATATGACTGTTAATTAAAGAAAACCAGATATCCCAAGTTAAGGAATTTAGTACTTTTCTGTGTATGGGAAGATGCAAGAGTCTAGGCTCATTGAAATCATTCATTTGGTACGCACCTCAGCTGTAAGAGCCAAGTATTCTGTGTTTTCACAACTTGAGTTTCCTCAGGGCTCAACGCCTCACCATCCATGGTGGCTGCAGTTGCTGATGACTGAGACATCCTTTGTCTACTGATATGGCAGGAAATACTCCATGTCTCAGTGTGTTTGGTCATGCCTTTCAGAAGGAGCTCTGTGTACTCTGGGCAGGCCTGTTAACTTTCCTGATGGAAATTTCTCTTCTGGAAAGCTTTAGTTCTAGCAGCTGTGTGGCATTCAGGGTAGGCCCAAGGGTGCAAATGAGTGGCTTCCTCCCCTTTTTCCAGGCTTTCTGCCTTTAGCCCTGCAGCTCAGAACACTGACAGGTTCAGTGAGTTTCACCCCAAGAGGGTGATAAACAAGGACCAGGAAGTTTACTTGATGGGAGGAGGCAGAAGGCAGTACAGGTGTAAACTCCTGGGGGAACAGTTTTTAACTCTTAATTTTCTGTTGGACAACAGGTGATTAACAATGTTGTGTTAAGTTTCAGGTGTACAGAAAAGTGATTCAGTTATACATATACATGTATCTGTTTTTTTTCAAATTCTTTTCCCATTTAGATTTTTACATAAAATTGAGTAGAGCCCCCTGTGCTATACAGTAAGTCCTTGTTGGTCATCTATTTTATATACAGCAGTGTATACATGTCAGTCCCAAAGTCCCTAACTATCCCTCCCCCACCAAACGTAAGTTTGTTCCCTTAAAGTCGTGGGTCTGTTGCTGTTTTGTAAATCAGTTCATTTCTATTTTTTTAAGATTTCCCATGTAAGCAATATCATGTGATATTTATCTTTCTCCATCTGACTTACTTCACTCAGTAAAATCTCCAGGTCCATCCATGTCCCTGCAAATAGTATTATTTCAGTCTTTTTAATGGGTGGGTAATATGCCATTCTGTGTGTGTGTGTGTGTCTGTGTGTGTGGTGAGAACTGGAAAAAGGAATGGATAAAGATGTGGTGTATATACACATATATACACCACATCTTTATCCTTTCCTCTGTCGACGGACATTTAGGTTGCTTCCGTGTCTTGCCTATTGTAAACAGTGCTGCAGTGAACACAGGTGCTTGTATCCTTCTGGACCATGTTTTTCTCCAGAGGTGTGCTCAGTATTAGGATTGCAGGATCGTATGGTAGCTCTATTTTTTTTATTTTAAAGAACCTCCATACTGCCGTGGGAATAGTTTTCTATCCTACCCATACATGTAGAATCCTTGCTTCATTCCTTGTCTCTTAGTTTTCAAGAAATCTGTGACACTTTACTGCATTTGAAACTCATCACAGGTTGGATTCCTTCACAAGACTGTCTCCTACACAGTCAGAGACCCGTCCTAATGTCTTTGGTTTCCAGTGCTATGTGTTCTTAGCACTTAGTAAGTAAGCAGCACCTGTTCATATGAAGGGATGAAGAGAGAGAGGGAAAGAGATGAAAGGACTGGCAGAAGCCCCATGCTGTGTCACTGGTGCAGCAAGGGAGTTGGCATGTGTGGATGCTGAGAGGGCTTCCTGGAGGACGTGTGCCTCGTTGGCAGCCCTGGCCCTGGAGCGCAAGCCTGAAAGTTCGGTCAGGGAAAGGGAACAGTGCTGAAGAGGGTGAGAAATTTCCACAACACACCCCCTGTGACAGTTCAGCCTATTCCAGGCCCCAGATACCACAGCTGGCAGCATCCCAGGAAAAGCTGGTGGAGAATTGAAGGCCAGGAAGGTTTTTTTAAGTTGGTGATAAGCATAGAAGTGTAGGAAAGGAGCTCTGGGGCTAATGTCACTTTTCAGTACATTAGTTTCTGCCCCCTTTCTGTTTTATCATGGGAAGGCAGAATCAAGATTCGAACACCTGCCAGACAGGCTGGGAGATTGCTTCAGGGCTGAGACTTTTGCTATTGCTCTCAGCATTAAGGTGTCACTAAATAAATGTTTAAGAAGGGCAGTGCTAAAGAATGTTCAAACTATTACACAACTGCACTCATTTCACATGGTAGCAAGGCAATGCTCAAAATCCTTCAAGCTAGACTTCAACAATATATAACCAAGAACTTCCAGATGTACAAGCTGGATTTTAAAAAGGCAGAAGAAGCAGAGATCAAACTGCTAACATCTGTTGGATCATTGAGAAAGAAAGAAAGTTTCAGAAAAACATCTACTTCTGCTTTATTGAATATGCTAAATCCTTTAACTGTGTGGATCACAACAAACTGTGGAAAATTCTTAGAAGAGATGGAACTACCTCACCTGCCTCCTCAGAAACCTGTAGGCAGGTCGAGAAGCAACAGTTAGAATTGGATATAGAACGACAGACTAGTTCAAAATTGGGGAACGAGTACATCATATTGTCACTCTATTAATTTAACTTCTGTGCAGAGTATATCATGTGAAATGCCAGACTGGATGAGGCTCAAGATGGAATCAAGATTGCTGGGAGAAGTATCAATAATCTCAGATATGCAGATGACAGTACACTTATAGCAGAAAGCGAAGAGGAACTAAAGAGCCTCTTGATGAAGGTGAAAGAGGAGAGTGAAAAAGCTGGCTTGAAACTCAATATTCAAAAAACTAAAGTCAGGGCATCCAGTCCCACCACTACATCCAGTATTGTCTGAAAGAGGAAATTCTACTATAANAGCGAAGAGGAACTAAAGAGCCTCTTGATGAAGGTGAAAGAGGAGAGTGAAAAAGCTGGCTTGAAACTCAATATTCAAAAAACTAAAGTCAGGGCATCCAGTCCCACCACTACATCCAGTATTGTCTGAAAGAGGAAATTCTACTATAAACACCAATGAGAAAATAATCTTCCTCTCTGCATTCAAGAGTCTGGGTAAACAACATTTGCCTGTCTGTAAAATGGTAACCTTTGAGCTGAAGGATATTTTCTCCACAGCAAAATGTGCGAGAAGAATAAATTTTGAATGGTTATATCCAGACACCTGTTGACTCTGCCTCAAAGGCTTTTAGGTCACTTCTACTGAACACTGAGGAAAATAAATAGGGCTGTGTAATTGGCTAGGAAATAAAGATGCTCAATCTGTTTGCACCTCCATTATCTAACTAATGGAGGTCACTATGTCCAGTTGGGGACCAAGGTTAATCAGTCTGTCAGACATACCCATGGAGACTAGGGCTGTTACTTTGCTTGCCCCTTGAGTGAAGTGGATGACGGTCTTATTTCTTTGGGGTTATGGCAGCCAATTTGTTTCCCAGGAGGTGTATTTTCCTCTCTTTTTCATGGACTCCACTCTGACATCTTCTACCAGGTAGCTCTGCACAGGGACCAGTTCCTCTTCTTGACCAAGAATCACTCAGCAAGCAATGATGTGAAGACCTCTATGAGAGGATGGGAAGAGGGATGTCTGGAATCCCATGACTGCACATTAAAAACATCTTTCTTTTCCAAAGTGAATTCAATTTAGAATATCTGAAGAGTATTTATTCATAAGATACTAACAGTTCTAAGATTATTATAAAATGCAGCAACTCTAGGTTTTATCTCTCAGGGAAGATTTCTGCTGTCAGGTTGATGGCACACGAATCGTATCCAATATCTGCATCACTGGCAGTCAGTCTGTGTTTGCTTACTGCAGGGTTTTATGGCTGGTAAAGAAATTGGCGTAGAGTTTGATCTCAGAAGTGAAGTAAACTGCTTGTTTGGTGCCTCACTGTTGATCTAAGCAGGTCACTCCCTGCATTAGTAAACTTGAAATTTCATATCCTGGATGGTCATCAGATGTAGTGATAAAAACCATGGAGTTGGTACACAGGAGATCCTGGGTTTGATTCAGGGCCCTGTGGTTACTTCCTCTAGGACTTAAAAAAAAAATGTCTTGTTTATTTTTTGGCAGCCTTCGGCTTTCCTCGCTTTGTGCGGCTTCCTCTAGTTGCAATACGTGGGGGCTGCTCTCTGTTGCGGGACTCGGGTTTCTTACTGCCGTGATTCCCTCTTGTAGAGCACAGGCTCTAGGCATGCAGGCTCCAGGAGCTGTGGCACACGGGCTTAGCTGCCCCACGGCATGTGAAATTCTCCCACACCGGGGATCAAAACCATGCCCCTCCATTGGCAGGAGGAGAATAATCCACTGTGCCACCAGGGAAGTACCTTCTGGGACTTCTTTAGGCTGTAGTTTTCTCATCTATAAAGTGGGAATAGTGCTAATATCTATGTCCTGTGCGTTGTGTGGAGGTTAAGTAAGACAAAGCATATAACTGAGTTAACACAATGCCTGGCACTTACAAGGACTCAGGGCTTTTAGCAGGGCTGGCTTAGCTACCAGCCACAGCAGGCATAGTACCTAAGGACCACACAACTTTGAAGGGCCTGGGAAAATGGTTTAATTTCTCTTAGAATTGGAAGGAAAAATATGAATATGATAATATTGAATTCACTTGTCTTTTTACTAATATGGTCATAAGCCATGTTTTTTAATATAAAATAAGGAGCCTGGGAAAGCAGAAGCACCTGGGGCCCAGGAAAGTCATAATACGACTCCAGTCATGAGCAGTCTTATTTGTCACAGGAGCAGGAGCCTTTGCAGCAAAATTGAGGTAAACAAAATGATTAGGTGTGACTGAGTCCTTTACAGAGTGGGTTTTGGTTAATCTCTCAGTGAAAGCAATACAGTGATTGTAAAATCAAACAGTTTCTAGGATTAGTAGTAAAATATCTCTAAAGATGGGGGGAATAAACATTTCTTTTGCTAACATCAAGACTGCACCATCACTGAAGAATGCATTGTCTGGAATGACTGTGTGTGACTGAATCATACTGACTGTCCCTGATCTTCCTGGATCAAGTAGACCCCAGCTGGGCCCTTCCCTTGCCTGGTGTAGCTCCCACCAATTACATGAGACTAGGTTCAGCAATGCAGAGCTTAAACTGTATTCACTGATCAAGGATGAAGAAGAGAAAGCTCATGCTCTATAGCTATCTTCTCCCTGAAGGGAGGAAAGCGAGGGGGTGGTGGGAGGTGGGAGGGGAGGGTGGTGGTTTCTAAACGGTGAAAGGCAGGTGCATCATCAGAAGCTGAGGGAAACGGCAGAGGTTTCCATGCGTAGCCAGGGCATCAGGGTCCCTCAGCCTCCCTTGCACAAGGCACTCAATGTGCCTAGAAAAATACAAGCACTTTGACCAGATTTCTTAGCATGATAATGAAGCAAAGGGGATTTGAGGAGACACCTAGGTTTTCTCGGCACAGGAACTGCTCTTGCAGTTATGCTGGATCCACTCAGGGCAGTTGACTGTCAAGTTTCCTCTGAAGTGTAATTGATAAACATCTTTGACAAACATCAGGTGTTTTGGAACAAGACTAGAAATAGGTTTAAATAGACCTTTCAGCTCCCTGGGGCTTCCCTGACAGCTCAGTTGGTAAAAAATCCACCTACATTGCAGGACATCCTGGTTCGATTCCTGGGTCAGGAAGATCCCTTGGAGAAGGGATAGGCTACCCATTCCAGTATTCTTGGGCTTTTCTTATAGCTCAGCTGGTAAAGAATCTGCCAGCAATGTGGGAGACCTGGGTTCAATCCCTGGGTTGAGAAGATCCCCTGGAGAAGGGAATGGCTACCCACTCCAGGATTCTGGCTTAGAGAATTCCGTGGACTAATGAGTCAGACATGACTGAGTAACTTTCACTTTCACTTCACTTTTTCAGCTCCCGGGATATGTATGGGTGACAACCTCATTTTGTTAGCCCCACATGAGGCCCAAAGTCCTACCTCTCCCTCTTTCTTTTCATGCTTGAGCTTTAGACTAGTTGCAGGGAAGTTCCCAAGCTGGAGATGTGGCCTATCAGCTTTTATCCTTGCTTTCATTTGATATGAAATCTGGAAAAATACCTTTAGCTCATGCAGATGATTAATGGTTATGAGACACCCTGCCAGAGGTGGGGGTGCTTCTGACTCTCACTGGTAGTCAGATTCTATCTTTAGTTTCAGTCCCTTGGAATACCCTTGTATCTCTTTCAAAGACATGGAATGCAGCTGTGAATATCTCTGGATTGTCTTCTGCTCCATCCTGTCTACATCTAAGTTACTCATAATAAACTCCAAAATTGCACTTATGGAGTGGCCTGTTCATTTTTCAGTCTCAAAGTCCCTTCTTGGTTCAGAGGAGATTAATATTCTTGCCTTGGTGCAGACAAAAATGGTCATGCTTGCCCTACATCCTCTGGAAAAGAAAATCATGTTCTATACAAATTGTATTGAGGAGTAAAACACACCAGATATTACTATATTTTGTTTCACTTCAGTTCAGTTCAGTTCAGTCACTCAGTCATGTCCAATTCTTTGGAACCCCATGAACTGCAGCATGCCAGGCCTCCCTGTCCATCACCAACTCCTGGAGTTCACCCAAACCCATGTCCATCAAGTCAGTGATGCCATCCAACCATCTCATCCTCTGTCATGCCCTTCCCCTCCTGCCCTCAATCTTTCCCAGCATCAGGGTCTTTTCAAATGAGTCAGCTCTTTGTATCAGGTGGCCAAAGTATTGGAGTTTCAGCTTCAACATTGTCCTTCCAATGAACACCCAGACTGATCTCTTTTAGGATGGACTGGTTGGATCTCCTTGCAGTCCAAGGAACTCTCGAGTCTTCTCCAACACCACAGTTCAAAAGCATCAATTCTCCTGTGCTCAGCCCTCTTTATCCAAATGTCCTTGATTAGACGGACCTTTTTTGGCGAAGTAATGTCTCTACTTTTTAATATGCTGTCTAGTTTGGTCATAACTTTCCTTCCAAAGAGTAAGCGTCTTTTAATTTCATGGCTGCAATCACCATCTGCAGTGATTTTGGAGCCCCCCCAAAAATAAAGTCAGCCACAGTTTCCACTGTTTCCCCTTCAATTTGCCATGAAGCGATGGGACCTTATGAACACATAAATGCCATTTCTTTTAAAAACAACATAAAACATCTATATTTTATCCACATTATATTTAGTCTACTTTAGTAAATTTCTATTTTAATTAAAACTGGTTGTCATATACAGAAAGAAAAGTACTGTATGATCTCACTCTATGTGGAATCTAAAAAAAAAATAAAAGCTCACAGAGAATGAGATGAAATTTGTGGTTACCAGAAGAGGATCATATAGAGAGGGGGAATTGGGAGAAGGTGGTTAAAAACATAAACTTGCAGGTATAAATAAGTACTAGGGGTGAAATGTGTAACTTGATGACTAGAGCTAACTCTGCTGTATGACATATAGGAAAGTAATTAAAGGAGTGAATCCTAAGAGTTCTCACTCATTACAGAGAAAGATTTTTGTTTCTTTTTTTTTTTTTAACCCTTTCTTTTTTTTTTGTATCTATATAATAAGGTCTATGTTAACAGAACATATTATAATAATCATTTTATAGTATATGTAAATCAAACCATCACACTGTATGCCTTAAATTTATACAATGAGGTGTGTCAATTATTTCTCAGTAAAACTTTGAAAAGTTGGATGTTATAAAACGACATGTTTTATGAAACAAACAAACAAAAAATTCCTGCTAAAGAAGCAATGGGACACATATTTGTTTTTGTTGGAAAGTGTATTTATAACTGAGCTAATCAGCTTGTTTCTCCACTGATCAAAGACAAGGGTTATTGGTGGGATTAAAATCATTTCCAAACTTACTGAATATAATATTATATATTAACCACCTATAAAATGGAGGAAAATAAAGGAAAGGAACGAATGAAGACTATGCTGGCTTTGGCCTCAGAGATTAGGGACAGCAACATTGTGGAAGGGTGTTAGGAAAAAGAGCAACTTGATAATAGTAATTTTTCTCATTTGAATTTCTCCCCAGAACATCTTTAATCTATGATTCCATTTAATATATTTTAATATCAAAATGGTTTCTATTAACAAAGTGTTTGTCAGTTCAGATTTGATCAGCAGTTTTAAACAACTGGATGGATTCCTGGTCTTAGTTGCTTTCCCAGAAGTTTGTCTCTTCTCCCATTGTCTGTAGAAAGATGTGGGAGGTTATTCCTCATATAAACAAGTATCCTGGGTGTTAAACATTTTTCTATAAAGGTCTATTACCTTGTCCAGTAACTTGGATACTCCTTGTGTGCCCTCACTGCTCCCAAAGAAAATAGCTATCTTGACTTTTGTGATACTTAGTTTCTTGCTTTAAAAAATATATAGTTTTACTGCCTGGTTTCTATTTCTATTTCTAGAAAATGAAAGTCTCTGCAACCCCATGGACTATACAGTCCATGGAATTCTCCAGGCCAGAATACTGAAGAGGGTAGCCTATCCCTTCTCCAGGGTATCTTCCCAACCCAGGGATCAAACCAGGGTCTCCTGTATTGCAGGCAGATTCTTTACCAGCTGAGCTACCAGGGAAGCCCTGAATTCTCTGTACGTAGAATCACATAATGAATGTTCTTTTGTGAGCTGTTTCTACTCAATCATATTATGTTTAAGGTTCATTCATAGTGACCTATGAAGCTGCAGTTTGATAAAATTCTCACCACTTAAAAATATTCCATTACGTAAAAATTTGACGATTTATCCACTTAATTGTTAAAAGGCTTTGGGGTTGTTTTTGATAGTGTTGCCATGAACATTATTATACACAGGTGCTCTGATGCACATGCCCATTTATCTGTATTATAAGTTATGTTCCTGTCACTTTAACAGGGAAAGTTTCCAAATGCTAGTACCNTCATATACAGAAAGAAAAGTACTGTATGATCTCACTCTATGTGGAATCTAAAAAAAAAATAAAAGCTCACAGAGAATGAGATGAAATTTGTGGTTACCAGAAGAGGATCATATAGAGAGGGGGAATTGGGAGAAGGTGGTTAAAAACATAAACTTGCAGGTATAAATAAGTACTAGGGGTGAAATGTGTAACTTGATGACTAGAGCTAACTCTGCTGTATGACATATAGGAAAGTAATTAAAGGAGTGAATCCTAAGAGTTCTCACTCATTACAGAGAAAGATTTTTGTTTCTTTTTTTTTTTTTAACCCTTTCTTTTTTTTTTGTATCTATATAATAAGGTCTATGTTAACAGAACATATTATAATAATCATTTTATAGTATATGTAAATCAAACCATCACACTGTATGCCTTAAATTTATACAATGAGGTGTGTCAATTATTTCTCAGTAAAACTTTGAAAAGTTGGATGTTATAAAACGACATGTTTTATGAAACAAACAAACAAAAAATTCCTGCTAAAGAAGCAATGGGACACATATTTGTTTTTGTTGGAAAGTGTATTTATAACTGAGCTAATCAGCTTGTTTCTCCACTGATCAAAGACAAGGGTTATTGGTGGGATTAAAATCATTTCCAAACTTACTGAATATAATATTATATATTAACCACCTATAAAATGGAGGAAAATAAAGGAAAGGAACGAATGAAGACTATGCTGGCTTTGGCCTCAGAGATTAGGGACAGCAACATTGTGGAAGGGTGTTAGGAAAAAGAGCAACTTGATAATAGTAATTTTTCTCATTTGAATTTCTCCCCAGAACATCTTTAATCTATGATTCCATTTAATATATTTTAATATCAAAATGGTTTCTATTAACAAAGTGTTTGTCAGTTCAGATTTGATCAGCAGTTTTAAACAACTGGATGGATTCCTGGTCTTACTTGCTTTCCCAGAAGTTTGTCTCTTCTCCCATTGTCTGTAGAAAGATGTGGGAGGTTATTCCTCATATAAACAAGTATCCTGGGTGTTAAACATTTTTCTATAAAGGTCTATTACCTTGTCCAGTAACTTGGATACTCCTTGTGTGCCCTCACTGCTCCCAAAGAAAATAGCTATCTTGACTTTTGTGATACTTAGTTTCTTGCTTTAAAAAATATATAGTTTTACTGCCTGGTTTCTATTTCTATTTCTAGAAAATGAAAGTCTCTGCAACCCCATGGACTATACAGTCCATGGAATTCTCCAGGCCAGAATACTGAAGAGGGTAGCCTATCCCTTCTCCAGGGTATCTTCCCAACCCAGGGATCAAACCAGGGTCTCCTGTATTGCAGGCAGATTCTTTACCAGCTGAGCTACCAGGGAAGCCCTGAATTCTCTGTACGTAGAATCACATAATGAATGTTCTTTTGTGAGCTGTTTCTACTCAATCATATTATGTTTAAGGTTCATTCATAGTGACCTATGAAGCTGCAGTTTGATAAAATTCTCACCACTTAAAAATATTCCATTACGTAAAAATTTGACGATTTATCCACTTAATTGTTAAAAGGCTTTGGGGTTGTTTTTGATAGTGTTGCCATGAACATTATTATACACAGGTGCTCTGATGCACATGCCCATTTATCTGTATTATAAGTTATGTTCCTGTCACTTTAACAGGGAAAGTTTCCAAATGCTAGTACCAATTGGTAATTCCATCTGCGGTAAAAGACTTCCTGAAAGTTCACCAATACTTGACATTGTAGGAGTCATTTTTATCAGTCTGTTTGATGCATAATGGGAAGCTATTGTGATATAAAATGCATTTCCTTACAATAACACTCAGTATCTCTTGATATGTTATTATTCATTTACAGATCCATCTTCTGTGCAGTGATTATTCAAGTTTATTTTTTAACCTTCTCTTTCTGTGGGATTATTTTTTTAATGGCTCATGAAAAATCTCCATATATTTGGGATTCATGTGTTTTGTTGTTTGTATATGTTGTAGATATCTGGTACTTTTCTGTATTTTCTTTGCACTCTCTAAATAATGCCTTTTGATAAGCAGATAGTCCTAATTTTTATGTAGTCAAATTTATTAATTTATTCCATTATGGCTTGTGGTTTATGTCTTGTTTAAGAAACCCTCTCTGTCTCCAAATTGCAACTATAGTATGAAACTCCCTTTAACTTAGGTCTTGATATTTATGCTTTCAATCACCTGGAATTTATTATTATTATTTTGGGGCTTCCCTGGTGTCTCAGACAGTAATGAATCCACCTGCAATCCCGGAGACCTAGGATTAATAACTGGGTTGGGACGGTACCCTGGAGAATGGCATGGCAACCCATCTCAGTATGCTTGCCTGGAAATTCCCCATGGACAGAGGAGACTAGAGGGGCTACAGTCCATGGGGTTGCAAAAAGTCAGACACAACTGAGCAACTAAACAAACACATTATTATTTTTTGGTATGGAGTATGGTAGGATGTCTCAGTTCCTTTCATATGGATAGCCAACTGTCTCAGAATCTTTTATTGATAAATCCACACTTTGCCTATCTATCTCAAATACTAACTCTGTCACATACTGAGCATCTTTATATGCATAAGTCCTTTGAGTTCCCAGTTTTGTTCACTGATTTATTTGTTTGTTGCCATGGGAATGCCACATTGTCTTCGATAGAAAGCCCTCTCACCTTCTTCAAGATAGTCTTGGATATTCTTGTCTTTTCTTTGGTTTTCTTAACTTCAGAATTAGGAGTTAGTACTAGATCATCCCTATGGTTCTCTCTAGATCCAAAAGATGTATTATATTCTATATCACATTATGCTGTATAATAACATGGTTGCTTTTCTTCATAGTACCACTGGATATACCAATTATTGCCGAACTACATTAATCTTTTAAAATAATTTTACATAGTTCTGTAGTTATTAAATTAATATCTCTCCTTTTTTGAGGATTTTAATGCTCTTAGCCTCAACACCATTTTACAATAATGGCATTGCTGATATACAAGTAGTTATAGAGTATAGAGTTGGACAGACTGAGTGACTTCACTTTCACTTTTCTTTTTCATGCACTGGAGAAGGAAATGGCAACCCACTCCAGTGTTCTTGCCTGGAGAATCCCAGGGATGGGGGAGCCTGGTGGGCTGCCATCTATGGGGTCACACAGAGTCGGACATGACTGAAGTGACTTAGCAGTAGCAGCATAGAGTATTACATGTGCCCAGCAGTTGCCTGGGGTTTAAAGGAAATGCAAAGAACCATGCATCACTGTCTGATGGGGAATAACACATACTTTAACTGGGGAGACATGGCAATGACACAGTGCTACCTTTGACTATATCTGGATTTGATCAACAAATTTTCAGGACCTCAGGTTTTTGTGTTTTTGTCCCTTATTTGAAAAAACACCCCTTTTAGGCCCTCATATTTGACGAATTACCATACAACAGCTCTCTCTATACCCTGCCCATCAGAAGGCTGTCAAAACACAGATAACCTCCTAAAACTTATATAATATTGTATGTCAACAATGACTCCATTTTTTTAAAAAGCAAGCCAACCTACACATAACAGGGATTCCAGGAAGAGACCACACAGTATGCAACTAGATATCCACCACAGAAAGAAAAATGAGAAAAGGAAAGATTACATGGAGACTAAACAACATTCTACTAAAATACTAATGGGTCAATGTGGAAATCAGAAGATAGTTTGAGACAAGCAACATTGAAGACACTACCATAAAAAATCCATAGGATGCAGCAAAAGCAGTTTTAAGATGGGTGTTTATAGCAGGACTTTATGCTCAGTTGTGTCTGATTCTTTGAGGCCCTATGGACCATAATCCACCAGGCTCCTCTGTCAATGGAATTTTCCAGGCAAGAATACCAGAGTGGGTAACACTTCCTGATCTAGGGGATTTTCTCAGTCTAGGGATCAAAGTTGTGTCTCTTGCATCTCCTGCATTGACAGGTGGTTTCTTTACCACTAGCACCACCTGGGAAGCCCCAGGCCTTCCTCAAAACACAAGAAAAATTTTAAATGAAGAGCAAATGAAACCATGAACAAAATGAAACGAAAATCTACAGAATGGGAGTAAATATTTGCAAACAACGCAACTGACAAAGAATTAGTCTCCAAAATTTACAAATAGCTTTTTCAGCCCAATATCAGAAAAACAAATGACTCAATCAAAATGTGGATGGAAGACCTAAATAGACATTTCTCCAAAGAAGATATAAAGATGGCCAACAGGCACATGAAAAGATACTGAACATAACTAATTATTAAATAAATGCAAATCAAAACTATAGTGAAGTGCCATCTCACACTGATCATAATGACTATCATTAAAAAGTGCACGAATAACAAGTCCTGGAGAGGGTGTGGAGAAACAGGTACATCCCTACACTGTGGGGAGGAAACTAAATTTGTGTAACCACCATAGAGAAAACTAATTATTAAATAAATGCAAATCAAAACTATAGTGAAGTGCCATCTCACACTGATCATAATGACTATCATTAAAAAGTGCACGAATAACAAGTCCTGGAGAGGGTGTGGAGAAACAGGTACATCCCTACACTGTGGGGAGGAAACTAAATTTGTGTAACTACCATAGAGAACACGATAGAGTTTTCTTAAACTAAAAAGAGTTACCATATGATTCAGCAATCTCATTCCTCAGCATATATACAGAAAAGATAACAATCTAACTTGAAAAGATACGTGCACCCCAATGTTCACTGCAGCACATAAGACGTGGAAGACATGGAAGCAACCTGAGTGTCTGTCAGTGGAAGAATGGATAAACAAGATGCGGTACATATATATAATAGAATATTACTCAGCCGTAAAAAGGAGTGAAATAATGCCATTTTCAGCGATATGAATGGACCTCGAGATTATCATGTGAAGTCAGAGAAAGACAAATATTGTATGTAGTGTATCATTCAAATATTGTACAATAGCACTTATATGTGAAAGTGACAGTTGCTCAGTCGTGTCCGACTCTTTGCGACCCCATGGACTATACAGTCCATGGCATTCTCCAGGCTAGAATACCGGAGTAGGTAGTGAGAGGGTAACGGGCAGGAAGGCCAGGGGTCTCCAAACGGAGGAAATAGCCTGCAAGTGTCAGACATTTTCTCTCTCTTAAGTGGCAGGAGGAAACTAGCGATATTTTTTTCCTTCGCTATACAAATTTAAAAGGAGGTTTCTCTTAAGATTCTGTGTTGCCATAATGATACCTGGTTTCACCTGAAGTTAACCAATGCCTTTTTCTTATGGAAATATTTATCTTAAGCTATGCTAATGTACTATGCATTTACCCCAAACTCTGTCTTCAAGTCGGTTCGCCTTTTGGGCTCAACCTACTTGATAATCCAGTATGTTATACTCTGATATTGTTCCTCTAATCTATGTAAATGAAACTATTTGTACGGTGATCTGCCCTTCTTCAAGATTCAAGTTAATCATTTTATGGCCCAAGATCAACCATTTGGAGCCAAGGTTATCCNTTTTTTTCCTTCTCTATACAAATTTAAAGGAGGTTTCTCTTAAGATTCTGTGTTGCCATAATGATACCTGGTTTCACCTCAAGTTAACCAATGCCTTTTTCTTATGGAAATGTTTATCTTAAGCTATGCTAATGTACTATGCATTTACCCCAAACTCTGTCTTCAAGTCGGTTCCGCCTTTTGGGCTCAACCTACTTGATAAACCAGTATGTTACACTCCGATATTGTTCCTCTAATCTATGTAAATGAAACTATTTGTATGGTGATCTGCCCTTCTTCAAGATTCAAGTTAATCATTTTATGGCCCAAGATCAACCATTTGGAGCCAAGGTTATCCCAAAATACTCTTATGGGTGTGGGGCCTGGTGCCATTCTAAGTTTTGAAACATTCCTTTCTTTCAAATTAACAGACTGCTGGTGACTATATAACATCCAGCTGAATACTAGCAGGCGGGTACTCTTTCTGCCCCCTTCTGATGCCTATGTCAGAAGCTTTCTCTATCTTCTTTATACTTTAATAAAACTTTATGACACAAAAGCTCTGAGCGATCAAGCCTCGTCTCTGGCCCCGGATTGAATTCTTCTCCTCCGGAGGCCAAGAATCCCGGCATCGTAATTCAACAACCTTTCACTAAGTCACTTCAGTCGTGTCCGACTCGGTGCGACCCCATAGACGGCAGCCCACCAAGCTCCCCTGTCCCTGGGATTCTCCAGGCAAGAACACTGGAGTGGGTTGCCATTGCCTTCAATGCATGAAAGTGAAAAGTGAAAGTGAAGTCTCTCAGTCGTGTCCGACCTAGACAGAGGTAAAACCATGACTAGAACTCTGATTCCCAGACTCCTGACTGGCTCTTCCTCCACACTGTTAGTGTTGTTTAGTCACTAAGTCACATCCTAACCGACCCCCCACCCCACCCCCACCCCATGGAAAACCTCCAGGTTCCTCTGTCCTTGAGATTTCCTCGGCAAGAACACCGGAGTGGGTTGCCATTTACTTCTCTAGGGGATATTCCTGACCCAGGGATTGAACCCACATCTCCTATTTTGGAATGTGGGTTCTTTACCACTGAGCCATCAGGGAAGCCCCCTTTCTCCACATAGAAATAAATAAATCTGATCCATATAGCCTTTGGGGGTAGCCTGTGTGAGACAGGAAATGCACTCTCTCCTAAATTTTATTAAAACAAGTATTTCAAATGCAGATAGCGATAGCATTTTCCTGGGAGTGCAGAGAGGGAAATCATGTATTTCATACACCACAGAAGTAAATATTTATAGTCTGAGTTCAAGGTTAATAAATATTTTTCAGGAGATAGAATTTTTGGCAGTACATCAAAAAATATGTTTGATCTATATTAATATCTGTTATGGGCCTGACTGTATTCCTTCCAAAGTGATATGTTGAAACCTAATCTCCAGTACCTTAGAAATGGAAATGGAAGCTTTATGGAGTAATTAATGAAGGTTATAAGAATGGAGCACTAATCTAATATGTCTGATGTCCTCATAGGAAAAAGAATAAACCCCAGGGATGGGCACACACAGAGGAAGACACAGTGAGAAGGTGCCCACCTATAAGCCAAGGAGAGAGGCCTCAGGAGAAACTAAGTCTGCTCGTATCTTAGATGTTTGGCCTCCAGAACTATGAGAATGCAAATTTGTATAAAAATGTAAATTCCTGTTATTTAAGCCACCCAATCTGGGATGCTCTTACGGCAGCCCTAAGAAATGAATACAATATCTATTGAATCTCCTTATCTAAAAATTACTCATTATTCCTCTAAATGTTTATTGTCTTAATTCTATAAAAATATTCTGTCTGAAGTCTCATTTCTCTGTTAAACAAAGTACAAGAACCTTCACCTGGCTGTCTTGGGCTCTGGCTAATTGCTTTTCCTGATGTATGCATCTTGGGCCAAACTCTCCTATCTGAGAGTGGAGCCTCTTGCTCTGGCCTCCATGTCCCCTGGGATTCCTCTCAGGAGTTCAGGGGATACTGTAAAGGTAGGGTCACCCAGACCTGAGATGCAGGAGGACTGCAGTTTTTCACATCAACACATATGTTATTAAGTAAAAAAAAGTTAAGAGTATTTTTGCCAGAATATTATGTGTTTGCAGCCAAAGATGGAGAAGCTCTATACTGGCAACAAAAACAAGACCAGGAGCTGACTGTGGCTCAGATCATGAACTCCTTATTGTCAAATTCAGACTCAAATTGAAGAAAGTAGGGAAAACCTCTAGACCATTCAGGTGTGACCTAAATCAAATCCCTTATGATTATACAGTGGAAGTGAGAAATAGATTTAAGGGCCTAGATCTGATAGATAGAGTGCCTGATGAAATATGGAATGAGGTTTGTGACATTGTACAGGAGACAGGGATCAAGACCATCCCCATGGAAAAGAAATGCAAAAAAGCAAAATGGCTCTCTGGGCAGGCCTTACAAATAGCTGTGAAAAGAAGAGAAGTGAAAGGCAAAGGAGAAAAGGAAAGATATAAGCATCTGAATGCGGCGTTCCAAAGAATAGCAAGAAGAGATAAGAAAGCCTTCTTCAGCAATCAATGCAAAGAGATAGAGGAAAACAACAGAATGGGAAAGACTAGAGAACTCTTCAAGAAAATTAGAGA
>SJYX01017605.1:24898-38385 GCA_006410675.1 Oreotragus oreotragus | reverse complement strand
CCGAAGAATTGATGCTTTGGAACTGTGGTGTTGGGGAAGACTCTTGAGAGTCCCTTGGACTGTAAGGAGATCCAACCAGTCCATCCTAAAGGAGATCAGTCCTGGGTGTTCATTGGAAGGACTGATGTCGATGCTGAAACTCCAGTACTTTGGCCACCTGATGCGAAGAGCTGACTCATTTGAAAAGACCCTGATGCCGGGAAAGATAGAAGTCAGGAGGAGAAGGGGACAACAGAGGATGAGATGGTTGCATGGAATCACCGACTCAATGGACGTGAGTTTGGGTAAATTCCGGCAGTTGGTGATGGACAGGGAGGTCTGGTGTGCTGCAGTTCATGGGGTCACAAAGAATCGGACATGACTAAGTGACTGAATTGGACTGAATTAAAATGTAATTAATCAGAAAGTCTTTTTAAGTAACGTGAATGGTGACTGTTTGGGGTTACCCTAGAAGNTTCCGGCAGTTGGTGATGGACAGGGAGGTCTGGTGTGCTGCAGTTCATGGGGTCACAAAGAATCGGACATGACTAAGTGACTGAATTGGACTGAATTAAAATGTAATTAATCAGAAAGTCTTTTTAAGTAACGTGAATGGTGACTGTTTGGGGTTACCCTAGAAGTGGAACTTGAGATGGAGGTTCTTATGCAAGGGATATGATATAAGAGTGTTCTCAGGAGAGGGAAAGCGTTCCCTGAGCATGCAGGACAGAACAAGGGGAGAAGTTAGGCACGAATGAAGCCTCAGCACAGGCTTAGCTTTGAGCTGATCCCAAGAGATGCTCTGGAGCATGAATTTCACCACATCATTTATCCCACAGCAGGACAAGTGAAAGTGTTAGTCACTCAGTCATGTCTGATTGTTTGTGACCCCATGGACCGTAGCCTGCCAGGCTCCTCTGTCCATGGGATTCTCCAGGCAAGAATACTGGAGAGGATTGTGATTCCCTTCTCCAGGGGCTCTTCCCAACCCAGGGATCGAACCCAGGTCTCCTGCATTGCAGGTAGATTCTTTACCATCTGAGCCACCAGGGAAGCCCACCAAGACAAGGGGACTGTTTTTTTGTACTGTATCAGTCAGTGATTTGTTTCACATTGCTCCTACGGGGAGGAGAGATGTGAGGGCATATCTTCTTGAGGCAGCTCCTATTGGCTAAAGAATATTCTTTGGAGACTGAACAGCCAATAAGGCAGAGGGATGGTGACTGAGTCACCAGCTCCCTAGAGGAGGTCTGAGACATCATGAGCACCCACTCTGTCCTCTCTATGTGCTGGTCAAATCCACTTGCTCCTTGTATTAATTTCACTCTGTCTTGGTATAGATTCTTTAAGGTCCTCATTGATCACAATTCCTGGGAAAGTTTACAAAAAGATTTGATGGGATGAACCACAGTGTCCACTGTTGCAGTTGGTCCTGGGACAGTAAATGATGCTCAATTATCTTCTTCCCCCACTGATATTAGTTGCCATCCTTGTCTATTAATACTTAGGCTGGTCTGGTTAAGTGTCCCAGACCATCATCTCTGGAGTGATCTGAGTCACTGGTGACCGTGGCCAAAACAGGTTGTGGTTGCTACCCTTGCCCACATACAGCTAAAATTCGGCACAGAGTGCTAATATATGCCCCAGTAGAGCACATGAGAACCAAATATATTCCCATTATATAGTATAAGCTCTCCATCTTAGGGAATATCTGTCAATTAAAGAAAACTTAGTGCCAAAGAATTGATGCTTTTGAACTGTGGTGTTGGAGAAGATCTTGAGAGTCTCTTGGACTGCAAGGAGATCCAACCAGTCCATTCTAAAGGAGATCAGTCCTGGGTGTTCATTGGTAGGACTGATGTTGAAGCTGAAACTCCAGTACTTTGGCCACCTGATGTGAAGAGCTGACTCATTTGAAAAGACCCTGATGCTTGGAAAGATTGAGGGCAGGAGGAGAAGGGGATGACAGAGGATGAGATGGTTGGATGGCATCACCGACTCAATGGACATGGGTTTGGGTGAACTCCATGAGTTGGTGATGGACAGGGAGACCTGACGTGCTGCAGTTCATGGGGTTGCAAAGGTCGGACACGACTGAGTGACTGAACTGAACTCTTGCTGATGTGCTCTTTTTGTAGCTATTGCTCCATTTGTGCAAGCACCCTAAAATGACCAGGGTGCAGCTAAAGCTTCAAACATAGTGGTACTCTTACTATGTGAATAGTGTAATTGACCATTGGGAAACCAGGATATTCAGACCCACAGAGACTAAAGCTACAGGAATGGCAAGTATAAATTTTCCAAATGAGTTTGGAAATGATGTCAAGTGGGGCCCTTCTGATTTCTACATCTTGTTTCCCAGGCTCATGTATTCTGCTTACTGAGTTCAGCATAACATACTGGCCACTGGTTTAGGGTATATATTGCACCTTGAAGTTTAGTGCCTCCCCACTGTGTGTGTGTGTGTGTGTGTGTGTGTGTGTATGGTGGTGGTGGTGGGGTTACCTCCAAACTGGTGTCTCAGCTTCAAAAAGCCTAGCACTCTTAGTGGTCAGCATCTTCCAGATGGAACGTTATGTGGTAGGGTCAGTGGGTCCCATTGCCATTTCCCTGCCAGCTCACTCCCTATACTATAAAGAGGATCCTTTGGGCTGAGGTGATATTATATGGGATCCCATGTTGGTAGATTAGGTCTTGAGTGGTGGTGCGATTGAAATATCAAAAGCAAAAATGTAATCCACTTGCCACCAAGTGATTGGTGACCCCCTTCAAGAAATGGTTTCAGGTCAGGGGCTCTGCATTCATCTCTGTACCAACAGGGTGGATATTCAGCAGTCATGCATTTTGATGAAAGAGTCTGCACAGTTGGACACATGTGTAACTCCCTTTCTGCTAACATAAGCCCATTGCACAGTTTGGGTGGTTGAGACAGTTGCTGGCTGACATTTGCTTTCTGAGTTATCCTGTCCACTTGTTCGTTTAGTGCTTCTTCTGTGATGGATGCTTTTTGGTGGACACTAATGGAGACTATCAACGATAGTGAGAGATCAGGCTTCAGCAGCTGCTACAGAAGCCAGGGGAAATAGACATGACACTTCCCCTAACCCCAGGAGCTGGACTGTCCAAGCAGATGACTCTACCAATTCTTGACTCTCAAAGTAGATTCAGATAGCTATCAATTACTGCAGCTACAGCTACAAAGTCTAGATTCCAGGGCCTGGGGTTGGAAGAGTCCTGCAGCACAGAAAGCTGAGATCAGAGTTGGCCAGCAGCATTGGCAACAACAAACGATGTCCTAAGAGGCAGTTAAGTCAGTTCAGTTGCTCAGTTGTGTCTGACTCTGTGACCCCATGGATTGCAGTATGCATGCTTCACTGTCCATCACCGACTTCTGGAGCTTGCTCAAACTCATGTCCATGGAGTCAGTGATGCCATCCAACCATCTCATCCTCTGTTGTCCCCTTCTCCTCCCACCTTCAATCTTTCCCAGCATCAGAGTCTTTCAAATGAGTCACTTTTTTTGCATCAGGTGGACAAAGTATTGAAGTTTCGGCTTCAACATCAGTCCTTCCAATGAATATTCAGGACTGATTTCCTTTGGGATGGACAGGTTGGATCTCCTTGCAGTCCAAGGGACCCTCAAGAGTCTTCTCCAACACCACAGTTCAAAAGCATCAATTCTTTGGTCCTTAGCTTTCTTTATAGTCCAACTCTCACATCCATACATGACCACAGGAAAAACCATAGTCTGACTAGATGGACCTTTGTTGGCAAAGTAATGTCTCTGCTTTTTAATATGCTGTTTAGGTTGGTCATAACTTTCCTTCCAAGGAGTAAGTGTCTTATAATTTTATGGCTGCAGTCACCATCTGCAGTGATTTTGGAGCCCAAAGAAATAAAGTCTCTCACTGTTTCCATTGTTTCCCGATCTTTTTGCCATGAAGTGATGGGACCAGATGCCTTGATCTTAGTTTTCTGAACGTTGAGCTTTAAGCCAACTTTTTCACTCTCCTCTTTCACTTTCATCAAGAGGCTCTTTAGTTCTTCTTCACTTTCTGCCATAAGGGTGGTGTCATCTGCATATCTGAGGTTATTGATGTTTCTCCCAGAAATCTTGATTTCAGCTTGTGTTCCTCCAGTCCAGCATTTCTCATGATGTTCTCTACTTATAAGTAAATAAGCAGGGTTACAATATACAGCCTTGATGTACACCTTTCCTGATTTGGAACCAGTCTGTTGTTCATGTCCAGTTCTTACTGTTGCTTCTTGACCTGCATACAGATTTCTCAGAAGGCAGGTAAGGTAGTCTGGTATTCCTATCTCTTTAAGAATTTTCCACATGGAAAATTCCACATGTTTGTTGCAACCCACATGGTCAACAGCTTTGGCATAGTCAATAAAGCAGAAGTAGAATTTTTTTCTACATCTAAGAAAAAGATACCTCTTTTCTGTCCTAAGATGCAGTTCCTGTGAAAAGGTCGTGGCTGTGCTTTCCTCCCTTGATTTTGCTGGGATCTGGCTGTTTGGCCTTCTCTCCAATGCTGTCACCAACCCAAGACTCTTTCAGTGATTTCCTTTTCTTACTAAGTTATCTAGAATCAGTTTCTGGTTCTGCAAGAATCATGACAAATCCATTCTTTTGTTAATATTAATGAGAACTGGAAAGGTAGGTACTGCTAGATAACAGACACAGAATGACCTTTAGAAAGAGAATTACCAAGCCAAGATAGTGCAAGGAAATGAATCCATGTGACAGGCATTCATATAACCTGGCCAGGTTGGGAAAAGCCTCATTAAAGGGAAGAGATTTGACTATTTCAAGATAGCTGATATCTTGTTATTGAAGTTACAAACAAACACTGACACCATATTTGCCCCATCATCTTCTGCTTAGAAACTTCAGGGACCAAAGTCCACCTACTAGCTCTTCATTTAAATTCATGTGCCTTTCCTCCTCATGCCATGAAACACTTTGAGAAGGAGAAATACTCTTATCTATATTGCCACATTTAGCAGTTCAACCAAAATTTTCATGTTTTCTTCTTTTCCAGAGTATAATTTTTTAAAAAAAGATATAGAGCTTCCCTGGTGATAAAGAACCTGCCTGCCAATGCAGGAGATACATGTTCAATCCCTGGTCTGTGAAGATCCCACATGGCTTGAAGCAACTAAGCCCATGTGCCACAGCTACTGAGCCTGTGCTCTAGAGCCCAGGAACTGCAACTACTCAGCTCATGTGCCACAGCTACGGAAGACTGCATGCCCTAGAGTCCATGCTCCACAACAAGAGAAGTTACTGTAATAAAACGCTTGTGCAGCATGATTAGAGAGTAGCCCCAACCTGCCACATCTAGAGAAAATCCCTTTCAGCAATGAAGACCCAGAACAGTCAAAAATAAACAAACCAAATTTAAAAAGATATTTACTTCCAAACCACTTTAAAATCAATATTTCCTTCCATCCTCCATCAGATGGAAATCTGTCCCTCCATCCTTCCCTCCTTCCCACACTTTCTTCCTTTCTTTCATTATTTGTCTTTTTCTTTTACAACTTTTATTTAATAAAATTTAGTATATACATATTTTTTTAAGGGATTAGAATGGACAAAAATGTAAAAGAAAGCAATAACCAGTAATTGTACTTGCCATAGGTCTTTTGTTTTTGTTTCTTTGCTGTATTTCCTTCAAGATTTTTTCCTGTTCATTTAAGTCTGTAGTAACAAAATTGTGATAAGAAATTAACAATGAAGGGAAATATTTACATACATACAATATATGTATAATATGTATATTGTACATTTTGCTTTACCCACTTAATATTTTAATTATCCATTTTATAAAGCTATTTGAAGATATCATCATTTTTATTATATAATATTCTATCAGGTGAATTAACTTTTTATCCACTTCTCTGATAAAATTTGGATTGCTTCCAAATATTACAACTAAAATAATATTGTAAATATTTTATTTATTCATGAATATTTCCTTCCCCACATACCAAATTACCTTGTAGCAGAACTAGTTGGGTGAGAGATATAAAAACTTTAAGCTTATTGATGCATACTGTGAAGTTATTTTCAGAAAGGTTATACTAATTCACATTCTCACCAGAACTGCATAAGAATACCAATCTCAATATTGTATTTTTAAAAAACCTTTACTGACTTGATAGTTCATCTCAATGTTGATTTACCCAGCTTTAAGATACAAATTCTGTTTCTGCTTTGATGATTAAAGCTGTCATCATCTTTTATTTCAGATTTACAAATGCACAGCTTGTTGGAAGAGAACCGATGATTTTAAAAACATTCTTTATCAGAAAAATATCTAGTGTGAGTTAGCCTACTGTAGAAAAGGAGAAATACTTTGTTGACTAATTTCTTTGTGTGACTGGGTAATTCCATGTGAAATTTCAGATAGGTTTTTTCCCAAGCTTTTGACCTTTCATGGCTGGTTCACACATCAGAAGAAATTTTTTTGTACTTGATACTTTAGAGAGAATAACAGCTTTCCTTTATACCCAGTCAGTTATCTGTAGAAGAATGAACTTCGGGATTCCCTAATATACCCTCATACACATATTTATGCACAGACATTTACCATACACATCCCCCTCAGCCTTCCTTCACCAGGCTCCATTTAAGGCATCTAAGAAGCAAGCCAAAAGTGTGGCTTCTGCATCTTCCAGTGCAGATTAACTTGATAACCATAAATTAAGCACTGGACACTATGCTTAGAATCATATCTGGTCTAGAGGGTATGTCTAGAAGAAGTGATTTGAAGATAAGGCAATTTTCCCAGTTCTTTAAAGAGGCTCTCAAGAATTAAAGAGCTGCATGCCTGTATTTGAGCAAGTTTCATCCTCAGATCTACATTAACTAAGGATTTAGAAAGGTTCTAGGCACACAAAAATACTGTTTCCTAAAATTTAAACTGGAAGCGTTTGCTGGGAAGGTGACTAATAGTTGCATGATTTCGTGGTATTAGTTTGAGGACTAACTAATTCTTAATTGCTCAGTCATGTCCAACTCTTTGCGGCCCCACGGACTGTAGCCACTAAACCCCTCCGTCCGCGGAACTCTCCAGGCAAGAACACTGGAGACGGTTCCTAGCTGAACTCAATAACATAATAATTTTTTTTAAGTAGTGAGAATGCTAAATAAATCAGCATTATCTAGAGGAAAAACTGGAAATACTTATCACAGGCCATAATACAGGCCAAAAACATCCATCTTTCTTAATCTAGCAATCTCACTACTAGGAATTTATCCTAAGAAAACAGAGTCTTCAAAGAGATTTATCTGCAAAATTCCCACTGCACCATTATTTATCAAATAAAAAACTGGAAATAACCTAGGAATCCAGGAAGAGGAAAATATTGGGTTGAAACACATAAAGTTGATGATATTCAGCTTGTGCTAAGTTGCTTCAGTCATGTTTGACTCTTTGCAACCCCATGGACTGTAGCCTGCCAGGCTCCTCTGTCCATGGGATTTTCCAGACAAGAATACTGGAGCCATTTCCTTATCCAAGGGATCTTCCCATATTCAACTATTTTGACCTGCAAAATGGAAATTTTATGTAGTTCAACTTAAATAAAAATTAAATAAAATGTGTTAGATCTGATTTTAGACCAGATACTTCAAAAAGAAGATACTTCAATAAAGAATCATGTATTTAAAAAACACTTAATGATGTGAAAAAACATCACAAGATACTGATTAGAGAAAAATATCATAACAAAACAGTGAATAGGACATTTATTTTTAGTGACTGGATAGATATACATCTATGACTTAACATGTATTATCTCTGGCTGTGGAACTATTTTATATTCATCTTTATGACTTTGTCTTCCTGGTAATCATGTATTATTTTTGTAAACATTGGGCTTCCCTGGTGGCTCTGCGGTAAAGAATCCACCTGCCAAAGCAGGAGATGCAAGTTTGATCCCTGGGTCAGGATGATCCCCTGGAGAAGGAACTGGCCACCCATACCAGTATTCTTGCCTGAAAAATCTCATGGACAGAGGAGCCTGGTGGTCTACCATCCATGAGGTCACAAAAGAGCTGGAAATGCCTTAGCAGCTAAAAACAACAACAACAATATGTACATACAACTCAGTAAAAAGACATGGGAGTGTATTTGCACTTTGCTTTCCCTCACAGCTTTCCACAACTCTTGTCATGGGGCCACTTTTCATTTGCAAGTAGGCAGATTGTCATGGACATAAAATAATTTATTGTTGTTGCTGTTGTTGTTGTTCAGTTGCCCAGTCATGTCCAACTCCTTGTGACCCCACGGACTGCAGCTTGCCAGGCCTCTCTGTCCCTCACTATCTCCCGAAATTTGCCAAGATCATACCCATTGCAGTGGGGCCATCTCATCCTCTGACACTCTCTTCTCCTTCTGCCCTCAATCTTTCCTAGCATGAGGGGCTTTTCCAATGAGTCGGCCATTTGCATCAGGTGACCAAAATATTGGAGCTTTGGCTTGACTGGTTGATTGATTTCCTTTAAGACTGACTAGTTGGATCTCCTTGTCCACCCTTAAATCAAGGTTGGCTTTTAGTTTAGACAGTTAATTAGGTGAGGGGTGATGTGTCTTAAGAAAGAGCATTCTCTATGCTTCTCAGATGGTTGAAATATCTTTAAAAGAGGAGAAGCTTTCAACAGGACAGGCTTCTTCCCTGAGAGGTAAAATTCTCATTAGATTGGGGGAAGGGCATGGGGCTCGTGCACAAAGACTGATCAGAGGCCAATACAAGAGCAGTACAGGGGGCAGGGCAGGAAAAGCTGAGAAAGAGCAGGTTGCTGCCCCTGCAGACCTACTCGAGGTCCCAGTAAAGCAACAGACAAAATAAGAAAATAAAATGAACAACAGCAATGAGCTTCTAATACCTCTTCAAGTTGGGATATTAGAGAAAGATCTTGGAGTCCCTCTGAACAATTAGGTTTAGATCCAGTTGTTGAGAAATCTATTTGGACTAAATTCCAAAATTCACTGGAGACTGTAAAAACATGTCAAAACATTAGGGTAAATGATCAAAAATATGAATAATTCCATTCTTGTTTCAATACGTGTGACATCTTAAAGCATGAATTTAGTTGCTTCATCATTTGGCAAGACTGAAACAAGATAGTTCTCTGCTAGGGCCTTCAGATAAACTGCTGGATCCACCTGGAATTTCAGAATTCTTCTTTCAGTGATAATAAAGTAAGTTTCTTTCCTATGGTTTAATAAAACAAAGAGTTGAGAAAAACACAGTGATTTACTAAGTAGCTCATATGGACAGCTATTTTAACATAAATGAGTATCATTTTAACTACTGATTTCTTTAGTCAGGGACTAGTAACAGAACTAACTCCAGAGCCACACTGCCTGGGTTTGCATACCAGCATAGCCATTTATTGGCTGTGTGACCATACCCTCGCTATGTCTGTTTTTCTATCTAAAAAATGGCAGTAGTTATAATAAATAACCCCCTTGTTGGATTATTGTGAAAACTAAATGAGTTGAAATACATAAAGCACTGTAATAACTGGGCATAGCAAACAAAAGGGGAATATTGGCTCTATCTCAGTATTCCTTTGTCTTCTATATTAGTCATGAATTTTTCTCATCACAGTGAGAAATACAATATGCGTGTCAGTAATGGTTGCTTATTATGGCAGTGATTTTTAAAAGGAGGGTATAAGACTTCCTATGTGGGAGGAGGAAGTCCCTCACTTTTTAAAAGCTCTCTAGATGATTCTGATATCCACTCACTTCCAGGAGAGTGATAGGGTAGAACAGCTCATCCAGCGACACTGTTCTGCATTGTACTCCTCTCTTCTGCTCTAACCTATTTCTTGGATGGCTTTAGTCCTGGACAGAATAGTTCTTGGATACCACCCCCACAACTCACACACCATTTTGAAGAATCTAAGCCACCCCATTTTGTTAAAGAAGACTCCATTTTGTAAAAATTCCCAGGAAAGAGCCTTTGGAAATCCCTTAACCCCACCCCACTACCCGCAGACCAATCAGAACCCGTGGCCAGCCCGGGAAATGAAAACCAATCAGAACCCAACACCTAGCCCTTCCACAGAAGGTAACCAATTAGACGTCTCCCCACTCGGAAACTCCCATTTTTCAAATTTCTCGTGTGAAAATACCCTATGTAAGCAATGTAACCCAGAGCTCGGGGCTCCTCCCTACAGCCGCTGTGTTTGTATTGGTGGTAGCCCCAGCTCGAGCTTGGTAATACAAATTCTCTTGCTTTTGCGTCAGATATCGGCTCCCTGGTGATCACTGGGAGATTTTGCGACTTGGGCATAACATTTGGGGGCTCATCTGGGATCTCCCACCGGCTCCATGGGAAGACCCATCCAGAGAGTCATTTGCAGCCGGTAAGCTTTTTTCTGTCTTTCTTTTTGTTTCTGGCAGGGCCTATTTTCTGAGACCGGTATATGACTCAGGTGGACGCGCCGACGAGTCACCGGTGCGGGTCGTTGGGAGACGTCCCCGACCCTGGCAGGGGGGGACGGAGTGCCCCTGTTCTCTGTAGACGATAGCGGGTTGCTCCCGCTGAACAGCCGGAGGCTGTTGTCGTTTGGTTTTACCTCCGGACTCCCGGAGGTGTATTTCTCTTGTCTGTCTGTCTGTTCGTATTGTCTGTGTTAATTTACCAACATCTGACTGATCCAGGGACGATGGGGCAACGCCATTCTAGCTCCACACCTCTATCCTTGGTTACTGATAATTTTAAGGAGGTCAAGATGCACGCTCATGACCTCAGTGTAGAAATTAAAAGGAATAAATTAATCACTTTTTGCAGCACAGAATGGCCGACCTTCCATGTAGGCTGGCCCTCAGAAGGCACCTTTGACTTGGGAACTGTACACCGAGTCTTCTGAGATATCATCTTCCGACCGCGGATTGGACACCTTGACCAAGCCCCCCCTTCTTGGGTAAAACCATTTTTGCCTCAACAGCGATTTTCTACCACTCAGGTGTTGGCGACACGTGTAGGAAAGAACCCGAAGAATCACAAGGAGCCTGAACCAACAGCGCCGCTATACACCATCTTGCAGAGGGGAATTGTTAGGGGAAGCACACTGATTGAAACCGCCCACCCTGGCCAGGCACCATAGTCACCATTTGCATGAGTTGTTTTATGACAGGAGATCCTGATAAGGAATATGGAACTAATAAGCCTCCACCAACCGGAAGAGTTCAGGAAAGGTTTAAAGGAGACACCGCATGTACAATGTGAGCCACGCAGCAGAGCAGTTTTCCTGGGTTTCCTTACCCTGCTGCTCCCCACCCGGTGCCCTTTCCCAATAAAATCTCTTGCTTTGTCAGCACATGTGTCTCCTCAGACAATTCATTTCCGAGTGTTAGACAAGAGCCCAGTTTCGGGCCCTGGAAGGGGTCCCTCTTCCTGCAACAAATGGTGACTCTGGTGGGACTCTTCTTCACCGAGACTGACATCCTGACCACCCGGGGTACTCAGGGGCCAGCTTGCTTGCCAATGGACCAGACCCAGCAGCCACAACTGGGACCCTTTTGTCCCTGGTCTCCTCCAGACAACTGGCCAGAGTGCCCCGACCAGTAAGGAACAAGAGACTTTATTGATCTCTCTCCCCTTCCCTCTCTCTTTCCTCTCCTTAACCTTTCCTATCCTTCCCTATTTTTCTAGTCCCCCGGTCCTGGACGCAGGAATCTGGTCGAAGGGCCCTCAGCCTGAGCTGAGGATTGGAGACTGATCACCTCCTCTTGGCAGAGAACTCGAATTCTGGTTCTGATTTCTGGTAGGGTCGAGTTCCAGTCCTCCCTTCTCTGGAGGCCCAGAATGCCTGGGTATCTGTAGGTGACAGGAGACGTCTGTAAGGCCACCCCTTTTACCCCCCTCCCCCCCCTTCTTTTTCAACCTGGCTTCCTTTCCTTCCTTGAAATCTCTGATGTTAGTACTTGGAGCTGAAGTTCTGTGTCTCTATAGGAGGTTTTCTGAGAGACTGTATTTATGGAAAGGCTTGGTGGGCTACAGTCCACCGGTCGCAAACAGTTGGATACGACTGAGGACTTCACTTTCACTTTCACTTTGATGAGGACTGCCAGGTTTATCTGTGCATGTTTTAACTCTGTGTTCTGTGTTGTGATTTTTGATGTCCATTTTGCTTTGTCTGGCCACCATTTGGTTTAGACCTGCCACCATTTTGTTAGAACTTTATTTTCTTTCCCTGTGCCTTGAGACCAGGGCTCTCAGGAACACTTATCTAGACCATCTCTAACTCCTGACACTGAGGAAAAAGGAAAGAAAAAAAAAAAGACTTGAAGCTAGATCTTGCACTGCGTCCATCTAAATATGTCTTGTTATGTCTCTGTCTCTGGGTAATATTTTTGAGGTTAATTTGTATATGAGCTCTATTTATTTGGCTTAAAAAAAGGTAAGCGCTTACAAATCAAGTAATTCTAAATTAAACAATAAATTCCAGGTTCATGTGAACTGGGAAATATTCAATGTTAAATACCTGATATTAATGTTTGTTTGTTGACCTATCTAATATAGACATGTCTTAAAGTAATTAATATTAAGTAGAATATTTTCATTGTACCTAGGTTTAATACAAGTTAAATATTATATCTGTTACAAGTTTGTCAACAAGGAAATTACCTCAAGTGAAAAAAACTTCTAAAAAATGTAAATGAGATATGAGTTTTTATATCTCTAGCTAACTTTGTGGGGGAAGGCAATGGCACCCCACCCCAGTACTCTTGCCTGGAAAATCCAATGGATGGAGTAGCCTGGTGGGCTGCAGTCCTTGGGGTCGCTAACAGTCGGACAGACTGAGNTATTAAGTAGAATATTTTCATTGTACCTAGGTTTAATACAAGTTAAATATTATATCTGTTACAAGTTTGTCAACAAGGAAATTACCTCAAGTGAAAAAAACTTCTAAAAAATGTAAATGAGATATGAGTTTTTATATCTCTAGCTAACTTTGTGGGGGAAGGCAATGGCACCCCACCCCAGTACTCTTGCCTGGAAAATCCAATGGATGGAGTAGCCTGGTGGGCTGCAGTCCTTGGGGTCGCTAACAGTCGGACAGACTGAGCGACTTCACTTTCACTTTTCTCTTCCATGCATTGGAGAAGGAATTGGCAACCCACTCCAGTATTCTTGCCTGGAGAATCCCAGGGATGGGGGAGCCTGGTGGGCTGCCGTCTATGGAGTCACACAGAGTCGGACACGACTGAAGTGACTTAGCAGCAGCAGCAGCAGCTAACTCTGGGGTGCTTCAGAGGGCCCCTGGAACATCCCAAAGAGAGATATTAAACTGTGTTTATTTGGTTGATTAAATTACATAGAAAAGATTATCAAATGAGTAATAAACCCACTCATGTTATAATGTATGGTAAAATAACTAATACAGATATCCTAGAAATTATATAGAGATTAACTTTCTGATATGTCCTGATATTTTAATGGAAAACCTGATGACTTCACAAAAGTTAACAAAA
>SJYX01017604.1:771750-808653 GCA_006410675.1 Oreotragus oreotragus | reverse complement strand
AGAGGAACCAGAGATCAAATTGCCAACATCTGCTGGATCATGGAAAAAGCAAGAGAGTTCCAGAAAAACATCTATTTCTGCTTTATTGACTAAGCCAAAGCCTTTGACTATGTGGATCACAATAAACTGTGGAAAATTCTGAAAGAGATGGGAATGCCAGACCACCTGACCTGCCTCTTGAGAAACGTATAAGCAGGTCAGGAGGCAACAGTTAGAACTGGACATGGAACAACAGACTGGTTCCAAATAGGAAAAGGAGTACGTCAAGGCTGTATATTGTCATCCTGCTTATTTAACTTGTATGCAGAGTACATCATGCGAAATGCTGGGCTGGAAGAAGCACAAAGCTGGAATCAAGATTGCCAGGAGAAATATCAAAAACCTCAGATATGCAGATGACACCACCCTTATGGCAGAAAGTGAAGAGGAACTAAAAAGCCTCTTGATGAAAGTGAAAGAGGAGAGTGAAAAAGTTGGCTTAAAGCTCAACATTCAGAAAATGAAGATCTTGGCATCTGGTCCCATCACTTCATGGGAAATAGATGGGGAAACAGTGGAAACAGTGTCCGACTTTATTTTGGGGGGCCCCGAAATCACTGCAAATGGTGATTTCAGCCATGAAATTAAAAGACGCTTACTCCTTGGAAGAAAAGTTGTCACCAACCTAGATAACATTTTGAAAAGCAGAGACATTTCTTTGCCAAGAAAGCTCCATCTAGTCAAGGCTATGGGTTTTCCAGCGGTCATGTATGGATGCAAGAGTTGGACTGTGAAGAAAGCTGAGTGCTTTCTTCAATAAAAAGAATTGATGCTTTTGAACTGTGGTGTTGGAGAAGACTCTTGAGAGAATCTTGGCGTGGAAGGAGATCAAACTAGTCAATCCTAAAAGAAATTAGTCCTGAATATTCATCGGAATGACTGATGTTGAAGCTGAAACTCCAATACTTTAGCCACCTGCTGCAAAGAACTGCCTCATATGAAAAGATCCTGATGATGGGAAAAATTGAAGGTGGGAGAAGGGGACAACAGAAGATGAGATGGTTAGATGGCATCACTGACTTAATGACATGAGTTTGGGCAAGATCTTGGAGTTGGTGATGGAAAGGGAAGACTGGCACGCTGCAGTCCATGGGGTCACAAATAGTCAGACATGACTGAATGACTGAACTGAGCTGAACTGAACCTCCTCTTTAAATAATAAATCTAGCTCCACTCATCCACAGTATATTTACTACTGAGTTGATATTCCCATCATATAATCCAGTTTTCCATTTTCACAGCTGCCATTCCCTTTGCAAAGGCACCCCCTCCTCTATGTGGGCTCCAGCAACCAATCTGGATGTTTTCTCAGCACTTTTTTTTCTCTTTCTCAGACCCTTGCTCTTTCTATTCAGGCTCTGAGACACCACTCTATGCTTCTGTCATATACTCTTCTCATAAACTCTGATAACATGTGTATAGTTTCTGATGCTCTTCCTCCCAAATGTTTTTCAGTCTATTTGGGTTTCATCCCCAGACCTGTACCACTGCTCCATCCCCACAAAGACTCCTGACTTGTTCAGGCCACATAATAGTTTTAGATTGAGAGGGAGAAAGGAAAGAGGATAGAAGGAAGGTAGGGAGCAGGGGAAGGAAGGTTGAAGGAAGAGAGAGAGGAGAATGAAAAAAAAATACATGGAGGAAAGAAAAGAGAAAGCAAAGCAAAAAGAAAGCAATATCATTATTTAAATTTTCAGAGAATACTTGCCTTTTTGTTAGGGGAGTGAGTTGGACACTTACCCACATATATTAGGATACACTCATTATTTCACCTCCTTAAGTAACATTTAACTAGAGATTGCTGAAAACAGTAATTTTGTAATAAAAAACAAAGTATGCAGAGGAGAATGATTTAGATGTGCTCAATAATGTTTGAGGTCACTTTAGTCTGTTTAATCACAGGATTCTTGTGGAGGGGGAATAGATAAGTACAGGAGTATGAAGAAAGTTTTCAGAGAATTTTGTATTGTCAGTGATTCATTACGTGGTTGTTTTGTTTTTGTTTCTAGAAAACAAATACCAGAGAGACAGAAAGAAGATTAGACAGTACAGGATTATTATCCTTCTGGTTTTGGTTTATAGGCTGATTATTATAATTTGATTGCCCACAGCAGTGACTAAAATCTGACACACAGTAGAGAATAAATCTTGAAATTCAAGTCTAAACTGAGTGCATTGGCAGTGATGACAAGTCACATCCATCAGATGCTCCTGAAGATCTTGGACTAAATTAGAGTTTTGCATATTTTCAATTTCAAATTCTCATGTACTTAGTGGGTTGCCATTTCCTTCTCCAATGCATGAAAGAGAAAAGTGAAAGTGAAGTCGCTCAGTCTGTCCAACTGTTAGCGACCCCATGGACTGCAGCCCACCAGGCTACTCCGTCCATTGGATTTTCCAGGCAAGAGTACTGGGGTGGGGTGCCATTGCCTTCCCCACTCCAGTATTCTTGCCTGGAGAATCCCAGGGATGGGGGAGCCTGGTGGGCTGCCGTCTATGGGGTCACACAGAGTCGGACACGACTGAAGTGACTTAGCATGTACTTAGATCAAAATCCTCATTTTAGGTAAATATGGTCTCTGTTCTTACACAGTCAATATTTATGATGTTAAGCCATGTGAAAATGACTTTAAATCATCATATTTGGCAAAATATATGTAACAAGCTCAGAATTAAGTACAAATATAATTAGTCTGCTGAAGAAGGGGAAACATACAAGAGTTGTTAGTTCATGCTGTTCAAAAAAATGCACATATACACAGACATACATGCACCACAATAATAGTAGTTGTGGCTTATACTTTGGTAAGCATTCTTTGAATAAAATATATATTTTCCTAGCGTCACTTTTATGTCTGCATCTACAAAGAAGATTATTTCCATATGTCGGTCACCTAGAATAAATTTCTCTACTACTTGGATAATTCTAGAAAAGAAATAGTCACACTAAATAATCAGTCTCCTATTAAAATAAAAACATGCCCCCCTACTGCTGCCCAATGTCATGTTAAAGAAATGATCATAAAGTTGATAAGGGAAAATTATTAATGTTGAATACTGAACATTTACTCTTCTTGCACCACAAGTATACACATCTCAATTTTCACTAAGAGGGGCCCATCACAGGACCTACTCTGTGCAGTCTATAAATAACAGATAATGAAAAAAGAATAGTAGAAATGCCAGGAAAGCTTAAATTAACTTACATATTTCAGACCTTAGAGTGACAGTTATTTATATTTGATTATTTTTTTCTGAGTCAGTATTCATTGCAAGGAGTTTTGTATCAAGATTTCTTCCTCCATTGACAAAATTTTCACTTGGATTAATCCAATTAAGTTTAGTTGGATAGTATCTTCAGATAGATTTGGTATATTTTTGAGTGTGTGATCTTGGATTCCTTTTTGTTGATTTCAAACATGGACAGTAGCATATGATGTCTAATGATGGACAGGAGAAGTTTAAGGTGAGTTTGATTTTTTAGACTAAATCTTTTGCAAGTGGACTGTTTTCTGTTTTGAGATAAGATTTTTGTGTTTATCCCAGGAATTCAATAATGTCGCTGGTTCAACTCTCTTATTAATTTTTAATTGAATTAAGTTCATTGTATTTTCTAGTTACATGGGAGCCCCTGGGATTTGCACATTCAATTTTTTTTCCCTCAGATATTTAAAAAATAATGTTATTTTAAAATTTTATTATTTTTATAGTTTTTCTTTTCTAAATTAGATATAAATGCTATTTTATTGTTTCTGGTTTATCTATTATTTTTTCCAGTTATCTAAGACATTTTGATTTTTATCTTAGTCTTTGAGGTCTTTCTAATACCTTTTTCATCTATCATTTCCTTTGCTTTGCATTATAAGTGATTTTTTTCAGTGATTTTGTCTTTTTCACATCTTTGATTGGTTTTCTGCATTGTTGAGCTTATTTTTTATTATTTCTGAGTGCTCATTCAATTAGACCTTTTATCTGTTTTCCAGTTTTCAGAGATTCATCATCTCCTGATTTGATTCTTTATTTACACTTAAAAAAACCCTGATGTTAGGGAAAATTTAATGCAAAAGGAGAAGTGGGTGGCAGGTAGTTAGGCAGCATCACCAACTCAGTGAACATGAATTTGAGCAAACTCCAGGAGATAGTGGAGGACACAGGAGCCTGGCATGATACAGTCCATGAAGTCTTAGTCAAATAAGAGACTTGGTGACTGAACAATAGCAACAATATTCAATATACATACTTTTAATTCATTTCCATAATTCCTCATTGCTGTCAATGGAGTAATTTCTGTCCAATGTTTATATTAAAAAAAATACTTGGGATAGAATTTTCTTGGCTTCTATTTCTATTTACCAAGATATCAGTCCAATTCAGTACTCTTTGTGTCCAACTCTTTGTGACCACATGGACCACAGCAACCAGACTTCCCTGTCCATCACCAACTCCCAGAGCTTAATCAAACTCATGTCCACCAAGTTGGTGATGCCATCCAACCATCTCATCCTCTGTCAGACACTTCTGCCTTCAATCTTTCCCAGCATCAGGGTCTTATCAAATGAGTCAGTTCTTTGCATCGGGTGGCCAAAGGATGGAGTTTCAGCTTCATCATCAGTCCTTCCCATGAATATTCAGGACTGATTTCCTTTAGGATTGACTGGTTGGGTCTCTTTGTACTCCAAGGATCTCTCAAGAGTTCTCCAATATGACAGGTCAAAAGCATCAGTTCTTTGGCGCTCAGCTTTCTTTATAGTCCAACACTCACATCCATACATGACTACTGGAAAAACCAAAGCTTTGACCAGATGGACCTTTGTTGGTAAAGTAATGTCTCTGCTTTTAAATAAGCTGTCTAGGTGAGTCATAGCTTTTCTTCCAAGAAGCAAGCATCTTTTAATATCATGGCTGCAGTCGCTATCTGCAGTGATTTTGGAGCCCCACAAAAATAAAGGCTGTCACTGTTTCCACTGTTTTCCCATCTACTTGCCATAAAGTGAAGGGAGCAGATGCCATAATCTTAGTTTTCTGAATTTCGAGTTTTAAGCCAACTTTTTTACTCTCCTCTTTCACTTTCATCAAGAGGCTCTTTAGTTCTTCTTTGCTTTCTGCCATAAGGGTGGTGTCATCTGCATAGCTGAAGTTATTGATGTTTCTTCCAGCAATCTTGATTGCAGCTTGTGCTTCATCCAGTCCAGCGTTTCTCATGATGTGCTCTGCATATAAATTAAATAAGCGGGGTGACAATATACAGTCTTGACATATTCCTTTCCCTGTTTGGAACTGGTCTGTTGTTCCATGTCCAGTTCTAACTATTGATTCTTGACCTGCATACAGATTTCTCAGGGGCCAGGTAAGGTGGTCTGCTATGTCCATCTCTTGAAGAATTTTCCAAAGTTTGTTGTGATCCACACAATCAAATGTTTTGGTATAGTCTATAAAGCAGTTTTTTTGGAACTCTCTTGTTTTTTCGATGATCCAACGGATGTTGGCAATTTGATCTCTGGTTCCTCTGCCTTTTCTAAACTCAGCTCGAACATCTGGAAGTTCATAGTTCATGTACTGAAAAAGCCTGACTTGTAGGATTTTAAACATTACTTTGCTAGCATGTGAGATAGCAATTGTGCGGTAGTTTGAACATTCTTTGGCATTGCCTTTCTTTGAGATTGGAATGAAAACTGACTTTTTCCAGCTAGCTCTGTGGCCACTGCTGAGTTTTCCAAATTTGCTGACATATTGAGTGCAGCACTTTCATGGCATCATCTTTTAGGATTTGAAATAGCTCACCTGGATTTCTATCACCTCCACTACCTTTGTTCGTGGCAATGCTTTCTAAGATCCATTGACTTCTCGTTCCAGGGTGTCTGGCTCTAAGTGAGTGATCACACTATCGTGGTTATCTGGGACATGAAGATCATTTTTGTACAGTTCCTCAGTGTATTCTTGCCACCTCTTCTTAATATCTTCTGCTTCTGTCCAGTCCATGCCATTTCCATCCTTTATTGCACTCATCTTTGCATGTTACCAAGATATAGTGGTGGTTTAGTTGCTAAGTCGTGTCTGACTCTTTCAACACCCATGGACTCAAGCCTGCTAGGTTCCTCTGTCCATGGGATTCCGAAGGCAAGAATACTGAAGTGGTTTGCCATTTCCTTCTCCAGGTCAGGAATAGAACCTTGATCTTCTGCATTGCAAGCAGATTCTTTGCCAACTGAACTACAAGGGAAGCCCCTTGCCAAGATATAGCTTGAATCCTTTAGTTAGAGCTTTTATTGAAATTCTGTAAATTGAAGGATGATATTCACTAAGCTACATGGTTTAGAAAGGTGAGTATGGCCATAGAAATTTCTAGGCAGCATTTTTGTATTCGTCCTGTTTTTCTTTATGTGAATCTTGAAAGCACAGAAATTCAGTGCCAGTTCTATCAAACTGAGCAAACATTTCTTACTTTTGAATGAAGGCGTTCACATTTTTTGACTGCTTCTCTTTGTGGTGAGCCCAGACGTAATGAATAAATAAGTGCCTGAATTCACGAATATGTCAGGGCATGGCTAGCTCTATACTTTGGGCATGGAGAATGTCTTCCAGATGTATAAGAAAAGCTCTTTTGCCCAGTTCCCTCAATTAGAATATTAGTAGTTGAGTTGCTCTCTAAAGAAAAGGATTGTAGTATCCAAACTTTATTTTCCTAAGTGGGTGAAGGAAATTATAGTCCCAGTTTTCCTCTTTGTCTTTATTGTTATTGTCTTTTTTCAGGAAAAGGTAACTCATATTTATATTCCATCAAAATGCTCTGCTTTTGGTAAAAAGTAATTTTATATCATTTCACCATGTCTTCTTTCACTTTTAACATCATTTATTTCTGTTCTTATTTGTATTGTTTTTTTGTATTAGCCATATATCCTCAATTTCTGTAGCATAATATTGGAGTGATTCCTAGTTTCAGCATTTAGGCATTGGTGATGTTTCCTTAATTGTCATCTTTTGCTGCTTCTAATTGTTTTGCAAGCACAATGTCATATTTCCTGGATGTCTTATTTCCTTTTTTCAGTTTTGTCTCCATACTGCTAGGTAACCAGAGACATATAAACTTGATAGAAGCAAGTATAACAGTAAAATTCCTGTACTTTTCACACACAATTCCAGGTGTTCAGTGTGACAAACCATTAGATGAATATGAAGTAGCTGTTAAAGCCATTCATGCTTCCATTTTTATTTTCAGTTTCTTTCTCTTCTGTTTTATGGACTTGTCTTTCCATCTTTGCTGACGTGATGCAAATATGGGAGTATAAGGAAATGAAACATCTTTCTAAGGTTAACAGGTTGTTCTGATTTTTTCTTAGAAGCCAGAATCAGTCACTGGGCTGATGAATAGACAAGACATTATTTCTACTTGTCAGAGTTAACATACTAATGTTGTGCTTGGTAAGGAATATTAACTAAAACTTTGAATAAGCAACCTCCATTTCAGAAAGGTCTCATCTAATCATTTTATAGTTTGACTTTACTAGAACTCTAAGAAAAGTTTACATATTATATGAAAACATAATAATTGATTGATAAAACTTGGCATGGAAATCATTTAAAAATTTGAACATTTGTTCTTCAGTTCAGTTCAGTTCAATCGCTCAGTCGTGTCCGACTCTTTGCAACCTCATGAATCGCAGCACGCCAGGCCTCCAGTACATCACCAACTCCCAGAGTTCACTCAAACCCACATCTATTGAGTTGGTGATGCCATCCAGCCATCTCATCCTCTGTCGCCCCCTTCTCCTCCTGCCCCCAATCCCTCCCAGCATCAGAGTCTTTTCCAATGAGTCAACTCTTCGCATGAGGCGGCCAAAGTACTGGAATTTCAGCTTTAGCATCATTCCTTCCTAAGAACACCCAGGACCGATCTCCTTCAGAATGGACTGGTTGGATCTCCTTGCAGTCCAAGGGACTCTCAAGAGTCTTCTCCAACACCACAGTTCAAAAGCATCAATTCTTTAGCACTCAGCTTTCTTAAAATTGAAATATATCTGAAATTGTGTTTATAAATTGTATATTCTGGTGATAATATATACAGGAGTGTTTTCTGTTTAAAATGACTCTATCTGAATCCTACTGTAAAGAGGAAAATCATTTTCTATATAAGATGATTACCTTCATGTCTGGTATATATATTCTTTAATGTATTTTCAGGTGGTATGTGCATGTGGGCATAAGTGTTTCTGTGTATGAATGTGAGTTGGTGATGTAATGAATAAATATTTTTCTTAGTAATTGAATCCCTTCTTAGGAAGAGACCTCTTATTATTGAGTCAATATATTGATAAGTCAATTGAAGTGGAGAGTGAGATTTCTCTAATAGAGTTTGGTAGGCTGCCTTTTGCAATGGTCTGCAGTGATTCCTCGGAGAAGGCAACGGCACCCCCTATAATACTCTTGCCTGGAGAATCCCATGGACGGAGGCTCCTGGTAGGCTACAGTCCATGGGGTCACTAAGATCTGGACATGATTGAGCGACTTCACTTTCACATTTCACTTTCATGCATTGGAGAAGGTAATGGCAATCCACTCCAGTATTCTTGCCTAGAGAATTTCAGGGACAGAGGAGCCTGTTGGGTGCCATCTATGGGGTCACACAGAGTCAGACACGATGGACAGGACTTAGCAGCAGCAGTGACCCCTGACTCTTGATTGAAGTGTGTCTTTCCCATTCCCCCATAGTTCCCCTCCCTATAAGAGAGAACATAATGTATATATACTTTTCTCTGAGAAGTCATGGTCTGGTAATAAGAGGACTTTTATTGGTGAGTGAAGAAAAATGATAGGCCAGTGATAAAGAGCTTCCAAGAGCATCAAAATAGGTGTTTACTCTGAGGTGGGTGTGGGAGGAAGGCCTGAGATGCCTAACAAGAATTACAAGAGACTTAGCAATGTGATGTGCAACGCAAAGTTTCTTCCTAGTTTTCAGATGGATTTTTTAGTAAGAGCTACATTACCTACAAGTATATTGTTGAGCTGAATCTCTACTGAATGGATGCGATAACATTTTGTGAATAAAGTAAAGGTGACAGCAGGGCTATGGGGAAACCTTGAGATAGTTCTTGTGAACCAACCCTGTTAGAGTTACACCTTGTTTATTTACAGTTAAGTTTACCTCTTTGTCAATTGCCTAAGTATTTTGGCTGCAACTAAGTTAAGTTACAGGCATTTTTATTTTAGAGAAAAAGCTCTGAGATGAGTTTATGGATATAAGTTTAACAGATCACTAACTGTTAAAATTGGTGAACAGCACAACTGTTAATATTACTAAACACTTAGAAAGAAATACAGACTCAGAAACATATAAAATAGATGTCTTGTGTTCATAATTTGTATGACATTTTCTATGACAGTTTTATTATGTAAAAAATGTTTTTGGCCTTTAAATATACTTTCAGAAAAAATATTAAGGCTAAGGTAATGCAAAACTGAAATTCTGGAAACATCTAATTAAATGTAAAAAGAAAAAAAAGCAGGAATAAAGAAAAGTCCAGAAAAATACATATTTGTCTTCATGAATTAGAGAAAGAGTTGATGTTAAAGAAATCTTTATTAATATTATCTTTATAACTAAAGTTAGAGTATAAATAACCAGTGGAAGACATTCAGGATTTTGGGAAGATACCAAGGGATATAGTTCTCTCAGATCTTTGCCAAGGATCTCAACTTAGAATCCTTACTTAGTTGAAAATAGATGCAACACTCATTTTAAAATATATGGAACTCTATTGTGTATAAATAGAAAACAATTTGACTTTCACACCTCTTGTCTCCCTGCATAGGTTACTTTCTTCACTACCCTTAGGGAAATCTGTTACATATAACCACCACACTTCCTATTACTCATAGACAGTAAATACTCTAGTGATTTCTAGACATGATAACCATTTCATGTCCAATTATTTTATAAACCGATTTAAAATGATTGGCTCAGAATAACAATCAGTGTTCTAAATTATATCAAAGCTTGAATCTCTTGCTTTCCTCCTTGAATTGCCTTTAAACCTGAGAATCTACGAAGTGATAAAGGGAAAGCAGTGGCTTATCATCTCATTTTCTCATTTTTTTCCTTCTGTTCCACCACACCAGCAACATGACTATGTGTTCTGATCCCTTTATATATTGGAACTGGGAGAGAGGAATGGTGAGGCAAAATTTTGCTTGACTGGCACTGTCTTTTTCTGGTGTCAATTCTGTCTGTACCTGGCATATGAAGTTAGGGAGCCTCTGGGTGTGAGAAAGATCTTGAGAGTTGGTCCTTTCTTTTTTAGAGGGCCTTTTGGGTTTCTGGAAGACTCCTCATCACAGGATTTGCTACCTTTGATTTCCTTAATTCGAATAAAGTCTTCTTTGCTTGCAGTTTTTCCAGCTTTATTTTTATGGTCCTTCCACAAACTTCCACATGTATGTATTTTGTTTGGGTCTCATGGTTCTTCCAAGTTCCTGTCTTGGGAGAAAAGAATCCCTTTACAACCCTTCCAGAACAATTCTTTCTCCCTTTGTGGTCACATCTTGTCCATAACAAATTATGCTGTGACAGGCTGTTCTCAGCATTGCCATTTCACTCTCCTTCATTGTCAAACAAATAAAAGCTAGTCAGGCACCATTTTGAATTTGGTTCTTGCTTTGATTTTTAGTAACTCATGTGCTGCTGGGGTCATAGGTCATGTTCTCTCGTCTCCATGATTCCTTCCTCTCTTTCCTGTGGGGATAAGGGTGTGACTAGGAGGAAAATATGTAATGGGAACTCACAATCTTTCTCTAAACAAATTATTTCCCTGTTTTTGGCTAATATCATTCACTTTCTTTTATGTTTGGGGGATTCTTATTGAACTAAGAATTGCCAGATATTTTTAGATACTTGCATATTTGCACATAGATGATTTTTGAAATATAGAAGTACTCCCTAACTTTAAACATAAGGTGTTAAATTTTAACATTCTATTATTGATAGAGTTAGGGCTTGATGTCTGAAGATATGGGAGTAGCTGTTACCATAAGTACTGCATGCTGAAGGACTGGCCAGTCAATCAAGAGATGAGGTGTGAAGGTGAGGAATAGTGACTTTATTCAGAAATCCATCAGACCAAGAAGATGATAGACCCATGTTCTAAAGGATCATCTTCCCCAGATTTGGGTGCTAGTTTCGTTTATGGTTGGGTGGGTGTGGTGAGGAAGTAAAACTTCAGAAAGCTGATAGGTTGCTGCAGATATTTCCTGGTTCTGGCCTGACTCCAGAGGGAATGTGTTAAATTCTTCTTGTCTATACCTATTCACCAGTAGGCCTAATCAGGATGTTTCCTATGAGTATAACAAAGACATTTTAGCTTTAACACTCAAGCAGGGGAGGTGGGTCTTCCCAGGTGGTACTAGTGGTAAAGAATTATGTCTCTGCCTGTCAATGCAGGAGGAATAAACGATGAGGGTCCAATCCCTAATCAGGAAGATCCTCTGGAGAAGGAAATGGCAACCAACTCCAGTATCCTTGCCTGGAGAATCTCATGGACAGAGAAGCTTGCTGAGCTACATAGAGTCACAAAGAACTGGATACCACTGAAATGACTTCAATAACCTCAGATACACAGATAACACCACCCTTATGGCAGAAAGTGAAGAGGAACTAAAAAGCCTCTTGATGAAAGTGAAAGAGGAGAGTGAAAAAGTGAGCTTAGAGCTCGACATTCAGAAAACTAAGATCATGGCATCTGGTCCCATCACTTCATGGGAAATAGATGGGGAAACAGTGCAAACAGTGTCAGACTTTATTTTGGGGGGCTCCAAAATCACTGCAGATGGTGATTGCAGCCATGAAATTAAAAGATGCTTACTCCTTGGAAGGAAAGTTATGACCAACCTAGATAGCATATTCAAAAGCAGAGACATTACTTTGCTAGCAAAGGCCCGTCTAGTCAAGGCTATGGTTTTTCCAGTGGTCATGTATGGATGTGAGAGTTGGACTGTGAAGAAAGCTCAGCCCTGAAGAATTGATGCTTTTGAACTGTGGTGCTGGAGAAGACTCTTGAGAGCCCCTCAGACTGCAAAGAGATCCAACCAGTCCATCCTAAAGGAGATCAGTCCTGAGTGTTCACTGGAAAGACTGATGGTGAAGCTGAAACTCCAATACTTTGGCCACCTCATGTGAAGAGTTGATTCATTGGGAAAGACCCTGATGCTGGGAGGAGTTGGGGGCAGGAGGAGAAGGGGATGACAGAGGATGAGATGGCTGGATGGCATCACTGACTTGATGCACATGAGTTTGGGTTAACTCCAGGAGTTGGTGATGGACAGGGAGGCCTGGCATGCTGTGATTCATGGGGTCACAAAGAGTTGGACACGACTGAGTGACTGAACTGAAACTGAACTGAAATGACTTAAGACCATGCACGCATGGGAGGCAGAGTACCTGAAGATGGGCCATTATGTTTTAAGCTATAGGCAACATTGCTTTAATGATTAATTTGCAGCAAAGGCAGTAGAATACAAAGATTGAAGAAATATATCCAATATAGAATCAGACATGTTCTTTCCCATTACAAAGGTACTGAAATGAAGGGGTCATTGATTATAAAGAACCAGTGGTTTGGCACGGGGAAGGCAATGGCACCCCACCCCAGTACTCTTGCCTGGAAAATCCAATGGACGGAGGAGCCTGGTGGGCTGCAGTCCATGGGGGCGCTAACAGTCGGACAGACTGAGCGACTTCACTTTCACTTTTCTCTTTCATGCATTGGAGAAGGAAATGGCAACCCACTCCAGTATTCTTGCCTGGAGAATCCCAGGGATGGGGGAGCCTGGTGTGCTGCCGTCTATGGGGTCACACAGAGTCGGACACGACTGAAGTGACTTAGCAGCAGCAGCAGGAGTGGTTTGGCATAAAAGCTAACCATATCTTCAGGAAAACTTTTTCCATTTTTTTCTGCCTGATTGAAGTCTTAGTGACTTTACTATTCATCCTTCCCTTAAGGCATTTAGTTGTGTACTGTCTTTTCTGGATATTTAGTATTTTAAATATGTATACTAGATTTTTAACTGATTTTTTAGTTCCTTAAAGGAATACTTTCTTTTATTTCTTTGTATTCTACACAACAAAGGGGGAATGTATATACTAAATGCTAAATAAGTATCTGTGAATAAGTTTATAAGTATATCTCCACTGCAGAAATTTTATCAGGGGTCAGTGGTCCACAGAAATCCAAAACTATCTGTTAGGAGCTCCAAGCATTCTTGACTATAGATATAGATGAGTAAGCCAAGGCTCTGGTGTGCCAGGAGACAAAAGTATAAACTCTATGTCATTAACAAACCTGTATTTTATATGTACTTGTATATTCATATACTCATATTTAAAAAGTGTGTTGGTGACAATGATTTTGTGGGGATCATTTGAGCCAGATCTTATAATTATGTATTTTTCCTTGTTAATCTTCATAAGAATAAATGAGACTTCATATTAAAAAAATCTCCATTAATTTTATGTTATCCTGAAAATAATTAGTAGTATTTTTGTTTGTTTTCTTAGGCAGTTTTTGTTCTAATGATTTTGAATTAAATTGAAAGCCTTAGCTACCATAAAAATAGATCTTTTATGGCAAATTATGAACCTAATCAAGACAATGTGTTGTCACATTTTGTTCCTGTTGGGAAAACCTGATTAATGAGAAAAAGTATTTCTTATATGACATATTTATATAACTTTTCCATGGTTGGCTCGTGTGTTAGGAAATGAACCCCAGATTTAAATAATCCTTCACTGTTTCTTATGCATAAGAATATGTCAGCACCAATGTGGAGCTCCAGCAGGAAGGCACTAAGCTATTTGTCTTTTTCAATGTAAGTGCCAGGGCTAAGAAATGATAAATCAGTATGACTTCAGAGGACAAGCTTTTAATTAAATGATACCCATAATACCTTTCTTTTTCCTTAGAGTTCTTTGTGAAAATATCTCCAATTTGGCTTTGATGTTTAAATGTAGGAATTTATTCACTCTGCATCCAAATTGCATCACAATTTTCACCTCAATTTTTTCTACATATTGTAAAGTGTCAACTTTAACATTTCTGAAGCATTTTTTAAGACACTTTATTATTTCCCAGGTACTGCCAGCTTTACAAATTTTTAAATGCTTTATAAATGGGGAAAAGCAATGCTTTATAAAATCTTTAAGTGCTGTAACAGAAAAAACAAACTTAAAATATGAATTAAACTAGAGATTTACTGAGTTCCCAGACCATGTCAAAGAACTACTGTGTTATAAAACTGTGTTTTAAACCTCAACTGTAAGAGTGGTTCAGATGCATTTGAATATATATTACTATTGAATATAGTAATTACTTTTGAATATATATTGAATATATATAACCCGTCTGTTCAGTTCTGGTAAGTCGCTCAGTCATGTCCAAATCTTTGCAACACCATGGACTGTGACATGCCAGGCCTCCCTATCCCTCACCAGCTCCTGGAGTTTACTCAAACTCATGTCCATTGAGAAAATGATGCCATCCAACCACCTCATCCTTTGTCATTCCCTTCTCCAGCCTTCAATCTTTCCCAGCATCAGGGTCTTTTCCAATGAGTCAATTTTTTGCATCAGGTGGCCAAAGGATTGGAGTTTCAGCTTTAGCATCAGTCCTTCCAATGAATATTCAGGACAGGTTGGGTCTCCTTGCAGTCCAAGAGACTCTCAAGAGTCTTCTCCAACACCATAGTTTAAAAGCATCAATTCTTCAGTGCTCAGCTTTCTTTATAGTCCAAATCTCACATCCATACATGACCACTGGAAAAACCATAGCCTTGACTAGACGGACCTTTGTTGGCAAAGTAATGTCTCTGCTTTTAAATAAGCTGTCTAGAAGGGTCATAACTTTTCTTCCAAGGAGCAAGCGTCTTTTAATTTCATGGCTGCAGTAACCATTTGCACTGGTTTTGGGAGCCCCCCAAAATAAAGTCTGTCATGGTATACACTGTTTCCCCATCTATTTGCCATGAAGTGATGGGACCAGGTGCCATGATCTTCATTTTCTGAATGTTGAGCTTTAAGCCAACTTTTTTACTCTCTTCTTTAACTTTCATCAAGAGACTCTTTAATTCTTCTTCACTTTCTGCCATAAGGGTGGTGTCATCTTCATATCTGAGGCTATTGATATTTCTTCCGGCAATCTTGATTCCAGCTTGTGCTTCTTCCAGTCCAGCATTTCTCATAATGTACTCTGCATATAAGTTAAACAAGCAGGGTGACAACATACAGCCTTGACGTAATCCTTTTCCTATTTGGAACCAGTCTGTTGTTCTATGTCCAGTTCTAACTGTTGCTTCTTGATCTGAATACAGATTTCTCAGGAGGCAGGTCAGATGGTCTGGTATTTCCATCTCTTGAAGAATTTTTCACAGTTTGTTGTGATCCACACAGTCAAAGGCTTTGGTGTAGTCAGTAAAACTGAATAGATATTTTACTGGAACTCTGTTGCTTTTTCGATGATCAGCAGATGTTGGCATTTGATCTCTGGTTCCTCTGCCTTTTCTAAAACCGGCTTGAACATCTGGAAGTTCATCATTCACATACTGTTGAAGCTTGGCTTGGAGAATTTTGAGTATTACTTTGCTATCATGTGAGATGAGTGCAATTGTGCAGTAGTTTGTGCATTCTTTGACATTGTCTTTCTTTGGGATTGGAATGAAAACTGACCTTTTCTAGTCCTGTGGCCACTACTGAGTTTTCCAGATTTGCTGGCATATTGAGTGTAGCATACAGCCTTGACGTAATCCTTTTCCTATTTGGAACCAGTCTGTTGTTCTATGTCCAGTTCTAACTGTTGCTTCTTGATCTGAATACAGATTTCTCAGGAGGCAGGTCAGATGGTCTGGTATTTCCATCTCTTGAAGAATTTTTCACAGTTTGTTGTGATCCACACAGTCAAAGGCTTTGGTGTAGTCAGTAAAACTGAATAGATATTTTACTGGAACTCTGTTGCTTTTTCGATGATCAGCAGATGTTGGCATTTGATCTCTGGTTCCTCTGCCTTTTCTAAAACCGGCTTGAACATCTGGAAGTTCATCATTCACATACTGTTGAAGCTTGGCTTGGAGAATTTTGAGTATTACTTTGCTATCATGTGAGATGAGTGCAATTGTGCAGTAGTTTGTGCATTCTTTGACATTGTCTTTCTTTGGGATTGGAATGAAAACTGACCTTTTCTAGTCCTGTGGCCACTACTGAGTTTTCCAGATTTGCTGGCATATTGAGTGTAGCAGATTCACAGCATCATCTTTCAGGATTTGAAATAGCTCAACTGGATTTCCATTACCTCCACTAGCTTTGTTCGTAGTGATCCTTCCTAAGGCCCACTTGACTTCTCATTCTAGGATATCTAGCTCTAGGTGAGTAATCATACCATTGTGGTTATCTGGGTCAAATAATTTTTTTGTATAGCACTTCAATGTATTCTTGCCACCTCTTCTTAATATCTTCTGCTTCTTTTAGGTCCATACAATTTCTGTCCTTTATTGCGCCCATCTTTACATGAAATGTTCCCTTTTGTCTCTAATTTTCTTGAAGAGATCTGTAGTCTTTCCCCTTCTATTGTTTTCCTCTATTTCTTTGCATAGGTCACTGACGAAGGTTTTGTTATCTCTTCTTGCTATTTTTTGGAACTCTGCATTCAAATGGGTTTATTTTTCTTTTCTCCTTTGCCTTTAGCTTCTCTTCTTTTCTCAGCTCTTTGTAAGGCTTTCTTAGACAACCATTTTGCCTTTTTGCATTTCTTTTTCTTGGGATGGTCTTGATCACTGCCTGCTGTACAATGTCATGAACCTCCATCCATAGTTCTTCAGGCACTCTGTCTATCAGATCTAATCCCTTGAATCTATTTCTCACTTCCACTGTATAGTCATAAGGGATTTATTTAGGTCATACCTGAATGGTCTAGTGGTTTTCCCCACTTTCTTTCTTCAATTTAAGTCTGAATTTGGCAATAAGGAATTCATGATCTGAGTCACAGTCAGCTCTTGGTCTTGTTTTTGCTGATTATATGTATAGAGCTTCTCCAATTTTAGCTACAAAAAATATAATCTGTCTGATTTCAGTATTGATCATTTGGTGTGTCCATGTGTAGAGTCTTCTCTTATGTTGTTGGAAGAGGGTGTTTGCTATGATGAGTGCATTCTCTTGGCAAAACTCTGTTAGCCTTTGCCCTGTTTCATTCTGCACTCCAAGGCCAAATTCGCCTGTTACTCCAAGTATTTCTTGACTTCCTACTTTTGCGTTCCAGTCCCCTATAATAAAAGAACATCTTTTTTGGATGTTAGTTCTAGAACTTCTTGTAGGTCTGCAGAGAATCGTTCAACTTCAGCTTTTTCAGCATTATTGGTCAGTGCATAGACTTTTATTACTGTGATATTTAATCAAACAGAGATCATTCTGTCATTTTTGAGATTGCATCCAAGTATTGCATTTTGACTCTTATTGACTATGATGGCTACTCCATTTCTTCTAAGGGATTCTTGCCCACAGTAGTAGATATAAGGTCATCTGAGTTAAATTCACCAATTCCAGTCCATTTTATTTCGCTAATTCTTAAAATGTTGATGCTCACTTTTGCCATCTCCCGTTTGACCACTTCCAATTTGCCCTGATTCATGGACCTAATATTCCAAGTTCCTATGCAGTATTGCTCTTTACAGCTTTAGACTTTACATCCATGACCAGTCGCATCCATACCTGGGTGTTGTTTTTGCTTTGGCTCTGTCTCCTCATTCTTTCAGGAGTTAGTTCTCCACTGATCTCCAGCAATGTACTGGGCTGGGGAGTTCATCTTCCAGTGTCTTATCTTTCTGCCTTTTCATACTGTTCATGTCGTTCTCAAGGCTGGAACTGACGTGGTTTGTCATTCCTTTCTCCAGTGGACCACGTTTTGTCAGAATTCTCCACCATGACCCATCTGTCTTGGATGGCCCTACATAACATGGTTCATAGTTTCATTGAGTTAGACAAGGCTGTAGGCCATGTGATCAGACTGGTTAGTTCTCTGTGATTGTGGTTTTCAGTCTGTCTGCCCTCTGATAGAAAAAGACAAGTGGCTTATGGAAACTTCTTGATGGGAGAGACTGACTGAGGGGGAAACTTACCTGTCTGGATTACCCTAAAAACAAGCCATAGGTCAGTGAGCTCTGAAATTCATAATAAAAGTAATTCAGCACTATCCCTTTCCATTTATATGCACACATACACACACACACACAGGAAAATATTGGAAGGGTTATGTAAGAGAATAAAATATGTAATTTCCAAGGACCTACCAAAAGCTAGGTAGCATCCAATATCAGGAATTTACTCTTTGTAACAGCCCCATTCCTTGGAAGAAAAGCTATGAAGAACCTGGATAGCATATTAAAAAGCAGAGACATTACTTCACCAACAAAGGTCTGCCTAGTCAAAGCTATGGTTTTTCCAGTAGTCATGTACAGATGTCAGAGTTGGACTATAAAGAAAGCTGAGTATTCATAATAAAAGTAATTCAGCACTATCCCTTTCCATTTATATGCACACATACACACACACACACAGGAAAATATTGGAAGGGTTATGTAAGAGAATAAAATATGTAATTTCCAAGGACCTACCAAAAGCTAGGTAGCATCCAATATCAGGAATTTACTCTTTGTAACAGCCCCATTCCTTGGAAGAAAAGCTATGAAGAACCTGGATAGCATATTAAAAAGCAGAGACATTACTTCACCAACAAAGGTCTGCCTAGTCAAAGCTATGGTTTTTCCAGTAGTCATGTACAGATGTCAGAGTTGGACTATAAAGAAAGCTGAGTGCCAAAGAATTGATGCTTTTGAACTGTGGTGTTGGAGAAGACTCTTGAGAGTTCCTTGGACTGTAAGTAGATTCAACCAGTCCATCCTAAAGAAAATCAGTCCTGAATATTCATTGGAAGGTCTGATGCTGAAGCTGAAACTCCAGTACTTTGGCCACCTGATGCAAAGAACTGACTCACTGGAAAGGGGTCTGATGCTGGGAAAGATTGAAGGTGGGAGGAGAAGGTGATGATAAAGGATGAGATGGTTGGATGGCACCACCAACTCGATAGACATGAATTTCAGTAAGCTCTGGGAGTTGGTGATGGACAGGGAAGCCTGGCATGCAGCAGTGGATGGGGTCTCAAAGAGCTGGACACAACTGAGCAACTGAACTGAACTGCCCCCCTCCCCCCTCCCATTATACTCCTTTGGAGATGCTGGAGCTGCAAAGATGATGAATCTTTCCAGGAGGTGCAGAGTCACACAGGGGATCTCAGGTTAGACTTTCTGTTGTCACCATCAGATCTTCTCACTCATCCCCACCCCTCCAATATAAGATACCACTTGTGTCATATCTTCCGAGACAGTCATCTTGTATCCTATGAGACAATTCTTACTAAGAAAGTTTAAAACTTTGCATACAATCTGGAAAGAAACAGTAATAATAATTAAATGAGGAATTCTTACAATTGTTTCATTTATAGTATTTTATAATTTATTATTTTTTTTTATTCATAGAGAGTGAAGGAGAGCAGGATAAATAAATAATGTTTGGCTGAGGATAAAAATAAAATTAGGTATATAATCCCTGAAGATTAACAGTCAGAGAAATAGCAGAATAAAGTTTCCAGACACTCAGAAGACACAACTACCTGTAGGTAGCAGAACAGGTTGTTAGACAGAATCTGTGAACCACAGGAAAAGGAGTGGATTAGAGGACAAAAACTATTTTCAAAAGATTTACTCTTAAGAAAAACAAGTAAGAACACAGTATTTTATCAGTTAAAATAAAGTCTATTTCTATCAATAAAGACTGATAAATCTGATAGATGATAAATCTAATAGGTCTTTATTAGCAATTATTTGTCAATTTGTTTATTCAATAATTTAAAATATTCTAGAACTACTAAATCACTGATTATTTAGTCAATGAGAAATTTACATATCTTATATACTATTCTGTTATCACAGTATATTATAGGAAAGGTAAAATACAGGAAAAACAAATGAACATTTCCCAGTTTACTCAGCCTTCTACTTTGAGTTGTAGTTCAGCTGTCAGCTGTAATAATGTGAGTGCAAGGGGTAAAACCTCCAATTACCTATTCAAAAGATGCATAAATAACTAAGTAAAATTTAGTTATTTGGAAGAATAAAAAATAAAATTATTTTTAGTTTTAATAAGTATTTGATGCAGCCATATAAATTATATTTTAAAAATCTATTTAATATTATCTGTAAATTATAGAATTCCATTATAGAATATATTTCCACTCACAGGTATATGACCATTAACATTTATAAAACAGATCTATTCAAATATATTTTTATTTGGTATGCTGGATCATAGTTAGTGCATATCAATAGGAAAGCAATGCAATAAGGCTGACAATAATGTCAAGGTAGCCACACCCCAGGGTACGGCTCCTAGATTAAAACAAAACAAAAAATTAAAATGTTATAGATTTACAAAAAAATGAGCATTCTACATGGGATAGTTTTCTAGCCAAACTCTTAAGGAGCTGACATGCAAACTGTAATGACAGTATGTACCCTGTTTCCTGTAACTGCAATATATGTATCTGCTATTTAAATCATCTACTTTCTCAAATTAGAGGTAGTCAAATATATCACAGTTGACACCAGCTGCTGCTTTTGTAGGCGACTGCTTTGAGACATTTCACTTAAATGTTAATTTTCTGTCTTTCTTGGTCTCACTTTCATTTTATGTACAGGATATTAATTAGAATTTTTCTCCTAAGTTTAGATTTAGGAAGAAAGACTAGAACTAGATGTTCATCAGCAGATGAATGGATAAGAAAGCTGTGGTACATATACACAATGGAATATTACTCAGCCATTAAAAAGAAATACATTTGAATCAGTTCTAATGAGATTGATGAAACTGGAGCCTATTTTACAGATTGAAGTAAGCCAGAAAGAAAAACACCAATGTAGTATACTAACACACACACACACACATATATATATATAGAACTTAGAAAGAAGGTAATGATAACCCTGTATGCGAGACTGCAAAAGAGACACAGATGTATTGAAGAGTCTTTTGGACTCTGTGGGGAGGGAGAGGACAGGATGATATGGAAGAATGACATTGAAACATGTAAAATATCACATGTGAAATGAATCACCAGCCCAGGTTTGATGCATGATACAGGGTGTTCGAGGCTGGTGCACTGGGATGACCCAGAGGGATGGGATGAGGAGGAAAGTGGGTCAGGGGGGTGGTTCAGGATGGGAACACATGTACACTCATGGTGGAGTCAAGTCAATGTATGGCAAAACCAATACAATACTGTAAAGTAAAATTAATTAAAAATATTTTAAAAAGAAAGACTAGAACTAAGTCTAAGATTTCCTTTGTCATAAAACAATAGATGGCAATCCTTTACACTTTCCAAAGCAAAGCAAGTGCTGGACTCTAAGCAACACTATAAATGAGATAACTAAGAGTTTTACAAACCATAGTTGATCATTTATTTATAGTTTAGGTGGAGAGGCTGTGCATTGTACATGGGATTATTTTGGAGAGGTTGAGATATTAGTCTCAACTTTTTTTTTTTTTTTCAATTTCATATGAAATCACAGAAACTTGGAGTTTGGGAGACAGTGAACTGTGGTCATATATATGTAAATGACAACAGGCTGACTCCTGTAACTCATGATTATAGAGTAGAGGATTGTCCTTGGAAAGTGTCTAAAATAACAGTGAGAGTGGGCCATTAGTCCTATTTAACATGATCCTATGTGTAGGTCATGTTGAGGCTGGACTTAGTTCTTCTCAAGTCCTGAACAAGAGGGCTACATAAGGAAACTTGTGAAGACATCAGCAGAAAGAATTTAGAAAATTTCTCTGACTGGCCATGGCCTAAGGGGAGTATTGTAAAAGACCAAAGAGGGAAGTCACATTAACATGCATCTAGGATGCTGCAGATAATACATCCTTGACAAACACAATCGTATCCATAACCCACAAAATTTCTCTGTGAAAGATTAGCTTTTAAAACCTTGAAGCCACCTGAAACAGTACCAATCAAGTAAGATTGTTCCTTCTCCTCTAGCTTTGTCTCAGACTGGTAAGTGAAAGTTAGCCACTCAGTCGTGTCCAACTCTTTGCGACCCCATGGACTATAGCCCACCAGGCTCCTCTGTCTATGGGATTCAGTTTAGTCACTCATTGGGTCCAACTCTTTGCATCTGCATGAACGGCAGTACTCCAGGCCTCCCTGTCCACCACCAACTCCTGGAGCCCACACAAATCCACGTCCTTTGTGTCAAATTTTTTTTTTTTTTTCAATTTCATATGAAATCACAGAAACTTGGAGTTTGGGAGACAGTGAACTGTGGTCATATATATGTAAATGACAACAGGCTGACTCCTGTAACTCATGATTATAGAGTAGAGGATTGTCCTTGGAAAGTGTCTAAAATAACAGTGAGAGTGGGCCATTAGTCCTATTTAACATGATCCTATGTGTAGGTCATGTTGAGGCTGGACTTAGTTCTTCTCAAGTCCTGAACAAGAGGGCTACATAAGGAAACTTGTGAAGACATCAGCAGAAAGAATTTAGAAAATTTCTCTGACTGGCCATGGCCTAAGGGGAGTATTGTAAAAGACCAAAGAGGGAAGTCACATTAACATGCATCTAGGATGCTGCAGATAATACATCCTTGACAAACACAATCGTATCCATAACCCACAAAATTTCTCTGTGAAAGATTAGCTTTTAAAACCTTGAAGCCACCTGAAACAGTACCAATCAAGTAAGATTGTTCCTTCTCCTCTAGCTTTGTCTCAGACTGGTAAGTGAAAGTTAGCCACTCAGTCGTGTCCAACTCTTTGCGACCCCATGGACTATAGCCCACCAGGCTCCTCTGTCTATGGGATTCAGTTTAGTCACTCATTGGGTCCAACTCTTTGCATCTGCATGAACGGCAGTACTCCAGGCCTCCCTGTCCACCACCAACTCCTGGAGCCCACACAAATCCACGTCCTTTGTGTCAATGATGCCATCCAACCATCTCATCCTCTGTCGTCCCCTTCTCCTCCTGCCCCAATCTTTCCCAGCACCAGGGTCTTTTTAAATGAGTCTGCTCTCCACATCAGGTGACCAAAGTATTGGAGTTTCAGCTTCAACATCAGTCCCTCAAGTGAACATCCAGTACTGATCTCCTTTAAGATGAACTGGTTGGATATCCTTGCATTCTAAGGAACTCTCAAGAGTCTTCTCCAACACCACAGTTCAAAAGCATCAATTATTTGGTGCTCAGCTTTCTTTGCAGTCCAACTCTCACATCTGTACATGAAAAAGGAGTACTGGAAAAACCATAGCTTAGACTAGATAGACCATTGTTGGCAAAGTAATGTCTCTGCTTTTTAATATGCTGTCTATATTGGTCATAACTTTCCTTCCAAGGAGCAAGCATCTTCTAATTTCATGGCTGCAATCACCATCCACAGTGATTTTGGAGCCCAAAAAGATAAAGTTAGCCACTCTTTCCACTGTTTCCCCATCTATTTGCCATGAGGTGATGGGACCAAATCTATGATCTTAGTTTTCTGAATGTTGAGCTTTAAGTCAACTTTTTCACTCTCCTCTTTCATTTTCATCAAGAAGCTTTTGAGTTCCTCTTCACTTTCTGCCATAAAGGTGGTGTCATCTGCATATCTGAGGTTAGTGATATTTCTCCCAGCAATCTTGATTCCATCTTGTGCTTCTTCCAGCCCAATGTTTCTCATGATGTACTCTGCATATAAGTTAAATAAGCAGGGTGACAATATACAGCTTTGACATACTCCTTTTCCTATTTGGAACTAGTCTGTTGTTCCATGTCCAGTTCTAACTATTGCTTCCTGACCTGCATATAGGTTTCTCAAGAGGCAGGTCAGGTGGTCTGGTATTCCCATCTCTTTCAGAATTTTCCACAGTTTATTATGATCCACACAGTCGAAGGCTTTGGCATAGTCAATAAAGCAGAAATAGATATTTTTCTGGAACTCTCTTGCTCTTTCAATGATCCATCGGATGTTGGCAATTTGATCTCTGGTTCCTCTGCCTTTTCTAAAACCAGCTTGAACATCTGGAAGTCTATGGGATTATCTAGGCACAAAAAGTTGAGTGGGATCCCATGACCTTCTCCAGGGGATCTTCCCAACCCAGGGACTGAACCCAGGTCTCCCACATTGCAGGTAGATTCTTTACCATTTGAGCTACCTAGGAAACCCCCATGCTGGAGGGATCAAAAACTCAGGTTAGAAAACTAAGGAAAGAGAGAAGGGGATTCTAAGAGAGGAAAGAAGGTCTCTGTGACCCTTTTATAAATGTTGGCTTCCACAAGCCCATATGAAAGGAGAGAAATATTAATTGTGAATGAAGTTTGGAAGTATGATTTTCACACTGGGCTAGATAGTCTAAATTCTTGCATGATACTGACTGAATGGGGACTAAAATGGTTAGAGGAATTTTGATTTTCTTTCAGGGTTAATGAGTGAGTCCAAAAAATGGTTTACAAAATTTGTCAAGAGAAAAATTTTAAATGCTTTATGGTTGTACCTGTGTCCCAATCTTTCAATGTACTTAGTGCCAGTACATCTTTAACTATTGAAGGTGAAAACTCATGAGGTATGCTCAAGCAAAATCTTTAAAATCCTATGGTAAAATATATATATATATATATAGTACTGTAATAATCTAGATAGTGCACTTAATGCCAATAAATATATTTAAAGTTGAGAATTACCAGAATAGAACTATGTGGTAAGAAATAGTACTTTTTTTTTTTTTTTGGTCTATGAAAAAGTGTGTGTTTAAGGAGAGGAAATGTCCTCTCTTATTGTGAATGTCTGCAGTAGAAGGAACTCCTCACTTATGGCTTTACATCCCCTCTCCTCTTTTGCTCATGTCTATGCTAGGCAAATAGAAATGGAAACAGTGACTTTATTTAGGGGGCTCCAAAATCACTGTGAGCAGTGACTGCAGCCATGAAATTAGAAGATGCTTGCTCCTTGGGAGGAGAGCAGAAAGCTATGACAAATCTAAACAGTGTATTAAAAAGCAGAGACATTGCTTTGCCAACAAATGTCTGTATAGTTAAAGCTACAGTTTTTCCAGTAGTCACGTATGGCTGTGAGAGTTGGACCATAAAGAAGACTGAGCATCGAAGAATTGATGTTTTGAACTGTGGTGTTGGAGAAGACTCTTGAGAGTCCCTTGCACAGTAAAGAGATCAAACCAGCCAATTCTAAAGAAAATCAACCCTGAATATTCATTGGAAGGACTGATGCTGAAGCTCCAATACTTTGGCCAGCTGATGTGAAGAGCTGACTCACTGGAAAGACCCTGATGCTGGGAAAGATTGAAGGTAGGAGAAAGCGAGGCCACAGGTTGAGATGGTTGGATGGCAACACCAACTAATGGACATGAGTTTGAGCAAGCTCTGGGAGATGGTGAGGACAGGGAANTAAATATATTTTTTGGTCTATGAAAAAGTGTGTGTTTAAGGAGAGGAAATGTCCTCTCTTATTGTGAATGTCTGCAGTAGAAGGAACTCCTCACTTATGGCTTTACATCCCCTCTCCTCTTTTGCTCATGTCTATGCTAGGCAAATAGAAATGGAAACAGTGACTTTATTTAGGGGGCTCCAAAATCACTGTGAGCAGTGACTGCAGCCATGAAATTAGAAGATGCTTGCTCCTTGGGAGGAGAGCAGAAAGCTATGACAAATCTAAACAGTGTATTAAAAAGCAGAGACATTGCTTTGCCAACAAATGTCTGTATAGTTAAAGCTACAGTTTTTCCAGTAGTCACGTATGGCTGTGAGAGTTGGACCATAAAGAAGACTGAGCATCGAAGAATTGATGTTTTGAACTGTGGTGTTGGAGAAGACTCTTGAGAGTCCCTTGCACAGTAAAGAGATCAAACCAGCCAATTCTAAAGAAAATCAACCCTGAATATTCATTGGAAGGACTGATGCTGAAGCTCCAATACTTTGGCCAGCTGATGTGAAGAGCTGACTCACTGGAAAGACCCTGATGCTGGGAAAGATTGAAGGTAGGAGAAAGCGAGGCCACAGGTTGAGATGGTTGGATGGCAACACCAACTAATGGACATGAGTTTGAGCAAGCTCTGGGAGATGGTGAGGACAGGGAAGCCTGGTGTGCTGCAGTCCATGGGGTCAGAAAGAGTCAGACAGGATTGAGTGACTGAACAACAAAATGCTAGACATTAATAATGTCACTATAGCAGAATGCAGTATGATAGAGAGATAGTGTATCCATTTCCAATGAATCACTTTACTGATATGGAAAATTCTTACCTCTTGGTACTTTCACTCATATGATGCTCTCTCTGGATACCAGATTACCAAACTGAGAATTTCAAACTAACCACTGGAGGTCATGTGTGGACACTCTAGTAGACAACCCCAGTGGAGCTCCTGACAGTCAGCAACTATCAACCACTTATATGAGATATTTTATATGCTCATTCCAGGCAAGCCTTTAGATGGCCATAGCCCCAACTGATATTTGACTGTGACTACAAGAGAAACCCCAAGTGATAATCTCCTAGTTGAATTCAGTCAACTTATAGACCTATGAGTAATAGTAATTCATTCTTTAAGTCATTAAGTTTTGAAGTTTTTGTTCTGCAGCAATAGATAAATAGAATCATCTGTAATCCTAAAGCTATGGTAGGACAGCCACTTCATTTTTGCCTATAAAATTTCTTGGAAGTGTAGAATAGAGAAATATTATTTTATCCTAATGTGTCTTAGCTTCAGTTTGAGAAAAATATTTGGTTTGATGCCTTATTGAGGAGTACAAATACAGAAAAGCAATTGTGGAAGAAAAAGGAAATGAGGCATAAGAGAAAATCAAATGCTGGTATATTACTAAAGTGGCTACAGTTTTACAAATACAACTATGTTCTCAGTCACACAAAGTCTCTGGATAGGTCATCTGGATATACTGTGCCTCAAAATAACCTCTGGAGAGCAAATAAGAGGAATTCATTCCAAGGCTCCTTCATATACTGCCTCTCACGGGTCAAAATCTGCCCAAAGGGTGTTCATTCCCTCACCTTTCCAGATTGTATTGCCTGCACCTCCCAGATAGCTGCTAAGGAATCCAGAATCGTGACCTTCAGCATGGCACTTCATTTGATTCTGGAATTTGTGGTACAAGACAAAGTCTCTGTGGGTGGGATCAGTCTAGGCTCCCGGTGCCATAGTTGTTGGAGCTCCTCCTCTGCTGGGTTAATTGATACTTTGTCAGAGCCTGGCCATCACTCTGGGAAACCTTGCAATGTTCAGGAATATTGAGAGATGAGGTCAGAGCAATGGGATTCAGGTCAGTTCAGTCGCTCAGTTGTGTCCGACTCTTTGCGACCCCATGAATTGCAGCACGACAGGTCTCCCTGTCCATCACCAGCTATTGGATTTCACTCAGACTTACATCCATCAAGTCAGTGATGCCGTCCAGCCATCTCATTCTCGCTCGTCCCCTTCTCCTCCTGCCCCAATCACTCCCAGCATCAGAGTCTCTTCCAATGAGTCAGCTCTTCTCGTGAGGTGGCCAAAGTACTGGAGTTTCAGATTTAGCATCATTCCTTCCAAAGAAATCCCAGGGCTGATCTCCTTCAGAATGGACTGGTTGGATCTCCTTGCAGTCCAAGGGACTCTCAAGAGTCTTCTCCAACACCACAGTTCAAAAGCATCAATTCTTTGGTGCTCTGCCTTCTTCACAGTCCAACTCTCACATCCATACATGACCACAGGAAAAACCATAGCCTTGACTAGACAGACCTTAGTCGGCAAAGTAATGTCTCTGCTTTTGAATATGCTGTCTAGGTTGGTCATAACTTTCCTTCCAAGGAGTAAGCGTCTTTTAATTTCATGGCTGCAGTCACCATCTGCAGTGATTTTGGAGCCCCTCAAAATAAAGTCTGACACTGTTTCCACTGTTTCCCCATCTATTTCCCATGAAGTGATGGGACCGGATGCCATGATCTTCTGAATGTTTTCTCAATGTTGAGCTTTAAGCCAACTTTTTCACTCTCCATTTTCACTTTCATTAAGAGGCTTGGGAGTTAAACCACTCCATTAAACAAATGCTTGAGGAATCAGGAAGCAGGTAAAGCCAAGCAAGGCGAAGGAGACATGAGAATTTGATATGATGCAGTTTATTCAATGGCCTACTCAGATCCTCTCCCATACTTCAGTGATGCCCAGGTATGGTTTGTAGAATACGAATATGTTGCCCTCACTTCTCCTTCTAAGGAAAGGAAGTTGCAGGTCTAATTGTTCAAGGTATTTGCAATTGTTCTAGCTATTTGCATTATATTTTAGAAGTATATAGAGAATTATAAGGTTGAACTACAAATGGTACTTAGGCCATAATTATTACTTGCCATCTCCATTTTTCAGACCTCATTCTAGAGTTTATTACCTTTAGCCAGCTGATCTTTGGCTGACCTATGTCATTTGTATTGTTGAGTGATCCAGAGTATCACATCTGGAGTATTTATCAATTCTCTTGAGGGAGTTTCAGTGGCCCTTTCAAGGTTGAAATTGTATAATGTAATTAACTTATCACCAGATAGCTGGAAGACCCCCTGAAGAATGGTGCTATAAAAGGGACTCAAAATCAGTCTTAGCTGTTGACAGATTGTTTATTCAGTAGGATCAATAGCTGGATAAACATAGTAAGAGGAAATCTATGCCATTAACTCATCAGCAGCTACCATTTTTACAAACATAATCTTCCTTTTATGGGCCCACAGTGAAATCACTGGAGTGGCTGTTGAGAGTATCTGTCTGATATCATCATGACAGGTCATTCTCTGTTCTCTGAAGTGTATCTTCTATGGTTGGCGTTATATGAGTTATAAAGACACACATGTTTGTGCACTCTTCCATATATGGATCCACATATTTCTTTCCTAGACTTTCTTGTCCCCAGTCTTACAATTATGGTCCTTTCAGGTGTTTGGCCCACTAACCAGCCTGATACCATTCCCCAAGAGTTACCATAAATCCACATAAGGCCAACTTTTCTTTCACATAAATCTATAATCAAGTCTTTCTGGTCTGCCCTTTAAGGGAAGCAGTCATTCATTTCTGACTTCAGCCAACATACTGTACTGTCACATTTGTGAATCAGTCATTCTGTTTTACTTTAGCTTATTATAAGAAACATAGAGGCCATTGGCGTGAATTGATGGAGAAGCAGCCCTGCTGAAGAGGTAGGCAAACTGGCATGCATTGGAGCATGTTTACAAACACGTTGTTTTCACCATATTCTGTGTTTTCCTACCATCTCCACCCAGTCTTGTTATTTGGTACATCTGTTAATACCAGCTCATAGTAAATTTCACTGGTCTCAAGGTCACGTAGTGCTCTGTGCTCAGTCTGTTAATAATATCAGATTAAGAGTAGGCTTTTCAAGTGGGAAATGTTTCTCTACATTAAAGGACATGCTTGTGCTCCATGACTCTAGGGGTGTATTAAGAAAATGTAAATTTGATGATCTGAAATGTAAATATTTTAGTATGATATTTAATGCATTTTAATTTTTTATGTTATTGTAATAAAAGTATAAAAATTATTTCCCTGATTTTTAATACAAGATATTCTATTGTAAATGTTTCACCAGATTAAAAATTACTTCTGTGAAACACAGCAAAAACATGGACTCATAAATAATTTATGAAGTATTTATATATCTGTTAGAATTTTGTCTATAGGATTTTTAACTTCAGTGAACAGTAAATATGGTATAGATGGGCTTCCCTTGTAGCTCAGATGGTAAAGAATCTGCCTGCAATGCAGGAGACCTGGATTCGATCCCTGGGTCAGGAAGATCCCCTGGAGAAGGGAATGGATACCCACTCCAGTACTCTTGCCTGGAGAATTCCATGGACAGAGAGTCTGGGAGGTTATAGTTCATGGCATCACAAAGAGTTGGACACCACTGAGGTACTAACACTCCCATTTTACTTTGCCATTGCATAGTATAGATAAGGGAGCATTAAACAGAAGTTGGAGATGTGTGTACATTTCTGTTTTCTCTTCTTCCTTGTTAAAGGACCTTGAACTGTATTTCATAGATCTAACTTCATTAATTTTCTAAGTAACAGTCAGAGATCTTTAAAGAGATGGAAATACCAGACCACCTTACCTGCCCCCTGAGCAATCTGTATGCAGATCAAGAAGCAACAGTTAGAACCAGAAATGGAACAACAGACAGCTTCAAACTTGGGAAAGGAGTATGTCAAGGCTGTATATTGTCACCCTGCTTATTTAACTTATATGCAGAGTACATCATGTGAAATGCTGGACTAGGTGAAGCACAAGCTGAAATCAAGATTACTGGAAGAAATATCAATAACATCAGATATTCAGTTGACACCACTCATGGCAGAAAGTGAAGAGGAACTCAAGAGCCTCTTGATGAAAGTGAAAGAGGAGAGTGAAAAAGCTGGTTTAAAACTCAACATTCAAAAAACTAAGATCATAGCATCTGGTCCCATCACTTCATGGCAAATAGATGGAGAAACAATGGAAGCTGTGACAGACTTTATTTTGGGGGGCTCCAAAATCACTGCAGATGGTGACTGCAGCCATGAAATTAAAAGACGCTTGCTCCTTGGAAGAAAAACTATGAAAAACCTAGACAGCGTAATAAAAATCAGAGACATTGCTTTGCCAACAATAGTCCATCTAGTTAAAGCTATGGTTTTTCTAGTAGTCATATATGGATGCGACAGTTGGACCATAAAGAAAGCTGAGCACCAGAGAATCAATGCTTTTGGACTATGGTTTTGAAGACTCTTGAGTCTCTTAGACTGCAAGGGGATCAACAAATCAGTCAATCCTAAAGGGAATCAGTCCTGAATATTCATTGGAAAGATGCTGAAGCTAAAGCTCCAATACTTTGGCCAACTGATATGAAGAACTAACTGATTAGAAAAAACCCTAATGCTGGGAAAGATTGAAGGCAGGAGAAGAGGATGACAAAGGATGAGATGGTTGGATGGCATCACTGACTCAATGCATATGAGCTTGAGCAAGCTCTGGGAGTTGGTGATGGACAGGGAAGCCTGGCATGTGGCAGTCCATGGGGTCTCAAAGAGTCAGACATGACTAAGCAACTGAACTGAACTGAAGTCACAACTCTAAATTTAATTATAATATTATCTAACACAGAGGATGAAAGGACCATTTTCTTTTATCCCATTTGTATCCCATAATTTTAAGAAACTTCTTTTTATATTCTATGCCCAAGCTCATGTGTTTTGGTTAATAAATATGAGCACTGACATGGTTAAAATATTTGGTTGTAACAAGTAAGATTACCATAAGTATGTATAAATGCATCAGAACACTAATTTCTGTGCATGAACTCCAAACCATTTAAGAGAACAGCTGGGTATGGAGGTTAATTAGTAAAGTGAATATCTTTTAATTTAATGACATATTATGTGATTTTATTCTAACACAATGTAGTGGGATAAACTGTAATTTGAGAGTGTTCCACATACAAACATTTTTTTCAAAAGTTAAAAATTTAACAGACTATTTTGACACAGAAAAAAAAATCTATGCCTTTCGGCTGCACTCATGGATTATCTTTATCTACCCACATATAGATTGTTGCTCAATCCTTTGGAATGTAAAAGAAAAATTATTTTCATATAATGTTTTCTTTCTCATGAGGCTTATATTCATATTTTTACTCATATTTTATTAAAGTGAGAAAAGCCTGCTGTTTCCTTACATTAATTTTTTTTTAAGTTTTGGCTTTGAATTTTTTTTTTTTTCACAATTGACTTTCCTTAAGATTTCCCTCTCACTTGTTGAAATATCTTGGGTTTTGTGATACCTAAAATATGGTTATTGGTTTTTTTAAAAATTTCATTTTAAAATAATTTTGAACTTACAAAATATAATAATAATAATACTTAAAGCTTTTCAGTATATCCTTTACTCAGATTCACCAATTTTTTCATTTTGATATATTTGCTTTATAGCTATGTCTTTACAACTTTTTATTTCTTATAATATGTTGTATATGTTTCGTTTAAAATCATGAGATAATTACAAAAATCAGAAAGTTGAGCACTGATAATTTGATAATACCTATCTCAACCACCCTGAGATAATATGGTGGTGTTGAGACCATCTTGACAATATACATCCCTGAGCCCAGGTGGTTAAGTTCAGTTCAGTCGCCCAGTCGTGTCCGACTCTTTGCGACCCCATGAATCGCAGCACGCCAGGCCTCTCTGTCCATCACCAACTCCTGGAGTTCACTCAGACTCACGTTCATCGAGTCAGTGATGCCATCCAGCCATCTCACCCTCTGTTGTCCCCTTCTCCTCCTGCCCCCAATCCCTCCCAGCATCAGAGTCTTTTCCAATGAGTCAACTCTTCGCATGAGGTGGCCAAAGTACTGGAGTTTCAGCTTCAGCATCATTCCCTCCAAAGAAATCCCAGGGCTGATCTCCTTCAGAATGGACTGGTTGGATCTCCTTGCAGTCCAAAGGANCAATGAGTCAACTCTTCGCATGAGGTGGCCAAAGTACTGGAGTTTCAGCTTCAGCATCATTCCCTCCAAAGAAATCCCAGGGCTGATCTCCTTCAGAATGGACTGGTTGGATCTCCTTGCAGTCCAAAGGACTCTCAAGAGTCTTCTCCAACATCACAGTTCAAAACCATCAGTTCTTCAGCGTTCAGCTTTCTTCACAGTCCAACTCTCACAGGTAAGGCCTCTATATAACTTTTAAAATTCTGAGTGTGAGTGCAGATATCTACTCATTTTGCTGCCGCTCAAGATAAGCCTCATGTGTAAGTTCCCTTGTTTACTGAATCTACCACTCGCCAATCTGGTGCAGTCTTCTTTCTTTGGTCTTTTCTCCCCTTTTATGTTTGAGGACCAGTTTAAAATTCACCTGGGGAACTCCTGAGGTTGTGAAATAATGCCTGTGAGTTATCTGGCATCTTTTGAGAAAATCAGTTGACCTTGTATGGATTTCTTTTTTGACTCTATAGAAAGTGAAAGTGAAGTCGCTCAGTCGTGTCCGACTCTTTGCGACCCCATGGACTGTATGTAGCCTATCAGGCTCCTCCGTCCATGGGATTTTCCAGGCAAGAGTGCTAGAGTGGCTTGCCATTTCCTTCTCCAGGGGATCTTCCCGACCCAGGGATCGAACCCGGGTCTCCCGCACTGCAGGCAGACGCTTTACCGTCTGAGCCACCANAGGCTCCTCCGTCCATGGGATTTTCCAGGCAAGAGTGCTAGAGTGGCTTGCCATTTCCTTCTCCAGGGGATCTTCCCGACCCAGGGATCGAACCCGGGTCTCCCGCACTGCAGGCAGACGCTTTACCGTCTGAGCCACCATATGTTCCACTAATAAGCATATAGTCTTTCCAGGTGGCACTAGTGGTAAAGAATCCACCTGCCAGTGCAGGAGATGTAAGAGATGCTGATTTGATTTCTGGGTTGGGAAGATCCCCTGTGGGAGGGCGTGGCAACCCCCTCTAGTATTCTTGCTTGCAGAATCCCTTGGACTGAGAAGGTGGGTTATGGTCCATAGGCCTGCAGAGAGTTAGACATGACTGAAGTGTCTTAGCACACAATAGGCATGTGTGTGTGTGTGTGTACATGATATATAAATTCATATAGTAAGTGTGTATATGTATGACATCTTTCAAGACAATATAGTATTGCTAAAATGTTTACACCAATATTATATTATCTTGATTACCCTCGGTCAGTTCTGTCACTCAGTCATGTCCGGCTCTTTGTGACCCATGGACTGCATCATGCCAGGCTTCCACTGTAGATTCATAGTAAGTCTTAGAATCAGGTAATAGATTCCCCCACTTTATTATTCTTCTTCAAAATTGTTTTGAATATACTGTGCGCTTTGCATTTCTCCAAAAGTTTTGGAGTCAATTTGTCATTTTATGCAAAAGGTTACTGGAGTTTGGATTTTTTTTCGTTTATTTGTAGAGTCTATAAAAATTTCAGGAAATTTGACATCTTAACATTTATTAAGTCTTCCAGTTCGTGGACATGATACATCTCTCCATTTATTTTGGTCTTTAAGTTTTTGCTACAGAGTTTTGTTGTTTTCAGGTTATAGGTTTTATAATCTTTTTGTTAAATATGTGACTTTTATTTTTATGCTCTTATGAAAGGAATCTGTGTATTAATTTCATTTTAGTAAGCTTTTGGTTAGTATATGGAAATAAAAGTTAATAAAATACAATTGCATGTATTGATCTTTTAACCTGCAATCTTGATACACAGCTATTAACATTTTTAATTTCCTTGTAAGTCACTTTGGCTGGTGTTTTATGTAAGACCTTTTAAATCTATCAAGATTTGTTTTATGAACCATCATATGTTCTATTGTGGTGAATTTTCCATGGCTCTTTGCAATGAACATATACATTTGTGTTGCTGGGTAAAGTGTTCTACATCTGTCTGTTAGGTCATACAGGCTGATATTGTTTTCAAGTCTTCTATATTCTTACTGATTTTCTAACTACGTTTTCCATCAGTTACTAACAAAAGAGTATTGATATCTTCATCTATAAATGTCTATTTCTTTAATTTTTCTTTTAATTTTCTAAGTTTTTGTTTCATGTATTCTGAAGCTTAGGCATTGGGCATGTTTATAATTGTTACATCTTCCTGCTGTATTGACTTTTGGATAATCATGAATATCTCCATCTTTATCTGTACTAATATTTCTTGTTCTAAAACCTATATTTTCTGATGTAAATATAATTGCTCCTCTTTCCTTTGATTTGTGTTTGCATTCTGTAACTTTCAATCCTGGTGTGTTTGCTTTTAATATGAATCTCTCAGAGAACATGTGGTTGGAGGTTTCTTTTTTAATCTAGTCTAACAATACTTGCCTTTTGTACTATGTACTATGTACAGTAGTTATTGATATGGTTGATTTTTTGCCATCTTAATATTTATTTTATATCATAACTTTGTTCCTATGTTCCTTCCTTACTATTTTCTTTTGTATAAAAATATTTTATTATAATTTTAATTCCTTTGTTAAATTTTTATTTGTTCTTATTCACATTGTTTTTAATAATTGCTCTGAGGCTTATAATATACATTTAATTTATCACAACATCCTTCAAAGGGATACATATTTACTTCCATTAAAATATAAAAACTTTGTACTAGTTTAGTTTCATTTCCTGTTTCTTTCTGTTATTGTGATAGGTATTACATGCATATACAGAATCAACTCCAAAAATATATTTTTATAATTCTTGTTTTAAACAATCTTATGGCTTTTAAAGAAAGCAAAATAAGAAAACACTGTGCATATGCTTTAAAATTTTTTACTTTTAATTAGAGGATAATTGTTTTATAATATTCTGTTGGCTTCTGCCATAAAACAGCATGAATCAGTCATATCTATACATATGTCCACTCTCTCTTAGACCTCACCTCCATCTTCCCTGCTCCCACCCTTCTAGGTTGTCACAGAGTACTACGTTGAGCTCCTTGTGTTATACAGCAACTTCTCATTAGCTATCTGTTTTATATATGGTAATGTATACATGTTTCAATGCTACTTTCTCAATTTGTCCCACCATCTCTGTCCCTTGCTATGTCCAAAGTCTGTTCTCTATGTCTTTGCCTCTATTCCTGCCCTGCAGATAAGTTCATCAATACCATTTTTCTAGATTATATATATGCATTAATATATGATATTTGCTTTTCTCTTTCTGACTTACTTCACTGTGTATAACAGGCTCTAGTTTCATCCACCTCATTAGAACTGACTCAGATGTGTTCCTTTTTATGGCTGACTAGTCTTCCATTGTAGATCAATGGAAGAGGAAGTGTTAGTCGCTCAGTCGTGTCTGACTCCTTGCAACCCCATGGACAGTAGCCTGCCATGCTCCTCTGTCCGTGGATTCTCCAGGGAAGAATACTAGAATGGGTTGACCCTCACTCTCCAGGGGATTTTCCAGACCCAGGAATCAAACCTGGGTGTCCGTTGTTGTAGGCAGCTTCTTTACCAACTGAGCCACCAGGGAAGTGTTAAACACTCCCTGAGATAAACCACAGCAATATCCTCTTTGACCAACCTCCTAGAGTAAAGGAAATAAAAACAAAAATAAACAAGTGGGACCTAGTTAAACTTAAAAACTTTTACACAGCAAAGGAAACTAAACATATACTTTTATATTAACCTCCATATTTACTATTGCCAGTGCCTTTATTCCTTCTTGTGGATCCAGATTACATTTTGTTGCATTTTTCTTCAGTCTCAAGAACTCCTGCAGCGTTTCCTAAAGCACAGATCTGGTAGCAACAAATTCAGGTTTTCTTTAACTAGGAATGTCTTTTTCTACCCCTTAATTTTTGAAAGATAGTTTCATTGGATATTAAATTCTTACTTGACAGTTAATTCTTTTTCTTTCATCACTTTAATATATCATTCTTCTGGCATCCGTTGTGTTTGATGGAGTGCCAGTCATTAATAATACTCACTGCCTTAAATGTTTTGTATTAATTTTCTTTTGCTCTTGATATTGTATCTTAGCTTTCAGCACTTTGACTGTGATGGATCTATGATTGATTTCCTGTGTATCTTTCCTACATGAGATTTGTTAAGTTTCTTTCTTTTTTTTTTTTTTATTTTACTTTACAGTACTGTATTGGTTTTGGCATACATTGACATGAGTTCGTCATGGGTGTACATGAACTCCCAAACATGAACCCCACCTCCCACCTCCCACCACACATCATCCCTC